>MU228128.1:2412730-2466515 GCA_018584345.1 Thuja plicata | reverse complement strand
GTAACAATTTAGCAACAATATGCGTCTAAAAGTGAAGATTTTTTTAGAATGTACATTTTAGTATCATTTCAAGAAAAAAAGTGTAAGCCACTATTGTGGGTCCACCCAAATTTTATATTTCTTCACTTACTCAATCATAACTTTCTTTCATTTCACCAAAACACACACTATACTTATATATAAGATAGGTCAATGAAATTACAACTAGGTTGACAATGGTAAAAGAAAATTAAAATCAAATTGCAAGTTGGTTATGCCAAAAAAAATTTATAATAAGTTACAATGCTAAGAGAATCTGGACCAAACATATGTCACACATAACATGAACCCATTAGAAAAAGATATAAATATTAAATGCAATAACTAGACCAAAACTATGAAGCACGATACACTCTAGGAGAGAGAGCGGACAATCAACACATTACACATTTCCCAATACAAAATCCACAATCATTGATGCAGGAGCATCTTGGGATCATGGTGATCTTGCATCACCCAAAGTATTTTCTTTCAATTGTTAGTATGTTTTCTTTCAGTCTAGTGTTTCTGTTGGTGATAGATCTATACTCGTTCTTTCTGGTTGTGTTCGTAGCTATGTGTTCATGGCTTTGTGTTGGATCATTTTCTATGATCACACCTCATTTGGTTTCATCTCGTGAGAGTTATTATTATTTCTTTGTGGGAGTGTATTGTTATTCAACTTACCGATCAGAGGTTGGGTTTCTGATCTTTTCACGATTGTTTGGTTAGTTTTTTTGAGTGCAGTCATGCCAGCTCAGTGTTATGTTTAAGGTCGACTTATTTGTATGATTGTATCTCTTATTGTTTTTATTGGAGGTTGATCCAATTTTTTTGGGTCCTGACCTAATTTTTGTAACACATTTTATTATTCTTGTAAAATGTGATCTTTTCTAGGTCTACCGATGATTGTAATTATTATTTAAGCTTATGGACTTGTTCCTATGGGATAAGAGAGTTTTTCATAAGATTATATAGCGCAACTTGGCTAGGGTTTGTAAGATATTTATGATCTAATCAAACATGTATGTATGACATCTGATACTGCATGTTGCAGATCTATTGTAATTTATTCAATGATCATAATCAAAGGTTGATATCTCATTTTCTCATTGTTGTCTTATTGTTCTTGTTGTTTCTATTGGGTTGTATTGGGTGAAGGATCATATTGATCCTTTTGGGTTTCTCCATCCTTAGATACATCAAGTGGTATCAGAGAAATGTTTTTCATCCTTAGGGTTTTCTTTTGGGGTGGCGGTTGAAAGGATCCAACCTACAATGACTATAGATTGTAAAAATGGCCAGGAGAAATGCTAGAGGAGGAGCATGACATGTAGATCCAACTATTTTGGATTTGTTGAGGCAAATATATGCAAGATTGGAAGTAGTAGAGACAACCCAGACGAGAGGACAACATATAGAATATGCAAGTGATGAATAAGGAGACTAACCAAATAAGAATGATGTAGTAGAAGATGATAACCAGGAAGAACAATTTGAGTTGAATCAAGGAGAGGAAAGATTCATTAGGGATCTGGCTAATGTTAATCAGAGACCTCATTTCAACCCACCTAATTATCATGGTAACCTAGATGATGATGAGTTGATAGATTGGATTATAGAGATGGATAAGTATTTTGATCTTGAAGGGCATAATGAAGAAAGAAGGTGAAGTATGCTTATGCCAAGTTGAAAGGACATGCATCCATATGGTGGGAACATTTGTAGATAAATTCAAAAAGAAGAGGTAAAGAAAATATCAAATCATGGAATAGGATGGTGACCAAATTAAAAGAAAATATTTCGGCTGAGGACTATCAAGTAAGTTTTTCTTAGAAAGTTGCAGAGCTTGAAGCAGAGGGATTTAAGTGTAAAGGGTTATACTGAGGATCTCTACAAGTTAAACATCAGATTAGGTCATGTAGATGATCAAGCTGAAAATTTTTCTCACTAACTCAATGGTTTTTGGATACCCATACAAGATGAAGTTAGTCTAGTGTAGATTAGGAGTGTGGAAGAGGCTTACAAGTGGGCCTTGAAGGTGGAAGAGAAGATAAACAGAAGGAATGAGAAAAGATAAATAGGAAGAGGTGGAATATTTCAAAGAGGTAGATGTAGATCTATTGTAGATTAGAGTAAACATGAACCTGATGTTAAGGACACCGATTAGTATAGGAGGAATGAAAAGAGTTATATCAGAATGAAGGGAAAGGAAGTGGTGAAAGAAGTAATTTCAGTGGCACTTGTTTCAAATGTGGTGAAGCAGGGCATATAGCCTTTAAATGCAAACAAGGTAACTCAAAGAAGAAATCAGAGAGTAGTAGGAGAACAAAATTTTTGAATGAAGAGTCCAATGGTTTAGTGAACAAGAATCAAGCAGAGGAAGGTGCAACCCTAATGACTAGGAGGATCCTATATCATGGAGAAAAAGAGGAGTCTATATAGAGGAAGAATTTTTTTAGGACAAGATGTAAGGTGCAAAATAAGGCGTGTAATGTTGTCATAGACAGTGATAGTTGTGATATTCTTGCTTCGGAGGATTTAGTTGACAAATTGAAGTTTTTGAGGATGAAGCATCCTAAACCCTATCAAATTGCTTGGATTCAAGATGAACATAAGGTATTGGTAAGTGAACAATTCCTACTTAAATTCAAGATTGGGAAGTATTATGTTCAAGTTTTGTGTGATATCATGCCTATGGATGTGTGTCATATCTTGTTGGGAAGGCCATGGCAGTATGATAGGAAAGCCATACATGATGGTAGAAGGAATTTTTATACTATTGTTACTAATGGGATGAAAGATAATTTGTTACCTTTAGAGGAACCTCTTAAAAGTGAAGTGTGTACCAGTGCAAGAATCTGTTTGGTAGATGGAAAGAAGTTTTTGGATGGAATGAAGCATAATAATGTGTGTTTTTATTTAGTGCCTAAGGAATCTAAGAATATTTTCTTGGTAGAATAACATCCTAAGGAAATTTTTGGATTGTTGAATGAGTATGTTGACAACATATCTGATAATGTACCTGATGGATTACCACTGGTAAGAGGTATTAGTCATTGCATAGATTTGGTACCAGGAGATAGTTTTCCAAATAAAGAAAAATATAGGATGAAACCAGCAGAGAATGAAGAACTCAAAAGGCAAGTGAAAGATTTTTTGCAGAGAGGGTTGATTAGAGAAAGTCTGCGTCCATGTGCAATACTTGTTGTGTTGACAGATAAGATGGATGGACAATGGAGGATGTATACTAATTCAAGAGCTATTAATCATATTTCAATTAAGTACTAGTTTACTTTACCAAGGATTGATGATTTGATGGATTGTTTGAGTAGAGATAAGTGTTTCACAAAGATTAGTTTGAAGAGTGGATATCATAACATTAGAATTAGAGAAGGTGGTGAGTGGAAGATTGCATTTAAGACAAATAAGGGATTGTAGGAGTGGTTGGTGATGCCTTTTGGATTGTCTAATGCACCTAGTACTTTTATGAGGCTGATGAATAAAGTCCTAAAGAGATTCTTAGGTAAGCATGTCATTGTTTATTTGGATGATATCTTGATTTGATTAAGAGAAAAGAAGAACATCTGATGCATGTTAGACAAGTATTGCAGAGGTTGAGAGAAGAGAAGTTGTTGATAAATGTCAAGAAGTGTACTTTCATGAAATAAGAGTTGGTATACTTGGGATTCGTAGTATCTGTTGAGGGATTGAAGATGGATCCTAAAAAAAATAAAGCCATTTTGAGTGGCCTACACCTAAGAGTGTTAGAGAAGTAAGATATTTTCATGGGTTAGCTAGTTTCTATTGAAAGTTCATAAAACACTTTAGTTCAATCTGTGGACCGATGACTAAAACTATGAGAGGTGATAAAAAGGAGTTCAAATAGATACATGGAGCACACATAGGTTTTGATTTGTTGAAGCAGAAGATGAATGAACAACTAGTATTAGATTTACCTGATTTCAATAAGGTATTTCAAGTAAACTATGATGCTAGTAGAAATGCAATTGGAGTTGTTTTGACTCAAGAAGGGAGACCTATTGCTTATTTTAATGAGAAGTTGAATGATGATAAAATAAGGTATTTAGTGTATGATCAGGAATTATATGCTATAATTCAAGATTTTAAGAAGTGGAGACATTACTTGTTACCTAGGGGGTTTTTATTGTTAATTGATCATCAAGCATTGAAGTATTTGGGTAGCCAAGGTAAGTTGAATCAGAGACAAATGAAATGGGTTGAGTTTAGGTAGGGCTATACATTTGTGTTGAAACATAGGATTTGTGTGGAAAATAAAGTTGTTGATGCTTTGAGTAGAAGGAAATTTTTGATTCAGATGAAGATTGCACTATTGGGTTTTGATGAATTGAAGACCTTGTACGAAGAAGAACCAAAATTTTCTGAGTCTTGGAAGGCTTGTAAAGAACCTATCATTGCCAACATAAGTAAGTGGTTAGATTATTTCATTCAGGATGGATTTTGTTTAGAGGTATTCAATTATGTATACCTAGGAGTTCCATGAGGGATAATCTAATTAAGGAGAAATATAATGGAGGTTTAGCGCAGGAAATTTTTGTATTGATAAGACAATAGCTTCGGTGAGTGAGAATTACTTTTGGCTACAAGTTCATAAGGATGTGAGGAAATTTTTATAGAGTTGTAAGGTATGTCAAGTTGCAAAAGGAAGTAGTCATAATATGGGGTTGTATACACCTTTGATAGTTCCAAACAGACATTGAGAGGAGATTAGTATGGATTTTGTGGTTAGATTGCCTAGAAAATAGAGAGGCTATGACTTATTTTTTATGGTTGTAGATAGGTTTTCTAAGATGACACATTTTGTTCCTTGTAAGAAGACTACCGATGTAGTGGATGTAGCTGATTCATTTTTCAAAGAGATTGTGAGATTACATGGATTACCTAAGATCATTGTATGAGACAGGGATAATAGATTTGTTGGTTATTTTTGAAGGACACTTTGGAAGAAGTTGAAAGCTGATTTCAGTTTTAGTTCTACTTTTCATCCACAAAAAAATGGGTAGACATAAGTTGTGAACAAGAGTTTGGGAAACTTGTTGAGATGTTTAGTTGGAGATAATCCTAGAAGTTAGGATTTAGTTTTACCATAGACAGAGCTTCCATATAATAATTTAGTAAATAGGAGTACATGGAAGAAACCATTTGAAGTGGTTACTGGGTTTAATCCTAGAGGAATAGAAGAATTAAGGGATATTAGTCATGAAGGTAAGAAGAGTGTTGAAGGAAAGGATTTTTTTGAGGTTATGAAGTCATTATATGAAGGAGTGAGACATAATTTGGAAGAAATGAATCAAGTTTATAAAAGGAGAGAAGACAAGAAAAGGAGACATAAGGAATTTAAAGTGGGAGATCAAGTTATGGTATATTTGCAGAAGGGTAGATTTCCAATTGGTACTTATAACAAGTTTTAGATAAATAAGTTTGGTCCTTGTAAGATCTTGAGGAGATTTGATTCAGGGAATGCTTATGAAGTGGAATTACCAGAGGATATGGATATATCACCAATTTTCAATGTTGCTGATTTGTATGAGTATCATGAGTTAGATTGTAGTAGAAGTGGAGGATAAAATGTTGAACAACAATATCCTAAGAAGAGGGAGGAGTAGATAGAATAGATTTTGGATTGTAGAGTTCATCGAGTTACAAGAGGTAAGTAGTATATGGAATATATAGTCAAGCGGAAGGAAAAACTAGTTGAGGATTTGTAATGGATTTCTTAGGGTGAGGTTGACCTATTTTGTTTTCCTTTAGTCCTAGAAAAATGAGGGACTCAGTTTTCAATTACCCTAGGTGTCTGATGCAGGAGTATCTTGGGATCATGGCAATCTTGCATCACAATTTTTTTTTTCTTATAGTTGTTGGTCTATTTTCTTTTAGTCTAGTATTTTTTTGGTGATAGATTTGTACTTTTTCTTGTTGGTTGTGGTCATGGTTATTTTTTTGTATCTTTGTCTTGAATCATTTTCTATGATCACACCTCATTTGGATTCTGTTAGACCCACTCAAAAAATTTAATGGTTTCATACCTTTTCCTTCGGTATCTGTAAATTTTATTAGGTCTCTGGACTAAAGCTCTAAGTCTTCTCTACAAAATACCTTGCTTAAACCCTAAAACCTTATGAGCTACTATAAAAAATAGTTAATTTTTATGAAACTTAAGTTTCTTACATCATGTCTTCTAAGTCATTGTCGGTGGGGCCATGTTATTTCCTAAAGTATTTTCCTAGCGGGGTTTTAAATATTTCCTAAGTCTTCATCCCTGAAAAATAATTTACCCTTTATATTTTCTGAGCATCTTGCTTTTGATCCTACGGTGGGTGTGATTCCTTCATCAGAAGATGCGTCTATTTTAATCTTTGAGGTATTGCGCCTGGTTGCCAAGTGTCCCTCTGTGATCAAGGATAAAGAAAGTTCATCTGCCATTAGATCCTTTTCATTCGATGGTAGGTGTATTAACTCAAATGCAAAGATGCAGTTCTTTAATCATCAATGCATTGTACCCTTTTGACACATGGAAAGCTATCAGGTTTTAGGCCCGCCCGTGGTCATTTATCAAGTGATCAAGTCAAAAAAGATCCTATGGTTGGCGTGAATCCTTAAAGACAAGATGTTTTTGAATTAACCATCGAAGCATTGTGCCTGTATGCCATGTGTTTTTCCTAACCAGGTAGGACCCGCAGTCTATAACCAAGGTAAGATAATCTTTGAGAAAGTTTCTATTTGAATGAACGATGGGCATAAAGCCTTGAAACAAAGATGCATGAGATCTACTCATTAAATCATCACGCCTTGACCACACATGTCCATGGCAGGCCAAGCTGAGGTTAGAAGGTAAATTAAAGACCAATCAAGTCTTATTTGATCAGACGGACGACACATTGCCTCAAAGAAAAAGTGATCGAGATCTAGCCATTAAGGCATTATGCCTGAGTTCCACGTGTCTTTGCTGATGTCATCATCAACAGGTCAAAGGGAATTTAAATAGATAGAAGCTTCAAAGAGGATCAACAGTAGGCGTAAAGCCTCAATCAAAAGATGTAGTCAATCTAACCTTTGAGGCATCGCGCCTGCTTGACATGTGTCCTGCCCGGTCAGGGCAAGTAAGAGGACAATATGGATTTCTCAGAGCCAGTAGTAATTTTCCATGGGGAGGTTAGTGGGACCTATCTTTGTTAATTTCAAGATGATTGAAGGGTGGTAAATTCAAATTTAATCTGATGGTGGGCGTGAAGCCTTAAAATAAAGTTGTGCAAAATCTAATCTTTGAGGGATTGCGCCTGCGCAACGCATGACAGATCTGATCACAAGCTTGGGTAACTTAAAATAGATCAACTATGGTGTTTTAAAGGCCAATAAATTTTTAATCTCAACCTTTAATGCTTGGTTTTGTGCCACCTATAGCCGTTTGTATTTAAATTCAAATATTTAAATATTGTTTCTCAGGGTTTCATGGCAGTCGACGAATGTTTTGTCTCAGGGCCATAAATCACCCAATCTAATCTTATGGATTGATTTTGAGTAGCTATTGAAGAATAGAGGGATACAAATCTATTCTCCTAAGGTGCATTCAATTCAATAGTTGATAGATAAGAGTTTTATAATCAAACAATAAGTGCATACAGTGGCGCCTAGTCTTTTCTGCATTTATGTGAGAAATTCTCAAAGTCATGCTTGGGAATTCTTCGACTTTAGGGTACTGCACTCACATCCATGGATTAGGAAAAATTGATTGCATATCAGATTTTCACAGATTAAATAGAATATATGGTTTCAACCTTACAATAGAATTGAATGCTTTCATGTTTGGTTGTAAACCCTAACCCTAAATGGTCTAAAACTTGTAGTATTCTTGTTCCTATAAAAGAATATTTAAGACCATTTAGAAAGGGTTGGAGAATTGGGAGAAATATTAAAAGGTATTAGGATTATATTTTTTCCAGTCTAGGATATAGAAGATGTATTAAGATAGAATTGAAGGTTCTTTGATCTTTTGCATATTGTCATATTATAGATTTCCTTGTCGTACTGATTTAGGAACTATCTTCATCATACTTAATATAAGTTGTCCCAGTTTTTAAGTCTCTCCTTTGTGTTATCTATTGAGTTGTAAGTTTTATGGCTTACTGTATAAGTCTTCCTTATGCATATGTTTATTCCATAAGTTTTGATCTTAGATCAAATTAAAATGCTTTGGATATTACATTGATTTTACCTGGATGTCTATTTAAGGATCTTGAAGTGTGTGGTCTGAGAGTTCTTGTGTTTATGGATTTGAATCTTTACCAATAAGGTGTTTCAGTTTCAATTTTGTATTTAGGATTTATCCCAATGGATAAGGCACTGATCTAGAATTAGTATTTCTATTGATATGTATATATGAAGTGGTTTGGCTATGTTCTGTCGCTAAAATTTAATCAAACTCAGTACCAAATTTCTTTACATTTGTATTTGTTATCGTTATTCAACCCGTGGTAGTGGAGAGTCAATGAATGCTAGGTTGTCATTTAGTACTTACTTACCATTCATCTATTGTTCAAATCTAGAAGTAGAAGGTGTTGTAAAGATTTGAGTTTAGTCAGGATTAGGTGTACTTGTTTGTAATAACTGAGATGGGGGGCGGGGGTGAATCAATGGCCTCAAAAATTAATCCTTAAATCAACCCTTAAAAATTATAACCAAAAATTATGTCTCTAGTTATCTTTTGTCCTACAAGATGAATGCCTTGAAATACTTTTATCAAATTTCTACTTGTCAGATTACTTTGTAAATCTTTCTTCTGTAGGTTTACCGATAAGCAGTCAACTACTTACTGAAATACAGTAAATATGCAGAGTACACCGATCAATCTAAAATTGCATATGTGAAATGTAAAATAGTAAATTAATGAAACATTAAACACATAACACATGGATTTTAACGTGGAAACCCTGTTAAGGTAAAAGAAACCACTGGGACCGGTACCCCAAATTTTCACTCTTCTGAAGTGAGCTCTATTAGGAGCCAACCCTGTTAAAGGTTACAAACACATTGTAAGGTGTGACCTTGTTAGAGGATTTAAAAATAGTTTGTCACCTAGTATGTGGCCTCTAATGTTACCATCCTTGATCAAACACTCACTTGGTCTATCAATAGGTATATGGCATATCCAATGCTACTTTTATGATCAAAATTTTTGATACTCCTTGGGATGTATCTCAATTGTAAAAGAATTTTAAGTCCTACTTGGTTAAGATACTTGATGTTTCAATGGTTAAATTGAAACACAAATGATCTGTTCATACATACAACTCAACTGTATATTTTTAGATCTATTGTAAGTCCATTACCTCTCTGATCAATATAATCACTTATACCTTTTCTCCACACTATTATTCTCTATGATACTATCTCACTATTCGTCGGTGTTTGTAGAATCTAACTCTTTCCTAAGCTTGTTGGTCAGGACTAAAATAAGACTTTATTCTCCTTCAAACTCTCTTTAGCATCTTTCCTCTATTCTCTTGTTCACCCCACAATTCATAATGAATTGGGTTTGTCTCTATATAGACATGATTTCCCCTTTTCTTGGCTTTCTTGATTCTTGGTGTGATCCACAATTCTCGCCAATAGATTTCAAGAAAGCTCCAGTTTTATCTCAAAGAGATCTTATTGCCAACTAGACAAATCAGCTTTAAATCAATTACTTATCTCTGGCTTTATCTGGATGGTTACAACAATGATAAATATTCGTTAAGTCTATTTATAGCTCTTGACAACTAAGCATTTTGTCATTTTCTGAACCCTCTATTCTGTTACTCAACACTTCAGTTAGTCATCGGTGATAGCTGACTATTCCTTCTGTGTGACTTTAGTTGTCATCGAGATCTCTGTCTTTGTCTTCTTTGTCAGAAACACTAAAATTATTTCCATTGGCTTACTCTATGTTTTTCTCATCGGGAAACATTATAGCTCTACTCATCAGTAATGCTGAGCATTGGCTCGTCGGGTAACACTGTGAATCTGCTCTTTTACTCTGACCGTCGGTGTGCACTCCATCAGTGTATGTATTCACTTAGTGAATAATTGACTTGAATGCATTAATGATATCATAGCCTTTGATTCATTGGTTCTTTGAAGTCTTTGGTAGTATTCCAATGACCATACAGATTATATCAAGTTGACATCAATAATAATACAATACATTAACTGATTTAATACATTGCTTGATCATCAACTTAACATCTTCAAGCATTCAATCAGTTACATGTCATCAATCTCTCCCTTTGGAATTCAATGGAAAAATACTACATTATCATACTATACTATTACTAATACAATATGAAATATACAGTTTCATCAAGCTTTCCTAATGTAACTATTACAAATGTCTGGCTTTTGGTAAGCTCAAATAGCTTTGATTTAATTCTTTTAGCTTTCTATCTGTCTTCATTGGATAGATGTATAATCTTTCTTTCTTTGATGTGACGTGTTCTTCTTCTATGTCAAAATCTCTCCCTTTGATTGTTCTCCTTTCTTGTGATGTCTCTTGTCAGCAATTCTCTTCCTTTGTGTGTACTCTCCCTTTCTTGTTACATTCTCCCTTTGGATACTTTGATGGATATGATCTCTCCTTGAGTTGATAATGGATATAATCTCTGTATGATAATGAGATCTCTATATGATAATCTGAGTTCTCTTTTCTTGTGATGTCTCTTGTTGGAAATTCTCTTCCTTTGTGTGTACTCTCCCTTTCTTGTTACATTCTCCCTTTGGATACTTTGATGGATATGATCTCTCCCTGAGTTGATAATGGATATAATATTTGTATGATAATGAGATATCTCTCTCTCTTTGAAAGCAATGCCAAATAGACATATTTTCAAACAAATATTTGACAATAGTGTAAAGCGGATCCTTTCTATCCATAATATATTCCTTTCCCATTTCATCGGTAATAACTTTGGTGCTCAGAGTAGATAAATACCTTGCTGTGTATAGATGTATCTTTGAAGTCCATCTTTCTGCTTGCATCAACATGAATGATATTCTGATAATATGTAGGCTAATGCAACATTCTAGTCAGCTTACTGACCAATAGACAAGGGTCTGACCCCTAGTCTCTTTCTCAAGTATTCAAATGCATCCTTGGGCAATGGTTTGGTGAAGATATCGGCCAATTGTTCCTTTGATTGCACATACTCAAGTATCACTTCCTTTTCCTGAACTTGTTCTCTCAAATAATGGTACTTAATGGCAATATGATTTGTTTTAGCATGCAAGATTGGATTCTTAGAAATATTTATTGCACTTGTATTATCACAGTAGATAATTACTAGTTCTAAAATTTTCATATGGATATCTTCCAGTAACTATTTGATCCATGCAATATTTGAGCAATTTGCAGCAGCAACAACATACTCTGCTTTTGCAGTAGACTAAGAGATGCATCCTTGCTACTTGCTGATCCATGTGACAAGTCTGTCACCCATAAATAATGCTCCTCCAATTGTGCTCTTTCGATCATCAATATTTCCAGCCCAATCAATGTCGGTAAAGACCTCTAGTTGAAATTTTCCTTCTCTTCTATACAATAAGCCATATTCCTCGTTATTCTTTAGATATCTTAGGATTCTTTTCACAACAGTCATATGTGATTCTCTAGGATTAGCAAAAAATATTGCAACTATTCCTACTGCATGTGCAATATCTGGTCTAGTGTGTACAACATACATGAGTTTTCCAATCATTGATTTGTAAAAAGTCTAATTTACCTCTGATGACTTGTCCTCCTTTGTGAGCTTACATCCAGTTTCCATCGGTGTTTCAACTTGTTTGGACTCTTCCATCTTGAATATTTTTAGTCCTTCTTTGATGTACTTGGATTGTGTAATTAAAATACCTTCATCCTGTTGCATGATCTAGAGACAAAGAAAGAACTTTATCTCTCCAAACATAGACATCTCAAACTCTTTGCTCATTTCATTAGCAAATGATTTGCATAGAATATCATTGCCTCCAAATATGATGTCATCAAAAAATAGTTCAGCAATCAAAATGTTAGTATCAGTATCTTCCTTCAAATAAAGATGACTGTTTTCACTAGTTGTTACAAATCCAATACTTATAAGATAGGAATGAAGTCTTTCATACCAGGCTTAGGGTGATTTTTTAAATCCATAGAAGGCTTTGTGTAGCCTACACACCATATCCATCTTTTCTGGATCAATAAACCCTTCTAGTTTCTCAATGTATACCTCTTCCTCAAGTATTCCATTCAAGAATGTAGACTTGACATCTATTTGGTATACCTTGAAGCCTTTATATGCAGCATAAGAAAGTAATATTCTTACTCCTTCTAGCCTATAATTTGGTGCAAAGGTTTCTCCATATTAAATTCCTTCTTCTTGTGCATACCCCTTGTATACTAGTCTTGCTTTATTTCTTGTGACTTCTCCATTCTCATTCAGCTTATTCCTAAATATCCATTTTGAACTGATGAAATTCTTGTCATCTGGTCTTGGTACAAGTGTCCATGTCTTTTTTTTCTCTATCTTCTCAATCTCCTCATTCACAACACTAATACATTCATCATTATCTAGTGCAACATTAACAGATTTGGGCTCATAATCACAAATAAGACATCTTGTATTTAGAGACTTACTTCTAGTTCTCATACCGGCCATTTTATCTCCTATGATCTAGTTCTGTGGATGGTTCCTTCTAACATATATGGCAAGTACAGGTTCAGCTCTTTGTCAATCAGCTTGATCATCATTTTTTTCTTCATTTTGTTCTCCATCACTTTATGCATAATCTTGAGCAATATTCTAATTGTCGGTATTTGCATCCTGATGCTCGGGTGCAATGATCTGTTGCTTGGGAGCTCTACATTGTTGGTCAAGTAGAGTGTCAGGTTCCTCATTGCAAGAAAACCTATTGTATTCCTCTTGTTCTTTAGTGCTTTCCTTTTCATTCTTCTCTGCAAATTCATCTATCTTTACATTTGCACTTTCAACAATTTTGTTAGAGGCTTTATTTAGACATTTATAAGCCTTTCTCTTGGTAGAATACCCTAGAAATATTTCTTCATCACTCTTGGAGTCAAGTTTTCCATTTCTATCATCTTTTAAGATATAACACTGACTGCCAAAATTTTTGAAATAACTCACATTGGGTGTGTATCCATACCAAATCTCATAAGGTGTCTTTTTGGTGTCTTTCTTCAATTGTACTTTGTTCAATGTACAAACAGCAGTACTGACAACTTCTCTCCAAAAGTTTTGGGTGATGCCTTTCTCTATCATCATTGTCATTCCACAATCAACTATGGATATGTTCCTTCTTTTAGCATTTCCATTTTGTTGTGGTGTTCTCGGTACCTGGACCTATCTTCTAATTCCATACTCATTACAAAAGTTAGTGAATTCATTTGAAATAAATTCCCCTCCTCTATCTGATCTTCAGCATTTTAACTCCTTACCACTTTGTTTCTCAACCATTGCCTTATACCATTTAAACATCTTAAATGCTTCTAATTTATCTTTTAGAAACATGACTGTCATCATTCTAGAGTAATCATCAAAAAAGAGAATAAAATATCTATCTCCATAATAAATATTTGTCCTCATAGGTCCACATAAATTAGTATGGACTAATTCTAGAATGGCATCAATTGTATGGGTTTTGCTTTTGAAAATCGAATTTTTCATCTTACCTTTTTGACAATCCTTACACATGATGTTGTCGGGCTTGGTCATCGTCGGTAAGCCTCTGACATTTCTCTTTTTGCTATTCTTTATCTTGTTGTCAAATTTCACATGACAGAATATTTGGTGCCACACCATATGTCTTCATTTGTAGCAATCAAACAAGTGGTGTCAGTATCATTCATATAGAATAAGTTACCTTTTGTCTGCTCACCAGTACCAATCAGATTTCCTGATTTATTGAAGATCTTTGCCTTCTTATTTTCAAATTCTACTCTGTGGCCTGAATCATTCAACTGAGAAACACTTAATAGATTATAATTCAATCCATTTACCCAATAAGCATTTTCACATTTTATCTAGTTATTCAACATTATGGTTCCTCTACCTTCAACTGGACAAGGAGTGTCATTACCCATTCTTACTAAACCACCTTTATAGTATTCAAAAGTCTCTTACTTACTTATTACCGGTCATATGATGAGTGCAACCACTATCTATCATTCAGACATCATTTTTGCTAAGTTTAGATATGAGTGTTGTTTCTACATACCTTTCTTCACCACCACCTGAATCATCTTTTACTGCTACAAACACCATCTCAATGTCTTCATCAGATTCGGTGTCAGTGTCATCATCTTTGCATTTTTCTAGGTAACTAGCCTTCTTTCCTTTGTCCTTGTAGTCTCAGGTATCTCTTATTTCTGATTGTTGGTAGCTTCTATAATCACCTTTCTCAAATTTTTTCTTAAATGATATGTCATTACTTCTATCATCTTTTCTTCTGTTAGGACATCTTGTAGCAAAGTGTCCAATCTCTTTATAATTAAAACAAATAAGTGGTAATTTACCTTTTCCTCTCTGCATTCTTCTAGTCATAAGTGCTTCAATTTCATCAAGATCTTCTTCGTTACTTTCACTATCACTATCTTTTCTCATAGTGTTTTAATGAATTGATTTACTTATTCTCATAGAAGTTTTGAATGCAGACTAGATGTTTGGTAAGATACTATTATCAAAATTGTTCATCTCAAATGAAATCAGTCTTCCAATCAAATTGTCTAGAGTAACATTGTTATTTGCTACTGCTCTCATTTATTGAATGGCAGATACTATAATAGCATAAGTAGGTAGTAAGGTTCTTAGAATTTTACTTACCATTGTATCTTCTTCTAGTACACCTCCAACTCCTTGGATAGCATTGACCACCTCTTTGATTCTTGTGCTGTATTGAGTGATTTTTTCACCTTCTTTCATTTTGAGATCATCAAAATTTCCTCTAAGGCTTTCTGCCTTGGATCTCAAAACATTCTTGTCACCACCATGTACAAGCATCAATTTGTCCTACATTTGCTTTGCAATTTTGCAGGTTTTGACATCTTCAAATTTAGTATCAGAGAGTGAGGAAGCAAGCTTTATCATCATGCAGTTGTGCTCATGCTTCTCTCTCAATTTTTCAACTGTTGGTGCTCCTATGGGAAATACATATTCAACATCTAAGTATTGAGTAACATCATTACCAATACCTGATAAGTGGAGTCTTATTGTTCTCTGCCATGAAGCAAAATTATCTTTGTTCAACTTGGGCACATCTCGTCTGTTCATCTTGTGATCTTTAGCTTAGGTCTTGAAACCTTCCTTCTAAGCACACAAGCTCTAATACCAATTGTTAGTAATAACTGAGGGGGTGGGGGGTGAATCAGTGGCCTCAAAAGTTAATCCTTAAATCAACCCTTAAAAATTATAACCATAAATTATGTTTCTATTTATCTTCTATCCTAGAAGATGAATGCCTTGAAATACTTTTATCAATTTTCTACTTGTCGGATTAATTTGTAAATATTTCTTTTGTATGTTTATCGATAAGTAGTCAACTATTTACCAAAACACAGTAAATATGCAGAGTACACCGATCAATCCAGAATTGCATAACACATGGATTACTTTGTAAATATTTCTTCTATATGTTTACCGATAAGCAGTCAACTATTTATATAAAACACAGTAAATATGCAGAGTACACCGATCAATCTAGAATTGCATAACACATAACACATGGATTTTAACGTGGAAACACTGTTAAGGGAAAAAACCACTGGGATCAGTACCCCAAATTTTCACTCTTCTGAAGTGAGCCCTATTAGGAGCCAACTCTGTTAAAGGTTACAAACACACTGTTAGGTGTAACCTTGTTAGAGGATTAAAAAATAGTTTGTCACCTAGTATCTTGCATCTAATGCTACCATCCTTGATCAAACACTCACTTGACCTGTCAATAGGTATTGGGAATATCCAATGCTACTTTTATGATCAAACTTTTTGATACTCCTTAGGATGTATCTCAATTGTAAAAGACTTTTAAGTCCTGCTCAGTTAAGAGACTTGATGCTTCAATGGTTAAACTAAAACACAAATGATCTGTTCATACATACAACTCAATTGTAGATTTTTAGATCTATTGTAAGTCCATTACCTCTCTGATCAATATAATCACTTATACCTTTTCTCCACACTATTTTTCTCTGTGATGCTATCTCACTATTCATCGATGTCTACAGAATCTAGCTCTTTCCTTAGCTTGTTGATCAGGACTGATTTCCCCTTTTCTTGGCTTTCTTGATTCTTGGCATGATCCACAATTCTCGCCAATAGATTTAAAGAAAAATCCAATTTTATCTCAAAGAGACCTTCTTGCCAACTGGACAAACTAGCTTTAAATCAATTACTTATCTCCGACTTTATCTGGATGGTTAAAACAATGATAAGTATTCGTTAAGTCTATTTATAGCTCTTGATAGCTAAGCATTTTGTCATTTTCTAAACTCTCTATTCTGTTGGTCAACACTTTAGTTAGTCGTCGGTGATAACTTATTGTTCCATCGGTGTGACTTTAGTTGTCATCGGGATCTCCATCCTTGTCTTCTCCATCGGGCAACACTGGAATAGTTTTAAACACCAACAAGATGGGGACTATGCTAGGGAAAGAGAAGTAAAATTCTTGCTAAACCTTTCAAGGAATCTCTGGTATTATACTATTTATATCATTTGACCCATCTGATTCACCAACAAGATGGTGACTCTATTGGGCATAGAGAAATAAAATTGTCATAACTAGCTAGTAAGTTGATCATTAGAAGTATAGAGTTACTCAAGTTTGGTCCTTTGTTATTACTTTATCTTGAAGAGTTCTCTGTTTCAAAGATTATTCATATTTGTTAGTGCTGTGATCCCAAATAGTGTTGGGTTGTGAGTCTGAAGTATTCTTTGTAGCAGTGCTAAGTATTAAAAATCATTTTATCACACGCTTTCCAATATGAGTCATAGAAGTACCAGGTCTCGGTCAAAGAAAAATCTTGATGAGTGGTTGGGGGATGAAGTCCCAACTACATCTAGAGCTGATCAGCTGAGAAAAGGAAAGGGTAATAGAAGAGCTCCTCAAAATCAAAGAAAAGAGGATGAAATTAGAGAAGAAAGACTAGCCCAATGTAGCCAAGAAGGAAAAGAATTTGAATATGAGGAGGATGCAGATGTAGGACTAGGTGAAAATGAAGATTAAAACTCTCAAGTGAAAATGAGGAGAGGGATTCTGACATCACCCATCCTGATTCAGAAGATGTTGATGATGAAAAAGAAGAATGGACAAGATGTCTCCAAAAGCAACTAGCCATCACACAATAGGGGAATAAATAAAAGGAAGATGAAAAAAGGTAAAATATCATAACTGAGCAATTGAAGATGAGAGTATGAAACTAGGATGCTATCAATTATGTTTCTAAGCCTGAGAGATTTGAAGAGGAACCTATCATTCAAATGGTTAATCATCAAGGCCCTTAAGATAAGGGAAAGAAAGAGATGGTAGGGGTTTCAATAAATGAGCCCAAGAATCTCAGAGGCCCAGTAGATCAGATGTCTAAATTGGACATGGATCTTGAAAGAGCTAGAGTTGAAAAAGAGATCAAAGCTAAAGAACTTGAGAAGGTAGAGTTGGAGGCTGCTACTTTGGAGATGAGGAAGAAGGTTGATTTTCTTAGACAAACAACAAGGCCTATTAAGCTTGGTACCGAAGTAGCTACAACATCAAATGCTAATGCCTCTACTTCTCCAATTAATACCTCATCTCAAGGAAGACCCGCTCATGCTGAAAGGTGCAAGAAAATTTCTTTCCATAACATCTTTGGTTATCCTAACGTAGTTCCAAGTGAACTTAGAGATAAAATTCTCAAATTTGCTGGGAATAATGTAATCACATGTGAAGAACACTTGAGAAAATTTACTGACATGATGGATGATTGTGAAATTAACCATAAGGATATATTAATGCAATTTTTTGTTCATTCTTTAGTAGAGGATGCTAGAGATTGGTTCAGAGGGTTACCCTATAATTTTGTAGGGTCAATGGAAGAACTAATTGATCTCTTTAAGTAGAAATATGGTGATAAGACCAATGAGGGATTCATGTTGAATGAATTCAACTATATAAAAAATAATCAAAATGAAGATTTTGTAGAATTCAACATAAGATTTCAAAGATCTATGCATAAAATTTTTCAAGTTATGAGACTTGATGAAAAAGTTTGTGTAGCTACTTATCTTAATGCATTTGATTCTAAGATGGGATACCTCCTAAGAGACAAGAATCCAAGAACTATAAGAGAATATTATAAAACATCTATCAATATAGAAACAAATAGGAGGGTATCTGGGAAGTTGGGTAGAAGAGATGATTGGAAGCCTGGAAGAAAGGAGTTGGATAAACCTTCAAATGCTAAGCCTAAGGAGGAGGTCAATATGAAATAGATTCTAAGTGCTATAAAGGACCTAAATCTAGGATAAATTAATAATCTAGGAGCTCCAAATAACAATAGGAAACTCTACAATAATTTCAATCAACAACCTAGGATGCGCAATTACTTCTATGGTGCCCAATTCAAGGATGGGAAACCCATTGTCCCAAAAAGAAAAGATAGACCTAATGATAGAACTCCAAACCCTCCTCAGAGAAATTCATATAACATGTGCAGTAAGGATTATTGGTGTGATGATTGTAAATCTCCACACAATCCAGCCAATTGTGATGTTTCTATGAAGATGTATCTAAGTCAGAGCCAACAAGAAAGAGAAGATGAGGAAAAGCTATATGATGATGTTGGAAATGCAATGACGTCTGTAGATTTGAAAAGTGAAGAATTTGATGACCAAGGTCACAATTAGGAGTTGTCTTCATCAGATGAAGAGGATAATAATGAACAAATTGAAGATAAAGATGTGATTTCATCTGATGAAGAGGAAGCAACCATTAATAAAGCAAGGTGTAATGCTTCAAGGGGAAGAGAGATGTTTATGGAAAGAAGACCTTCAGATGCAGAAAGGTCTTGAATCACAGAAAACTTGGTTGCTCAAGCATAGAGTAACTATAATCTAAGGAATAGGACAATTGATAATGCAGATGGTAGACCAACTGGCATGTTCATTACAGATACAAAAAAAATCCCCAAGCAGACACCATAAAAAGAAAAAATTATTGAGGATGTAAAGAAGATAAAGGTGAAAACAAAGGATAAACCAAGTAATCCAAGTATTTTTCATAAGATTAAAATAAAGACACGAGAGGTGGGTGCTTCTTCTATTCAAAAATATGCTAAAAGAGTTGAGCCCAGTTTGGCTACTCAAAATGATAATAGAAATATTGTCACTATCAAGCAAGATATTTCTGATATCAAATATGCTCCTATTGACATGGGATAATTAATTACATAGATCACATTTAGGGTTCCACTTTTAGAAATGATGAGGATTCTTGAGCACAAGGAAACATCTTTGACATGGATTAATAGTGTTTCTACCACAAGAGCCTTGACGTTAGAAATGGATGAGAAGAAAAGCAATAGTAAGGAGAAATTTGATACAAAGGGAAAATAATCAAACACGATTGTTTCTAAGATCCCTCAAATATTATTAAATACAAATCATGTCACTCCTTCTTTGGGAGTTGTGGTTCCCTTTTTCTTAACATTGATTATTAATGGAAAGATGCTCAAGAATTGCATGATCGATTCAGGAGCTTCTAACACAGTCATGCCTACAGAAATAATGAAATCAATGGGACTAGAGGTATATACTCCTCATGGGAGATGTAAAGCAATGGATTCAAGATAAGTTCCTATCATAGGTACTATTAAGACTTTTCCTTATACACTTACTGCATTTCCAGAAAGGATACTGACAATGAGTGTTCTAGCAGTTGATATTCCACCTCAATATGGAAATTTGCTATCTAGGAAATGGAGTGCCTCAATGGGAGGAAGTATCTAGTGTGATCTATCCTTTATGACATTTGAAATAGTTGGTAAGAATGTCAATGTATTCAGAGAAGTTATAACTCCCCACATGATTGAGGAGAGTGAAGATGAAGCAGTGAATTGTTTCTTGGATACTGACATTGGATCCTTTCAAGTGCAAGAGAGTAAAGTTGAGAGGAATGTCCACATATGTTGTTATCATAAGAGAAGGAAAATCTTCTAGAAAATACTAACTTATGGAAAATGTTCTTTGATGGTGTAAACTCAAAAGAAGGAGCTGGTGCAAGAGTGTTACTAATAGCTCCCAGTGGTAAGACCTACAAGTTCTCATTTTCTCTGCTATTTACTTGCACTAATAATATTGAAGAATATGAGGCTTTTCTAATAGGACTGAGATTAGCTTCAAGACATAATATTAGAGGTATTAGAGTCTTTGGAGATTCTAAGTTGGTTATTTCTCAAACAAGGTCCAGATATGCTTCAAAGAATCAGAGGCTAAAATAGTATAGGAATGTTGTTTGTGATGAAATTGAAAAATTTGATGCATTTGGCATTGATTGGGTGGACAAGAGTCAAAAAATATGGTGGATATTCTAGCTAATATTTCCTTAAGGCATGAAGACATTATTTGCAGGAATCTCTAGCATAGAGATTCAATCTAGACCATCCATTCCAAACAATGCTGAAAGTTGGCAAGTCTTTGATGATGACATGGATATTTTGAGATTCCTATCTTGTGAATCAAATTTTGGTGAGAAAGAGATAGAATTTACTGGTTTTGTGGAGACCTTAGATGGAAAAGACAAAATTCTTGGAAAGGAGGTTCTTCAACTAAAATCAAATAAGGTACCCAAAGTTTTGGTTGTACTTGAAAGAGATTTTGATAATAAAGACAAGCCTTTATCAGCAAGCACGATCAGTAAACCTAAGAACTTGGAGGAAATAAACTTGGGGATAGATCAAGATCCTAAAAGGGTATATATTGGTAGAAATTTGTCCCCTAAGCTTAAAGATTCATTGGTAAATCTTCTTAGAAAATATAGACATGTTTTTGCATGGTCTTATGATGACTTGAAAGCATACAGAGAAGATTTATTCCAACATGAGATTCCATTAAAAGAAGGCACCAAGCCTTTTAGACAGATGTTGAGACCTGTTAATCCCACTCTAGCACCTAAGATGCAAGATGAATTAAAAATATGAGGGATGGTGGAATTATAAATCCTATAAGGCATTCAACATGGGTATCTAATTTAGAACTAGTCAGAAAGAAAAATGGAGATATCAAACTATGTGTGGACTTTAGAAATTTAAATATTTATTCTTTGAAGGACAATTATGGACTGCCAAACATGGAATCAATGTTGCAAAGAGTCACAGGGTCTGAGATGATGCCCATGTTGGATGTCTTTTTAGGATATAATTAGGTCAAGGTCAAGGAATTTGAATAGTTCAATACTGCATTTACCACACCCTGGGGAACTTATGTATATGACAGGATGCCCTTTGGCTTGAAAAATGATGGAGCTACTTTCCAAAGAGCCATGGATGTGGCATTTGTAGATTTTATAAATAAGTTTTTGGCAATCTATCAAGATGATCTTATTGCTTACTCAACAAAAGAAGATCAACATTTTGATCATCTTGAAAAAATCTTTATAAGTGCACTAGAGTATGCGGTTTCCTTTAACCCAAAGAAGTGTATTTTTGGGGTAACAGAGGGAAAGCTTTTAGGACACATTGTCTCTAAATATGGAGTTAGAATTAACCCTGAAAGGGTGAGTGCAATTGATAAAGTCCCACAGCCCAAAAATATCAAGGGCATTCCGTCCTTCTTTGGACAAATAAACTTCTTAAGGAGGTTTTTTACAAACTTTGCAAAGACTAGTTTGCCAATCTCAAAGATGATGAAGAAAGGAGCCAAAGTGGAATGGACTCAAGAAGCATGTAGGGCTTTCTTAGATATCAAGTAGGCTATTAAAGATGCCCCTATTTTGAGAACCCTTAATTATACCAAGTCACTTCAAATTTTCTCCTTTGCTTCTGATAATAATGTTGCTGCAGTATTATTGTAGAAGAATTCACAAGGCTATGAACAACCTATTTATTTTTTCAGTAAGTCTTTGCTGGCAGCAGAGGTGAAATATGATATTATGGAAAAACAAGCCTATTCTTTGGTCAAGGATGTTAAAGCATTCAAATGTTATTTGGTAGGAGCAACCATAATTGCTTATGTGCTAAGTGTTGCTGTAAAAGACATCTTAGTTCAACAATAAGTCTCAGGGAGGAGATGTAGATGGATTAATAAGATCCAAGAATTTAATATTGATATTCATATAACTAAATTGGTAAGAGGTATAGGACTTGATAAACTCATGGTTCAAAGAAATTTATATGCAAATCATATTGATATGCTAAAAGAGGAGTAGATACCTTATACTTGTGATATGGATTGTTCTGATTGGTACAAGGAGATCATTGGATGCTTGCAGAAGATGGTGCTTCCCCCTGACATTAATGATAATAAAAAGAGAACAATCAAGTTGCATTCTCTTAAGTATGCAATAATTTAATGACAATTATGGTGGAGGAGCAATGAAGGAGTATTTATCAAGTGTATAGATCATGATAGATATAAGAATCTCTTTAAGAAAGGCATGATGGCACATGTGGTGGCCATTACATGGCTAAGACTACTGCCCATAATAATATCAGATCTGGTTTTTGGTGGCCAACAATCTTCAAGAAAGCTCATCAATATGTTAGAAAATGTGATGCTTCTCAGAGATTTTCAGGCAAGCTAAAGTTTGGTGGGAATCTTCCTTTGAAGCTTGTTGTAGTTGAGGCACCTTTTTAGAAGTTTGGAATGGATTTCATTAGTGAGATCCCTAATAAGTCTAGTGGAGGTCATTCATGGATCCTGGTGGCAACTGACTATTTTACCAAGTGGGTGGAAGCAATTCCCACTAGAAGAGCCACAAGTAGGATTGTGGTTGATTTTATAATGCAAAATATGTTGACTATATTTGGTTGTCTAGAAACCATTATGGTGGAAAATACTATGTGTTTCAGATCATAGGATTTCAGTAACTTTTGTCAGCAATATGGGATTCAGATTTCTTATTCTTCCCCATATCATCCCCAAGGAAATGGTTAGGTTGAATCCAAAAACAAGAGCCTGGTAAACATTATCAAGGGAGTTCTGGATGTAAACAATTAGGCTTAGGATTCCAAATTTCAGCTTTCTCTATGGGCAGACAGAGTAACAATGAAGAAGGATATTGGATGTGCATCTTTTGACTTAGTTTATGGTATTCATTCCAGATTACCACACAATAATTTATTGCAGATGTATAAATTCATCCAAGAATATGATGATGACCTAGAAGATGATATGAGGATCAGATTGGATTATTTGATACAACTTGATGAGTCAAGAAGGGAAGCACATGATAGGAATGTCAAACTGCAATTACAATGCAAGAATCTGTTTGACAAGATAACTACTGCTAGGAAATTTGAGGTTGATGATCTAGTTTTAATATGGAATGCTAAAATAGAGGATAAAGGAAAATATGCCAAATTTGATACTATTTGGTTAGGCCCATGCCTAATTCATGGCAGGTGGAGTTCTGATTCATGCATATTAAAGGACTTAACTAGAAATATTATGGAATTGTCATTTCATGGATAGTTACTAAAGTTCTACTTTTCTTGAAGTATAAAAAATCCATGAACAAGTAAGTTGTATATATTCTTTTTATGGTTTTGAGTTTTAGGTTAGGTTTCCTATTTTAGTAGGTGGTTTGCTTATCCAAGAAATCTCAAAATTGTCAGACCTACCAGAGGCATGCATCCCCAGACGGAGCCACTATCAGACCCATTCAAAAAAATTCATGGTTTCATACCTTTTCCTCTGGTCTCTGCAAATTTTATTAGGTTTCTGGCCTAAATCCCTAAGACTTCTCTACAAAAGATCTTGTTTAAACCCTAAAGCCTAATGAGCTGTTATAAAATAAAGTTACTTTTTAATGTAACTTAAGTTGCCTACATCATTTCTTCTATATTACCATTGGCGGGGCCATGTTATTTACTAAAGTATTTTCCTAGAGAGGTTTTAAATATTTCTTAAGTCTTCATCCCCGAAAATACTTTACCCTTTATATATTTTGAGCATCTTGCTTTTGATCCTACAGTGGGCATGATTCCTTCATCAGAAGATATGTCTATTTTAATCTTTGAGGGATTGTGCTCAGTTGCCAAGTGTCCCTCCATGATCAAGGATAAAGAAAGTTCATCTACTGTCAGATCCTTTTCATCTGACAGTAGGCGTATTACCTCAAATACAAAGATGAAGTTATTTAATCATCAAGGCATTGCACCCTTTCGACACATGGAAAGCTATCAAGTTTTGGGCCTACCCGTGGTCGGTTATCAAGTGATAAAGTCAGAAAAGATTATGTGGTTGGCGTGAGGCCTTAATGATGAGATTCTATTGATCTAACCATCGTGGCATTGCGCCTACATGCCACATGTTTTTCCTAACTAGGTAGGACCCGTGGTTTGTAACCAAGGTAGGGTAATCTTCGAGTAAGTTTCTATTTGATCAAACAATGGGCGTAAAGCCTTGAAATGAAAATGCACGAGATGTACTCATTAAGGCATCACGCCTTGACAAAATATGTCTATGGAGGGATAGGATAAGGTCAAAAGGTAAAGTAAAGACCGATCAAGTCCTATTTGATTATACAGATGATGTATTACCTCAAAGAAAAAGTGATCAAGATCTAGTCATTAAGGCATTACGCTAGAGTGCCATGTGTCTTTGTTGATGTCATCATCAAAGGGTC
Source organism: Thuja plicata (assembly GCA_018584345.1). Classification (NCBI taxonomy): domain Eukaryota; kingdom Viridiplantae; phylum Streptophyta; class Pinopsida; order Cupressales; family Cupressaceae; genus Thuja; species Thuja plicata. The sequence goes on along the minus strand of MU228128.1, from coordinate 2,441,621 downwards.
TAAAGATAGGTAAAATGATAGTATCTTAAAAGAGGATCAATGTTAGGTGTAAAGCCTCAATGAAAAGATGCAGTCAATCTAACCTTTGAGGTATTGCACCTGCTTGACACGTGTCTAGGCCGGTCAACGTAGGTCAGAGGAAAACATGGATTTATAGGAGCTAGTAGTAAAGTTCCATGGGAAGCTCAGTGGGACCTGTGTTTGAGAAGGAAGGGATGATTAAAGGGTGGTAAAGTAAAATTTAATCTGACAGTGGGTGTAAAGCCTTAAAACAAAGTTATGCAAATTCTAATCTTTGAGGGATTGCGGTTGCGCAATGCGTGGCAGATCTGATCGTAGGCCTGGGTAACCTAAAATGGATCAACTATGGTGTTTTAAAGCTAAATAAAGTTTGAATCTCAACCATTGATGCTCTATTCTATGCCACCTGTAGCTGTTTATATTTAAATTCAAATATTTAAATATTGTTTCTCAAGGTTTCATGGCGATCGACGGATGCTTTGTCTCAAGGGCATAAATGACCCAATCTAATCTTATGGATTAATTTTGAATAGTTGTTGAAGAACAAAGGGATACAAATCTAATCTACTAAGGTGAATTCAAGACCAGAGTTGACAGATAAGAGTTTTATAATTAGATGATAAGTGCATATAGTGGCGCCTGGTCTTTTCTGCATTTATGTGAGAAATTCTCAAAGTCATGCTTGGGAATTCTTTGACTTTAGGGTACTACGCTCACATCCATGGATTAGGAAATTTTTTATTGTAGATCAGATTTTCATAGATTGAATAGGAGATAGGGTTTCAAATTTACAACAGAATTGAATTCTTTCATGTTTGGTTGTAAACCCTAACCCTAAATGGTCTGAAGCTTGTAGCATTCTTGTTCCTATAAAAGAATATTCAAGACCATTTAGAAAGGGATGGAGAATTGGGAGAAATATTGTAAGGTATTAGGGTTATATTTGTTTCCACTAGGATATAGAAGATGTATTTTCAGATTGTCTTAAGATAGGATTGAAAGTTCTTTGATCTTTTGCATATTGTCATATTGTAGATTTCCTTTTCATATTGATTCAGGAACTGTCTTCATCATACTTAATATAACTTGTCTCAAATTTTAAGTCTCTCCTTTGTGTTATCTATTGAGTTGTAATTTTTTTGGCTTGCTTTATAAGTCTTCCTTATGCATATGTGTATTCCATAAGTTTTGATCTTAGATCAAATTAAAATGCTTTGGATATTACATTGACTCTACCTGGATGTCTATTTGAGGATCTTGTAGTGTGTGGTCTCAGAGTTCTTATGTTTATGGCTTTGAATATTTACCAATAAGGTGTTTCAATTTTAGTGTTGTATTTAGGATTTATCCCAATGGATAAGGAATTGATCTATAATTAGTATCTCTATTGAGATATATATCTGAAGTGGTGCTATGTTCTATCCCTAAAAATTAATCAAACTCATTACCAAAGTTCTTTACATTTTCATTTGTTATTTTTATTCCACCCATGGTAGTGGAGATTCAATGAATTCTAGCTTGGAATTTAGTACTTACATACCATTCATCTATTGTTCAAATCCAAAAGTAGAAGGTGTTGTAAAGATTTGAGCTTAGTCTGGATTAGGTGTACCCACCTTGGTTTTGTAGAGCTAGAAGTGTAGAGGGTGGTCTTGACTCTATATTTTTTCCAGTTATCTTACAAAGCTTTCATACATGGAGCTAACCATTCCTAACATTATTCTTAAGATATATTAGTTTCTTTTTGTAGCGTAACAATTTTAAACACCAAAAAGATGGCGACTCTGCTGGGGAAAGAGAAGTAAAAGTCTTTCTAAACCTTTCAAGGAATCTCTGGTACTCTACTATTTATATCATTTGACCCATCTGAGTCACCAAAAATATGGCCACTCTACTAAAGACATAGAAATAAAATTGTCATAAATAGCCAACAGATTTAAACACCAACAGATTCATTGCGCGAGAGTTATTGTAGTTTCTTTGTGAGATTGTACTGTTCTTCAAGTTACTGATCAGAGGTTGGGTTTCTGATCTTTTCCCGATTGTCTGGTTGGTTTTTCTAAGTGAATTCATGCCTAATCAGTGTACATTTAAGGCCAACTTATTTGTATGATTGCGTCTTTTATTGTTTTTATTGGAGGTTGATCTAGTTGTTTTGGGTCATGAGCTAATTTTTGTAACACATTTTCTTATTCTTGGAAAATGTTATATTTTGTAGGTCGACCGATGATTTTAATTCTTATTTAAGCTTATGGAATTGTTCCTATGGGATAAGAGAGTTTTTCATAATATTATCTAGCACATCTTGGCTAGATTTTGTAAGATATTTATAATCCAATTAGGCATGTATGTCTGGCACATGAGACTACATGTTGCAGATCTGTTGTAATTGATTCACTGATCATAATTGAAGGTTGATCTCTCATTTTCTCAATGTTGGTTTATTGTTCTTTTTGTTTCTATTGTGTTGTTATAGCTACAAGGATCAGACTGATCTTTTGGGGGTTTCTCCATTGTTGGCTGCATTAATCACTAGAATAAATTCCATAAAAATCTCAAGCGTGTAGCATCAAAATTACCAAAAAACCACATCACTTACTATTTTTCCATGTTAGAAGCCACCAAAACACATTTTTTAGACCATATTACAAACTGATCATAACAACATCACTTGGTAACACTATTTCTAGATCACTAGGATCTATTTTTAGAACACCAAGAAACACCACAACAAAGACCAATACCAAAATATATTATAAATATCATCTTTACATCTTCATCATTTATTTTTAGAGTGGGAACCTTATAGAAAATATAACTAAAAAAATGTCATCTTTAATTCTATATCTCTATTACTAAACCACTGACTTTTGGACCTAATAATATAACATGAAATTGTTGGAATTATATTGAGATGATGTACTGAGAGGGGAGGGGTGAATCAGTACCTCTACAACTTTTCTTGGTTAGCCCATTAACCCTTAGTCATCAATTTGTAATTTTAACTTATCTTTCTGTTCACCTTTCTTTATGCATATGAAATCATTTCATACATTATTTTGATATGTAACAATAATAGAAACATTCATGAAATTAGATAACACATGACACAAGATATGATATCGCAGAAAACTCCTGTTAAGGAAGTAAAAACTGTGGTGGGGATTGTTACCCACGAAAATTCACTATCTACAGATAAGAAGGGGCCGGTTAAGGCTTACAATTGGTCACTTCTGATGATCTACCCTATTAGGAGTATTACAGTGGAGACCTGTTAAGATCTACTTTGTTTGAAGCTTTAGCAACACTGTTAAGTGTGCACTCTGTTAAGAGATTTGGAAAGAACGGTTAAGTCCACCTTCTACAAAAGGATTTTAGATGTAATGCACTTGTTAGAATGCAACTACATAAGTCTTTGATTTGATGATATATGCAATCTTCAATTGATGATAACACATCCTATAAAGCTTCATACATATTTGTAATCATCCTTCCATGATTGAATAATACCTTTATCTGCTTGTCGGTAGCCTCTGTGTGTTCTTGACAAATGATGTATTTTGTTTCTGACCTTTGCATGAATTCTACCTTCTACTCCTTAGATGCTCTTCATGGCTATCAATAATAATGAATTCATGTACTCACAATTGAGTCTGAACATCTATTTATATTAATTTTGACTTAGTTCTTGATTCATGCATCACAAGTTAACTCTAGATCCAAGGTTTACAACTTGACCTTGATCTTTAGTTAGCTATGCTTTAGATCTGTTAGGATGCTTTAAAGCATTTACATAAAGCTTGCATGACCGTCAAATTATGATTTAAAACAAATAAAACTCTATAAATAGAATTACATTGATTTATCCGTCGTGTAAAAATTAGATCCACAATTTGCGGGTTCTTTATCTGTCTGTCAGTTCTGACGGTCAGTTTTCTTGGTCGTCGGTGTTCCTTTCTTAAAATTTTCATTGGGTATGCCTTTTTTGATCTTGTCGGGTTAGTTCTGAAAAATGTGTCACCGGTGATGCTTGTCACTCTTATACTTAGCATTTTTCATTACCTCTGTGTTCTGTCGGGTATGCTTGTTGTTCGCCGATAATGCTTGTAATCTGCCGGTGATGCTTGATGTCTGGCAGTAATGCTTTAGTCTGCCGGTGATCTTTGTCAATGTTTTTCACTAAGTGTACTAATGGAAAAATAATGTCATCAGAAATCACTAACAAGCATCATTCTAACATGATCATTAAAATACATACTTGTCTTCTACTATTTTGTAGCACTATCATGTTCATAACACAACCTTACTTTTTCCAAACCAATTTCCTTCTTCCTCACTTATCTGAACCATCATATATACTAAACATGCCTTTAGTAAATATCTCTAGAACACAGTGTTTGACATCAATGACAAATAGACAATAAAAACCAAACATATATTTCCAACAATCTCCCCCTTTGTCACTAATGAAAAACAACCACTAAAAATGTTTCACTAAGATATTTATCATTGTTAACTCCCCCTAACTTAAGTATCCAAAACATTCCCCATTAACCTTCATATATTTCATTCTTTTGTTAAAAAATATAGTGTCAAGTAAATATTTTCCCTAACCTTTCTCCCCCTTTTCCATCAAGGACAAAGGCCAAAAATATACTTATCGATGCTCCCCTTGAGAACAAAAAATAACATCAGTCCAAAAGCTCCCCCTAGATAGATGCACCACTTGATGCATTTAGTTAGAAGGAGGGGAAACGGACCCAAACTTCTCTTGGAGGAACTCAAAATTATTTTGATGGAATATATCTTTAATGGTCTTCAGTCCTCCATCCTCCAGAAAAGGAGACTTCTAATGCAACAATTAAGAAGTTTCTAAAGGAGGACGATGAGAAAGATAAGCTTGTGAAGATTGATACAACCTATTATGTGCCTAAGAAGATCAAGATGGTATGGAGGTAGGTGTTAATGAAGATAATGCTATATTTTATGCTTGATGGGAGGTTTACCAGGGTGTATAGTTACCACTTTTTACTTCTCAATCACTTCAAGTATGAGATGAAGGTGTTTTTCCCCTTCTACTTACTTTAATCTATGAACGCTAGTATCTAGGATTTTAGAGTTAACCCTAAGGGTAACCTAACTCTCCATGAGGGCATCATGTTTCTAATTTATGAGTACTTTAAACCTTCCTCTGTTTCCATTTTTGAGTCAAAGGAAGATGGGACTAATTGTATGGAGTCTAGGGATGAGAACTAGGATAGTGGTGTTGGTGAGGATAGTAGGTATTCCCCTCCTCTAAAAAAAAAACATAATTTGAGGGGAGAGCCCTCTAGTCAGTTTGAAAGTAAAAATAAGGGTAAGAAGGTGGCCGCTTCTCCTACCTCAAGCTCCAAAAATGTGGGCATGGATAAGTCTGGTGGGAGAAAAGGTAAATCTGCTGATTTTGATTCCTCCCCTATTCCTAAAAATCAAGATGTTTCCATCTCTCCTTCTGGTCTAGATAATTATGATAGTGAATAAGAGGATACCAATAATGTCATTTACTTCAGGTATATGGACTTCTTTGCTAACAAAGAGTTGAATTTTGAGGTCTTAAATATGGCTAGAGCGGGAGCTGCTGATTTCTACAAGCTGATTAAATGGGTCTTTCATGATATTAAAGACCTTAATTAGAAGCAGTGGGCTCTTTGTAGTAAAATGGATGTGCTTGATACTACAAGGGTTGTTAAAGATAGTACTAAGGATTTATTTCCTAAAGAGCTCTAGATGGAGGAGGATAAGAAATTGATTACTAAGTATATGACACAAATTGTGAAGTATATGGTTCATCTGAACAAGGATTATGATGAGAAATTTGGAGTGCTAGAAGAAAAAATGCAAAAACTAGACAATACACTATATAAAATCATGGAGAAAATTTGTAAGGTGCTTAAAACCTCAGTGGATCAATTGAGAATTTTGATTGTTAATCTGGAGAGGATGCAACATGATAATACCATTGTGGAGCTGAATTTAGAGAAGGATGCTAGCCTTGAGGTGCCTCATGGCCCTAGAAAACACACTTGGGATAATACTAAGAAGAAGATGGAGAATCCTAACGAGGATATTGAATCTGAAGAAGACAAATGCTAAAATGAATTAGTTGGAACTGGAAGTGGTAGAGATGTTGAATAATCTCTCTTAGCTCTATTCTTTTTGTTTGTCTGTCTCTATTTTTTGTTGGTTTTGTGCTAGCTTTTTTCTGGTGCTGGTTCTCTATTATCCTTTCTATTGGTATCTTTTTGTTTTTTAGACCCTCATTCTAAGTCTCTGGTGCTTGTATCTTGATTCTTGTCTTTTTTGCTACTATTTTGAAAAGAGTTTTTGGTCCCTTCAAAACCTATTTTTACCTTAATAAAAAATGGTCTTTAGTCGTCTAGACTGACTTTGTATAGTAAGAATCTTTTCTACTAACAAATAATTTTCATTTGATGAGATAGGAGAAGCAACATGCTCCCCACCAACAAAAGTCTATACATTAATACCTATAGTTTCCTTCAGTTCACCAACACTTCTCTAATATTCCTCTTTACTGTAACTTGGAACAATTACTAGAGTTGAGAAACTCTCCAAATGTATTATTTTGACTTTCTTTTCTTGTTTACCAAAGGATGAAGCCTCTGCAAGCATCTTTCTTAGTGTCTTACCCTTACCTTTGTCTTTCCCTTCCCCAAAAGCAATAAAAAATTATGCCACAATTTCAATCCTTGCAGCACCATTTTCTTTTGGAATTTTGATAAATTTTTCAATAATGCTCATACATTATTCCTCAATACTCTCACAGGATAACTCAGTTTACCTAACAAATCTAGGCTCTATATCTTATATGTAGCATAAATACTTATCAACATAGAAGACAACATCATCCTTATACCAATCAATTTATTTAGTAGAAACTAGTTCCTGTGACTCAGCCTATCCTTCAAACTCATCAAAGAATATTCTACAAACAATAGAATTTTTATCCAAGCAATCTAGACACATCTTAATTTATGAATCAATATTTATATCATTTCTCCAATTCATATTTGAACACAACTTAGTATATACAATCTCTAACAAAACCAAACAATTAATGTACACTATTTAGTAAACCATACAATCATTTTCATGGACCACACAAAATATATATTACCTTCTTAAAAACCTTCAAGCCTCATTTCCATGTCGGGGAGATACTCAGCATCCAACCTAGAGAGGAAAAATAGATTTTCTTGAAAACCCCCCCACTAACCATGCAGACTGAGTCAATTATCAGAAGAGGGAACAACACCTGAATTCAATGTCATACCACCTTCAGAAATATCTTCTATTCTCTCCACTAAATATATATTGTTATTTCCTTTGAGTCTTCTACAACCATTGAATGATCATCCTTTTGATCCATACTTTTTAAAACCTTGTAATATATCGTGTCGTGTGACAGTTAAAGAAAATGAAGCCATTCTTTTTTTATTTTTTTAGTTTCCTTATTCCTGACAATGATGTTTATCCTACATTCAACCTTTCTATGTCCATATCCATTGTGACCATAGAATTATCCATTTGAGTTCTTAACATTTCAATTTATATTTATTCTAGTTCTGCACTAAACTGCCTCATGTCCAAACTTATTGCAATGATAACATCTTCCATTAAAAACATAACTCCTTTTCTAACTTCTACACTCATTAGCTTTGTGTCCTACTTTATTGCAAGAAGGAAAAGCTCTATTAAAGATGAATACCTATAATGAATAGGAGGAGGTCTTTGATTCATCAACCCTTTTTTGTCTTTTGCATGCATCTGATCTACCAAATCTATTTTTGTCTTCCCCATACTTTTTCTCTACCAAATCATTTTGTATTCCACCAATTTTTTGATTCATTCTTTCTTTCCTCAATGTTTTGTAGTAATATAGAATCCACTTTTTCTTGTTTGAGTTCCATCTCAACTTTTTCTCTAAAACTTCTATTGTATTGAGTTAGAAAAATAGATTCTAACATTTTTGTGCAATATAATAGATGTTCCCAATAGTCCTAAAACCTTCTGCAACCCTTCTACCAGCCTTTGTCTTTTTAATAACACAAACATCACTTTTGAACATAACTCCATACCCTTTATTACATATTTGTCTAACACTCAAAAAATTATGTTTCAAACCTTCAAAATAATAAACATCATCAGTTATATGCTTACCATCATTTGAAATGGTTTCAAGGACTTTGATTTGTGCACTTACTTCTCCTACAAATCTGATTTCTCCTCCATCACATTCTTCAAACTTAATAAATATTTTCTTGTCACGTATCATCTGATTTGAACATCAAGAATCTATAATTCATGCAACTACAAAAACTTTAGCATGTCATGCAATCTCCTATTTCTTTACCTCTTTCTTCATTGAAATGGATAGACACATAGATTCCTCAATAGTGTCATTAGTATCCTCATCTTTTGAGAAGTGTTCCTCCATGGAGCATAAAATATTTTTACCATTGCCTTTGAAAAATTCTTCTCCTAATATCGTCTTTCCTTTGATTTCCTTTTTCTATCATCATCTTTTGATTCACTATAATATCCCCTTTGCATGCAATCATTAGCAAAATGTCATATTCTTCCATAATTAAAGCACTTAAGAGGTAACTTACCTTTTTTTTTTTTTTTTTTTCTTGTGCCTCAATTCAATATTCTTGAAAGAAATACTTCAACTTCCTCTAACATCTTTCTTGTCCCTGGTTACAATTATGTTTTGATTAGGACCTTGTTTTGACTTCATATATGTATGTGGATATTATGGTGGTAAGATACATCTGTTTTGGCTTTCTTAGGAGGATTAGAACATAAACTCTTTAAGATGTATTGATGTCTCAAATTAGATGATTACCTTTTTTTATTATGGTTAGTACATTTTGATCATGCCATATGAGCTCATTTTTTATATAGATATGTACATACATATGGTTTTGGGTATATTGAATTAATCTTTGAGTTGTTTGAGTTTTTCCCTGTTTGTGCCTTTATGATTTTAATGGTTATGGCTGGTTGATCCTATATTTGTTGATGCATTTGGTGGGTGTCATAGTACCTACATGAAAACATTAATGAAACTAGTAAAACAATAATTCTTGGTTGTTTCAAACTTGACTAAGAAATAACACCGATAGCTTGAGTATTGGAATTTAGAATAAAAGTATGTTAATAGCTCTATTTGAATATCTCTAAAGTTGAATAAGAAAAACTATTAAAATATATCTATGTATATATTTAATATAAAATATGTTGTATTAACTATTAAAATTTCAATATTATGTTAATGTCATATTTTTATATGTATTAAAATAAATTACAAATATAAAATTTTTACTACCATTACTTCTCTTTTATTATTTTCTTTTCTATTAAAAGATATATAGATAAATTAATTTAGATAGTTTAATAAAAAAAATTTAAAAAGAAACAATAAATGCATTATTTTATTAGTGGGTAATGTTAGTCGATAGTGTGGTAATTTTGATTTAAAAAAAATATTGTCATATATTCTAGGAATATCGTATAAAGAGTTGAATTATTCAAACATTAAATGAAATAAATTAAAAAGGAAAGAAGCCAAGTTATGGTGATGGGAATTTCAAGGCATAAAATCTGATTTGGTTGTAGTTGAGAATATTTATTAGAAAAGCCTATGTGGCTTACATGCAAATGAGAACATCAAATTTGATTAGAGTTGTTTTCCTGTTTAAGAAGCATGTCATTTTCACTAGTGAAGGTTGAAAAATTAAGATAGGGAGAGATGATCAAGATGGAGGTAATAGAAAAGAAATTTTAAAGCTGGAAAGAGAAAGGAATACTAGGGAAACAAAATTAACAAAATCCTCAACTCAGTCCAAAAAATCTAGGTGTTCTCTATTTCTTATATCTTGTAGAATTTCAGTCACAAATAAGAAATAGGTAAATATGTTCTGTAAACTTTGAATTACAAAATAGAATTGTCAATCTCTGCAGTTTTAGTTTCTAAGTTGGGAAATGTCTCTTATTATTTTGGTATAAAATTTCATGGTTCTCCTTTATTTATTGCATCTCCCTCTTGGGCTATCTTGTCGTAGAAAGCTCCTTCTCTAACTCCTTAATATCATATCTGTGAAATTTATCCCTCTGTTGGTTCATTTATGTCTAATTAACTCTTGTATTCCCTTCTTCTTGATCTCTTACCTTGCCATCGGTTTAGACATTCATATATTACTTTACCCAAATTCCAAATCTTTACCTCTTAAATTAAAATTTGTATACATGTGTTTAATTTAAAACCCAAGTTTGCAAGTATCTTCATCCCTCCATGGTTATTCATAGCCATGCGAGTAAAACTTATCTCTTTCTTTTTTTTTTTTCTTCTAAAACTACGAATTCCATAAATACACTGAATTGGCTCTATTTATTTTAATTTTTGTTGAGCAACGTTCTTTTGTGTCCTTTCTCTTGGATCAATTTAGTGGATCTTTGCATATTTTTAGTTGAATGTTTTAATTTAATTTCTATTTATTCACTTTCTTTCTCACTTTCTTCATTATATGCCTTCTAGATGAATTGGACCTTTGCAAATTTTCGGTTGAATGTTTTAATTTAATTTCTATTTATTTACTTTCTATCTCACATTCTTCATTCCGCCTTCTAGATGAATTTGTGTTGATTATGAGTTCTTGGACAACTACAATTTCATAGTTGGGTAAAAATAAAATAAAATTAGAAAAGCTCTTTTTAGAATATCTTATAAAATTTATCTAGGGTTTTCTTTTACTCAGAAAATACTTTTTTGGTAATTTAAACATTGAACTAGAAACTAATTAATAAATAATAGTTGATGTGTTGACTAACCATGATTGATGGAGAAATCTTATTATTAAATTTGAATTAATTTATTTTAAATTATTATTTTGGTACATAAGTTGAAATATTGAAGTAATAGGTATTTATGTTATTATTATTTTTAATGAATGATGATTGAGCCTAAATTTATCTCACTTAGAATTATAAGTGGTTGGGACAATTAGGTTAGCTATTCTTTTATATGGTAAACCAGTAAAATTAGGTTAGCTATTCTTTCATATGGCTAGCTTTACATAGCTGCATCTAGATTATATTATTATTAATTATGTAATCTGAATTTAACAATATAGCTTAGAATAGTATCAGTTTGTTGTAATTAATTAGTGTGGTTATTAGAATCATATTTCTTCATAAGGATTAATATTTCAATAGTGTAGGTATATCATCTAATTATTTTCTAATATCATTGTACCAACTATGAGCATAATTAGGTTGAAAGAAAGGTTTATAATGTGTTTAGTAAATTTTATTTAAATACTTAGTTTTAAAGTAGTTGAAATTTAACTATGCAATTTAATTAGTTTTGTTTTTTCTATTGAGTAGGTAAAATGTTTCTACTTATGTTACTTGTCGTCAACAAAGAAAGTAATTATTAGCTAAATTATGTTACTACCCATACTTGTTTAGTGCTTAGATTTTGAACAGGTTGGTAATTTGTTATTGTCATATTTTGGTCTAAATGTTAGTTAAATTTCACTATGAAAATTTAAGATAGAAATGTATTTTGTGATTCAATTAAATCCTTTAGATGTAATTTTAGTTTCACTTCTTTGATGTGATTTGCGAATTACTTTTTTGTAATCGTGAAAAATTAAGAAGTTGATCATTACTAAGGAAGGATTAAATAATATAAATGGGGAATTTTAATTTCCTTAGAAATAGGAACTTTCCTTGGAAATAGGAATGGATAAAGATTTGATATTACGAGGTTAAAGGTAAAAGTAAAATATAGAAATAGAAACTTCATTTGAGCAATAATTTAAGATCTATTGTAATTAATGTGATACAAGTATTTTTAACTCGTATTATCTAACCGATTATGTGCATGTTACTAAGGAGATAATTCTTTTAGAAGGAATTATTAAATGCTTATTTTAAGATTGGATTAAATTAATTAAATTCTTTTGTCAAAGAATATTTATTAGTTTTGAAGTGGTTTGGTATTATTGTTATCAAATTTATTTTTTTGTTGTTGTTCTGATTAAGTAAAATCAGGATTTGAAAGGTCCTGAAACCTTGTACAAAAAGATCAAAAGATATACATTGTTGATCAATCCTCAAGACAGTTCAAAACAAAAAGGAACAAAGGCCCACAGCCTTCCAACTGACAACACTTAGAAAAAGAAAATAGAAACAGACAGCACAACATAAAAGGACAATAGAAAATACAACAAAAAGGCAAGAGGAAGCAACTAGAAATTTTCCCTCAAATATTTATCTTGCTCCGCTATAAGCTCCATGTTGCTCAATGAGATCTGCAGGTCTTCCAAATTTGCATCTTTTTTCTTGGCATGGGCATGATTTCTGATACTAGTACCCGTACCCTCTTTGGTTTCTTTTCTTTCCTCCCCCCTTTTAATCTCTATTTTCTCAACAATGTTCTTACTTTGATCCACAGATGCCCTCAGAATTAGAAAACTTTGATCATTGATCTTCTTAAGGGTATTCTCTAGTTTGTCAACTTTGTCTTCGAGAGTAGAGATTCTAGCTGCTCTCAGCCTTTTTACTCAAATTGTTCATTTTTTCTTCCATGGCCAGCACAGTGCCTCCCAACTCCCCAAAATCCTCCCCTTTTTGAATGGATTCCATCCAGTCATTCAGACACAAGGCCATAGTTTTTTCACCAAAGGTGGCCATCTTAATCATATTCACCATTTTTCCTTGTTCTTTGAGGTCATCTTTCATGGACACATTTTCCTGATCTATAGTAGCCATCAAATAGTTGAAGGAAAGAATATAATCCCTTTGATCCTGCTCAATGTTTAAACCCTCCTTTATGTTGGTAGCTTTAACACTGGATTCAGTAATGTTGACCTCATCAGTCTTTTTACTTTGAGAGTCCACCCTTTCAGAATTGATACCTTCATCCATTTCAATGTCATCCATTGCCTCATCTTTTTTATCATCTTATTTCAATTTCTTTTTCTTGGTTTTCAAAAGGCTTTCAATTAAAGCCTCCTCCTCTTCAGAGGACACCAAAATGCCCTTACTTTTATATTATCCTTCTCCTTCTTAACAATAGAGTAATTATTTTTGACAAAAGGAATTTTTCTCTTGCCATGCTTTGGATTAGCTTCCTCATCCCTAGTTTTGGTATCTTCCTGTTCAAAATCATCATCAGAACCTTCCCACCTTTGCTTGGTTTTTGGGAATTTACTGGAAGAACTCCCTTTAAAATTCCCTTTCCCTTTAACACTTATAGTGTTTTTCATGTCATCCTCGGTGTCTATATTAAAATTTTCTCCTGAGTCATACTCCTCAGTATCCTCATCACCTGGAGAGTTTCCCTTAAGAATTGGTCTTTCAACTTTTCTCATTTTTAGCATTTTGTAAATAAGGACCATTAAACCCTGATGTGATGCATGGTCACCATAAGGATCATTCTGAAGCTTTTTCATAGTATGATTCAAGGAGCTCATAAGATAGAAAGGAATGCTGATCTTCTCATCATACCTAAAGTGATTTAAAATAACAAAATGGTGCTCGTAGGCCCGAGAGAATCTACCATCAAGAGTTAAACAACTGATTGTAGCATAAAAAATGAATCTCCAAGGATGGCTTATGTTTTTAGGGCTAATGAACCCACTATCTTCTTTACCAGTCTAGCATCCTCAATTTCATCTTTCAAAAATCTGGCACAAGCTCTGTCTGAATAACTCTGGTCCCGATAGAACTTTATACCCTTCTAGGGTAAACCTGTGGCCTCAGCAATCAACTCTTCATTGATGTCCACCCTGACATTGTGGAAGTAAATTTTCCCATTCTTCCAATTTTGCATGAAGAAATTAGTTACAGCAGGATCCCGACCTTGGAGCTTCTCCATATAACCAACAAAGACATCTTTTTGGAGAATATTGTAGACATCCCCTTTCTACTTCCACTCATTAAAACTATAAGGATCATCTCTTTTTTTCTTGCCTCCCATTTTGCAAATGTTTCTCTGGCTTTTTATTTGAGAAACTCTTCTGATTGCACAACCTTCAATTTTATTACTTTTTCGTAATCTTGTGCAAAATGACCCAGAATCCATGTGAGATGATATGATGATGGAAAATGACATCGAGTGAAATGACCTTACCATTGTTAATCCTTACATAAATCATGTTTTCCCCCATCATTAAATAAACTCTTTTAACTTCTTTGTTTTTTGTGGATCCTCTCCTTTAATATAAGAGATTTCATATCATACAGAGTACTAATTTCATTCTTCCAAGTTGTAATGTTATCATTTCTACATGCATAGTTGGCCGCCCAGTCAGCTACCCCATTTACTTCATGATACACATGGGTAATGACACACTTTATCAAAGATCTTATAATGTCATTAGACTTTTTTATAATATTATCAATCGACCAAGAAGGTGTCGAAGTTTCATTAAGACATTTTATAATATTAAGAGAATCATCTTCTAACCATATTTTCTTATAGTTGAGCTCCTTAGCTAAGAGAATGCCATGTAAGGAAGTCATTGCTTCAGTCACATGGTTATTTTGAGTTCCTATTGGAATCATTCTTATAGATTTGCAAATTCCCTTGTCATCCCGGATCACAACTCCACAACCAAAAATACCAAGGTTGCCCTTGGAGGCACCATCAAAGTTGATCTTCATCCATCCTGATGGGGGGCACTCCCAATTCACCTCACCCCTAGGATTATTTTGGTTTTCACAATTAATTTGAATGCACCAATTCTTAGAAATAGCAATTTCCTCCATATTTGAATATTCTTTGATGTCCATAAGTTTATAATTTTCAATTATCATACTTTTAATCTTTCTGTATAAAACCTTAGGGATATTTGACTTATCTCTGAATATTATGTCATTCCTCTATTTCCAAATAGCCAAAGTGATGTGCGGCGAAGAAATTTTCCATATCATTTTGATGTTTTTGTTATTGATGTTGATATCCCAAGAGTTGAACATACTCTGAATGTCGAAAGGGAGGACCCAATCAATATTGAGGGAATTCAGGAGAAGAGACCATATATCATTTGAATAGGAGCAGTGAATGAGAAGATGGTTAATATATTCTTCCTGCTTTCTGCACAAGGAACACATGTTAGGCAAATAGAGACCTCTAGTTTTGAGGTTATCAATAGTTAAGATTTTATTTTGTATCATCATCCAAAACAATATATTAATTTTTGGAGTTACGCCTTTTATCCAATCTTTGGCCCAAACATGAGTTTCAATGTTATCATAGTTAAAATAATAGGCATATCCCACAGTGAAATTGCTGTTGGTAGTCCATTTCCAAATTAGAGAATCCTCCTCGTTGTATAGGGTAATGGCATTAAGAATTTTGTTTAAAGATTTGAGAGCAGGGTCTATAGTAGATAGGTCCCTCCACTATCCATTTACCTAATAGTCATTAACTTTAGAGCCAAATCTGATTTTTCAAAGATCAGCCAAAGGACCCCAAAGGGGGTTCTCACCAAGAGTGGAGTCAACAACCCAAATATCTCCTCAGAATTCAATTTTATCTCCTTTCCCAACTTTACACTTGACACCTCTTCTCAGAATGTTTTTAGCTTTAATGACATTCTTCCATCTACAAGATCCAACTAGATTATCTTTAGAATCCAAGAAGACATTGAGAGAGGGAGTATTCCTTTTATATTTATTATGCCAAATCATGCTCCATTCTTCTTTACAAGAATACCCCCTCTATCCAAGTTTAGCAAGAAGGGAATCATTCATTCTTTTAATCCTTCTTATGCTGAGCCCTCCTTTGTTTTCAGGAGTACAAACTTTATCCCATAATATCATAGCAAATCTCTTAGCTTTTTCAACCCCAGTCCAAAGAAAATTCTTTTGTACGTTTTCAATTGCATCAACATGTTTATTAGGAATTCTAAAAATACTGAGAGCATAGATAGGGATACTTTGGAGGGAAGATTTCAAAAGAAGCACTTTACCTTCTTGACTAAGAAGAGCCCCTTTCCAACCAGCAATATTTTTGTGAAATTTATCCACTAAAGTACTCTAGAAGGCCTCAGGAGGATTAAGACCAAGTGGAAGTCCCAGATAGGTAGCAGGTAGTTGTCCAATTTGGCATCCCATGATTCTGCTATTTTTTCTTGTTTGTACTCCGGGGTATTAATAAAGTAGATGTAGCTTTTATCCCAGTTAATAGATTGACCAGTAGCCTTGCTATAATTTTTGTTCTTTAAAGATGGTTGATTAGTTTTATTTATGTAATATTTTTGAATTTTTTACATTAAGAGAAAGCAAGTTTTGAAGGGGACCTAAAACCCTTTACAACATTAGGAAGAAAGATTGATCATATAAGCACAACTATAGAAGGAACAAACAACAAGGAAAAAATAGCTGGCAACCACAATTTTGTTGAATGTTACCATTAAGAAATTTTTTATTTTTATACGATAGTTAGATTTGGTAATTTAAAAAATTGTAACGCAATTGTATTCATTTCCTATGATATTGTGTACAATCATAATGAATTTGTTCATAGCATTAGGATGTTATCCATGAATTTTTATATTTGCATGTATTGTATGTTATAATGAATCATGCTTTCCATTATATTGAAGATGCATATATACCTTAATTCTTTACTTTTAGTACTTTTATTTGGGGGAACCTTGACCTTGATACACCAAGGATACCAGAGGTTGGGAATGAATAGGTTGTATTCCTAGGAGGTACCTAATTTTTACTTTATTTGTTTTCTCTTTTAACATGTGTGTTGGACCTTTTCCCTGGATTGAAACTAAATAACCTAATGAGAGATTTCATGTTTTTTAGATTTGATTCTATATCAAAATGTGAGAGGGATCTTAGTTCTAATGATTTTCCAATAATGGCTACTATAATAATATGACACTCTTTTTTTTTATGGGATATCGTGGATCCTGGATCATTTAGATCTCTCTTTCCTTGCTCTTTTTTTCTTATCTTAGGAGGTTTTTCTAGGAGTATGGTTAGGGGAGTGGCCCACAATGGGGTCTGGGGCCCAAAGTGGCCACCAGAATAACCCAATGTAGATAGATAACCCAATGATAAAATAATTAAATGAACTAGGGTAAACAAACATTAAATAAGATAATTGATGCATCCCCCATGGATTTATGTGATTGTACAGGCCAAGGATGGGTTGGAGAAGGCTAGAAATCTATGGAGTGTTAGATTAATAGATCAGCTCCTTGTCAACATGAAGGGTTGCCAGTTTCACATGAGTACTCACCTGGGGGCCGGGGTCTAGTGAGAGACTGCTAGGGTAACCTAGGATAGTAAGGGAATATATGATGACACTCTCCTATGTACATTCTATGATTATCTCCAATTAACCTTGTATATATCTTTGGTATCCCATGATTAACCCTTGAGCCAAATTGTTAATCTTGGATCTCTTACTATCACCCTAGATTTTGAAATGTGTCTTATTGTATTCTTGCTTTATGAATTATATTATGATTCAAGATCCAAGACCAAAATACAAAGACTTTGGGCATGATGTAGGCAAGGCCTTCAATGTTGAGCCCTCAAGTGTGTAGGTATAGCCCCTAGGACTAATATTTTGTTAACTGTTAACTTTTATGGATGAATTAAATGATAAATTTGTGCTACAGTCATAGATTCTATTTTGATTTCTCTACTGATTTGCAATCCATTCATTGTTATTCTTTCAAAAAAAAATTGCATTATTTTTAAATATTTAGCTTTTTTGCCTAGGGTTTCTCGATAGGAAATTACATCTAGTATTAGAGTGTGTGTTCTAAAATGGGAGCTTAATGTGCTCACTTAAGCATTATGTTAGGATTTTATTTTGTTTTATCATGGTTTTTCCTAACACTCTGGTTATATACTTATGTAGAATTCCTACCAGAGGTAGAGGTTGAGGAAGAGGTTGAGGTAGAGATCAATGTCAAGGAAATAAACATGATGAGGATAGTAATCACATCTCTTCATCAAATTATCAACATGAAGATTCATAGGAGGAGAAAAAACATAATGATCATAATGATGAAAGGAGATCAAGAAGGGTAAGTAATCAGCAAGAGTAGTCTGAGGGTGCTGAAATGAGGCATATTCTTTAGGAAATATTGGATCATTTGGAAAATCAAGGGGGCAGGGGTCAGTGAGAGGAGTCCCATCTAGTGTAGGAGAACCTCTCCCAAGATGTAGTATAATAGGGTTTGATAGGACTTATATTCCTTAAAGATCATTGGATCCATTTGATGTAATAAAGGCCCATTTGTAAGACTAGTTGGCCCAAGGTGCACCTATAAAAATTGTGGTCAAAATTGGTCAAAGGTAAATTATTTTGTGATTTTTGTGGTTTTTAGGAATCTTAGGTTATCTTGAGTGGAAATTAATTCATTTAAAGTCTCAAAAGGTCCTAGGTAGTAAAGGACAATAAATTTGCAAAAATATTGCAAAGTTGTAAAAATTTGCTTAGCAACTTTTGCAACTTTTAAATGCAAAATTGTTTGAAACCTCCCCAATGGTCCAAAAGGTTTGAAAATTGGTTATTTAAGTTTTATTGGAGATATATTATCCATGAATTTCTAAATTTTTTCTTAGGTTCATGTATGTAAATATTGGTAGCAAATTTCAATGTTTTTCTAAAAATTCTCTGATTTCCATACTGTATAAATTGAATTGTGATTGGGAAGTGCTTGGTTTCTTCATGGTTGTGTATTATATTTTTTGTGCCTCAAATGAATTTTTTTTGATTTATTTTGGTGGAGGTTCAAAGGAGATATCACTGTTTTATCCAGACTGGTGTAGAAACCCTCCTTTTCCTAGGGTTATGAAGATGTGCCCCTAACTTGAAATACACAAGTGGAATCTAAAGTCCAATGGTGAGATGAAAATATGGGTAGGGATCTTAAATAATATAGGATCATAGAGGGATTATAGTTTGCTAGATATTTTCCACCAAGCCCTAATCGAGAATTTATTATGTGCTCGATTACAATTTACAATAATTTAATGCACACGACTCTATACGGAGTGGTTAGGATCAATTTGATGGTGGATTGGATGTTCTTGGATGTAGAAAAACCTTCTCTAGGTATTGGATTGATTTGGTTAATCCATTCTTGAGTACTTACTTCAAAAATCATACCTAAATAGGTCTCTAAACCTTGTAGGTGTTTGGGAAGTACAAAATTGGAGTTGGGATCCAAGTTTTCTGAGTTTGACACTTTTCCCAAAAGGGCATTTGAAAGTTTAGATATTTTTGTCAATCCTTTTGAATTTATAAAATTTAACCCTAAAAAATTCTATTCCTAGGGCTAATAGATAAGCATGTCTTATTAGGCCTAAAAGGACAATTTGGCATTTGAGACCAGTAGGACTTTGTAGAAGTCTTCAGAGGGTCCTAATTTGATTTTTTCTGATTAGTAGAACCTTAATCCACTCCCTATGGTGAAGAAGTGAGTATTTTGTGCACAAGTCCAGTTTGGATGAAAGAGTTCTTATGAAGAATTGTAACTTGGAGATGGAACACACTAGCCTAGTGTGATCAAAATGTTGTGGTGACATCCTAGCCTGTCAAAAGAGTTGAAGAAAATTAAAGAGGGATTGTGGTGATTTCCTTGAAGGGTTGTTGAAGATAAGAACCCAAGTGGTATCTTAATTGTGACCTAAGGGCTAGGAGAAAAAATAAGTTGTAGTTATGCTCAATTCCAACCCTACTCCGGTCCACTCTACATCAAGTGGTATCTAAGATTAGGAGAATCATTAGGGGAAGGATTAGAGTATATGTCATCAGAAGAGTTAGGAGAAGAGGACCAAGAAATGCCTCCAAAACAAAGAAATGTAGAGCTTGCCAAGATTGTGCAAGAACAAGAAGAAGAGAACAGATGGATGAAAGAAGAGCTAGAAATGTTAAAGGGAAAAGTTGATAGAAGGAGTGAAAAATGCTCAAAAAGAGATGAGGATGAGGATGAGGAGAGATTATAATGCAGAGTGGTAGGGTGGTTAGTGATTTGATCAAGGCTTCAAAGGGAACATTGATTTATAAATACAAGGTTCCCAATTCTCCAAGAGACCTATAGACACCAAAGACTTCAAGGGTCCCAAAATCCAAACAAGACTTTGCCCCAAGCCAACAACAGTTCCCAATACTAGATTACGTCAATTAAAGAATGTTCCAAAATTTTATTTGGTTAGAAACCCCACCCAAAACTCTCACCTTCAAATACACCTATTAGGCCTAGGTTCCTTGTAGCCTAACAACTACCTAATTCTCCACTTTACTCACAAATTCTCCAAACAACTTCTGGAAAAAAAGGTTTCTAGATACCATTATCCTTGCACAAAACATATTCAAAATTTTCATATAGTTACTTTGGACAAACAATCCCAAAAATTGACTATACTCCTTTTTGAAGAGGGCTAATTGTGTGCATTTACAAAGGAATTATAATTTTTAGTTACTCCTAAACACCAAGACATTCACCAATTCCAAGAAATGACTCCAAAATAAGGAAAATCCAATCAATTCAGTCCACAGACCCCTACAAGTATGAAACCCCCAAATAGATCTCTCACAAGTCCTCAAAACTAGGGCTTTCTTAATGTATGACTTCCAAGCACTTATAGGATTACCCAATGGTAGAGGCACCATTCATACACCATCCTAAGATAACCCATAACATAAAATTGGCACCTTATTCAACCAAATTAGTGGCTGCTACCCCCAACCAAGCAACTCCTTCAAGTTTCATTCCACAAACTTGGTGATCACCCTACCATATCAACTCTTCTGCAACATATAGTTTTAGAAAATATTTTACATGTCAAGTATACATAATTCCATGAGAAACAAAAATCACATTCGTGGAATGATGCTTTCACATTTATGGTTTTGTCAAATTATTAAGGAAAAATAGTGACTAAATGAAGACAGTCAATGTCAACACATTGAAACTAAACCAAATAGAATTTTAGAGAATTAAATAGTGTTTAAAATTATTATAAGAACATCTCTAATGCATATTGAAACACAATGGAACTCTTATGCAAGCAAAATCATACAAAGAAGATGTAAAATTATGAGATTTATTGCATTTTCTGAGGCAGTCTGTATAACAATCAATTCCTTGATTGCCTCTGCCTGTACAAAGACCATAAGAGGATTTATAAACATCCAAACAAACCTCCTCAACTGATTTGGATTGGTTTCAAGGCTTAGTTAAGGCTAAAACTACCTAAATCTTAATTCCCTCAATTTTTCTCCTAGCCGTTAGAATTTAAAAATTTGAATTTCTAACTTACAAACCATAACATTTTATTATTAAAAGCATATTAAAATCTATGCCAATCTATTCCTTATTTATTCTAAGACCTAATTGACCCCACAAATCAACTTAGATCCTTTTTTGGCACTATTGGCCACCCTTACATCAATTTTGGTCCCAAGTCCTTTTTCAAGATTTCTAGGACTTATTACATTGCTATCAAATTGATCATCACATATTGCCATTATTGGCTTAAGGATATCCCAATTCACATTTAGGGATGCTTTAGATCCTCTATTTTCATTAGGTCTCATGATGACCCTAGGTGTCTTCATAGGCTCCCCTGCACCAGATCCCCTAGGTAGGAAGAAGAGAAGATTCATGCAGAGCACAATTACCTTCTAAATGTCCTTAAGTCTTTAGAGAGAAGGACCACAGACAATAAACTATATCTTCCCATCTTTAGTAGGAAGATGGATCCTGATTTGGTCATGGACTAGTTGGAGTCCTTGAATAGTTTCTTTGAATGTGAGGAGATACCTGATAACTAGAAGGTCAAAGTGGCAAAGGGGTGATCCCACAATAGTGGGTAACACTTTTTCAGAGGAAGATTTTCCTCATGAAATCTGTGCGGGGGGTGCATGTAGTTAGGTACTTTCGATAGAAAGTACCTGCAAGTTTCGATCAAAAGTTGCTTAGTTTCGATCAAAAATACCTTATTGGGCTAGTTTTGATCGAAACCCTTTAACTAGGTATTTGGTGGGGTTTTTCACCCCACCAAAACCCTCACTTTCGCAGGTTGAGTGAGGGTGTCAATCAGAGCTTTGGTGGGGCATCCGACTTTTGAATGATGATATCACAGGTATTTTATTTTTTATTCTCTCTTATTTTGTATTATTTAATATATTTTAATATGTATATATATGTATATTTACATGTATAGATGTATATATACATGTATATATAAATATATATATGTATATAAATATATATATGTATATACATGTATATTTATATATATATATATATGTATATATATACACACATATATACATATATATATACATACATATATATATATATATATATACACATATATGTATATATATACATACATACATATATATATCTCTCTCTCTGTGTGTGTATACATGTATATGTGTATATGTATGTGTATGCTTATGTATGTATATGTACATGTGTATATAGGTGTATACATATGTATACATATAACATGTATGTATGTATGTATATATCATGGTTGTACACATGTGTGTATGTATATGTATGTATGTGAATGTATGTACATGTATGCGTATGTATGTATGCATGCACATGTACATGTATGTGTATGTACATACATGTACATGTATGTGTATGTGTACATGCATGTATACATGTATGTGTATGTGTATGTGTATGTATTTATGTATGTGTATATGTGTGTTTATGTATGTGTATGTGTATGTGTATGTATATATGTATCATGTATGTATGTACATATGTATGTGTATGTGTATGCAAGTATTACATATGTATGTATGTGTATGTGTATGCACATATGTATACATATGTATGTATGTATGTATATGCACATCTGTATGTACATGTATGTATGTATGTGTATGTGTATGTGTATGTGTATGTGTATGTGTATGTATGTATGTATGTAGGTATGTATACATATGCATGTATATGTGTATGTATGTATGTATGTATACACATATATTTATATGTGTATGCATTTATGTGTCATGTATATATGTATGTATGTGTATGTGTATGCATGTATGTGTACATGTATGTACATGTATGTATGTGTACAAGTGTACGTATATATTTGTATGTATGCATGTATGTGTATGTGTATGTGTATGTATGTGTATATGTACATGTTCATATATGTATGTGTTGTAACACCCCAAAATTGGCATCTTGCAACCACAACCAATTTTGTCGCATTTATCAATCGTCTAAATCATCAAAGTCCTATTGTACTAGGCAATTCTGAGTTTCGTCTGACTCTACTTGACTTAAGTGTTAAATGCAAAAAATCCTAAATCTGCATTAATCACATACTATAATTAATTCCTAAATATTAATTACCATTGGCTAAATAAACCCTATGATCGAATTAATTTAATTACATAGTCCTAACACTTTAATTAAATTAAATTCATCCTTTTAGCTAAAATACATAAAAAGGAATTAAATAATATTTGATTATTAATAAATATTCTCATTTCAATAATTGAATTTAATTATTCAAATAATTCATAAAGTGTATTTATGAGGTCGTATTTAATTTACTTAATCAAATAGGCTCTCCAAAATCCTCACTTTAGTTCAGAAATGGAAACTTTGAGTTAACTGTGATTTAAAAGTGCAACAAATCAATTAACTGTTTCATTCACTCAAAAAGACAACAGTTGACTGTTTCTCTCAAAGAAAACTTACTATTCTGAACTGGATTTCAAAATGTTAACTGTTTCTCTCAAAGGAAACTTGCCATTCTGAACTGGACTCTCATCCTATAAAAGAACTCTCTTATTTCTCATTAAAAAAAATGAGATTACATTTTTGAAGTATCGAATCACTGCGGAATTTTTGATTCAATAGTTTTTATGCATTCAAACTCTCATTATTCTTAGCTTTCATTATTGCAATAGGTTAATCTCATTTTTAGATTAATGTTGCATGCTTATTTCTAGACTAATCTTACACTCATTTCTTAGTTTAATCTTACTTCCTAGCTTAATCTCATATTTACTTCTAGATTAATCTTGCATCTTTCATTCTTAGATTAATCTTGCATTTACATTTCTAGATTAAATCCTCCGTTCTTAGATCGATCTAGGTTGTTGGATTCTTAGATTCTGAGAGCTATTCAAAAACCCCGTCTAGATAGGAGGCAACATGTTGACTCATTTAGGCATGCAGGATGAATAACTCCATATTCATCTCTGTGTGTGACTAATGAACAATGACTATGTTAAAGTGTATGGCTAAGTTAGAGGCCCATATTTAGCGTATACATGTGTATGTATATGTATATGTATGTGTACATGTGTTTGTATGTATGTATGTGTATGTGTACATGTGTATTTATGTACATGTATGTGTACATGCATATATGTGTATGTATGTATGTACATGTGTATGTATGTGTACATGTGTACACTTCTTTTAAATTAGGAGAACATATATGTAGACTTCATTTGAAGATAATTATTTGAAAAATAACATGTGCATGACTTATTATTTTAAATTAAATTAGGAAAACATATATGTAGACTTCATTTGACTGTAAATAAAATCTTTTGTGTACACATATATCTAGATATATAGATATAATTAGACATCAGATGCACTGATTCCCCCCAAGGAACTATTTTCACGAACTAATAGAGAAATTGAACGACTGCAAGATTCCCTAAATAGTTTGACCAGCTCTATTGTCTATAAGAGTACATGTCAGTCCATACTTACTAGTTTAATTAGTATCAGAGATGACATCCATGGTGTAATACCCACCCCTTAGTTTTCTTTTTTATTTCTATTGTCGTACTCTTTTAGACCTTTTCATGTATGTGTTAGTTATTTCAGTTGATTTTAAGGATATTCATGTATTACTTTTCATTATGCTATTGATCCATTGTTTAGTTGTATTATATCATCTATTTGCTTATAATCTATGATTATTTCATGGCGATTATGTATAGGTTATGATGTCATTTTGATAATGGTTTTATAACAATACTGACCCTATATCTATATGCACATGGATCATTGTGATGTTTTACATTACTATTTACAGTGTTTGGTATGGTATGGGACAAAGTCTTAGTTACTTGCTTCGGCGAGATTCACGCGATAAATTGATCTCAACCATTCTTTGTTATATTATATACATGTATGTTCATCTTTGTGATGACAGGTTTGCAGGTACCGGGCTACATCTTCCTTGAATTGGCAGGAGTGAGCGTGCCCTATCACAATATCTCAATGGTAAGAGAGGGGAGATAATAATCAGGCCTAAATCCCTACCCTAAACCCTTCTTTTTTCCTAGAAATGGATAAGAATTTGACTGATTACCATGTCTGAATCCGTTGAGTGACGTGGATTCGTGAGCCTTTCTCTGTGTGCTTGGGTGTCTGTTTCAATTGTTTCTTTGTTTCAATTATTTTTTTGATTAGATGGATTTTAATTGATTTAATGATGCTTTTGGCGTGTTTATTTAATGATTAATTTATGGTAAATATTAATGTTAATAATTGCACCTTTAATAAGGTAAAAACATTCATATATTAAATATATGGCTATTTAATAATTAAATATTAATTAAATGTCTATTTTTAATTAACTTGATTTAATTATTAAGTCTTGATTTAAATAATTAAGATTTAATAAATATTAAATTCAATTATTGTAATTAATTGTGCAAAGTTATATTATTGAGTATTACTTTAAGTTGCATGATTAATTGATTTATTTAAATAGAAATATTCTCATGCATTTTCAATTATGACTTTGTTTTTTATATTATAAAGTTGAGTTGTGCATTGATTTAAGTGAAAATTGAAAATAAACCATTTCTTTTGATTTTAATTAATAATTAATATTCCTTTAGGGTTTCACTTTTTGAAAACCTAATTGTGTGATTATCTATATCTTTGGATTGAAAGCTATTTTGGAGGTTGTTCAATCAGGGAGAAGGAGAAATCAGGTGATTGGAGATTTGTGGAAAGCTTAGGAGAATTTTGGATTTGGGAATTGCTTTGGATTTGAATTGGTTCCTCTCCTCGGTTATTAAGGTAGGATCTTGATCTTGTTAATTCTAGCTTCCAGATCCTTGTCTTCTATGCATCTAGAATGCTAGGATCTTGTGCTTGAATCTTGCTTGTTTGATATTATGAGTTTTTATTGCTTAAAATTGGAAAAAAGGTTATTGGATCAATTATGTGGTTTTTCCTTCTTGATTGCATGCCAGATCTGTGTTTTGGGCTTAAGGGTTTCATTAAATTACTTTGGTTGTAATTTGGGCATCAGGGTTTTTTCATTTTGAATTATTTAGTTTTCAAAATTTCTCTTAGGGTTTGAGATCTGTGGATTATGTCTTCTTTTATGAAAAAATTTGTTATTGTTGAAAAATTAGATAGAAACCCTCAGATTCGTAAATCCCTTACCTTGGAAAGTAGAAATTTCACCTTTACCAAGTTCTTGCCCAAATCCTAGATCCAGATCTACAAGGAAACAAGGCAATAAGGTTAATTGCATGCTTGAAAAAAAACTCTCTTTGTTGTTAAGCATGCAATTAATATAAATTATGTATATATATTTTATTAAATATAAAGTATTATTTAATAGTTTTTATAGTGTTTAATTAATATAGTCTTTTTATATTTAATAATAAATAATTTCAAAGAGAGTTTTTAAATTTAAAATAATAAATAATTTATAATAATCTAAATAATTATTAATAATAATTTACTATATAGTTTATAGAGTTTTTATAGTTTTTAAATTATTTAATTAATATAAATTGTGTTTATATATATTATTAAATATTTTATATGTTAGTAGTTGTTTTTTATTTATGTTAAGTTTATTTATATTATTAATTTTTCTTTTACTTAGTATTATTATTATTATGTAATAATTAATATTATATAATTATTATTATTTTAATTAA
This sequence comes from Thuja plicata, assembly GCA_018584345.1. Lineage (NCBI taxonomy): Eukaryota > Viridiplantae > Streptophyta > Pinopsida > Cupressales > Cupressaceae > Thuja > Thuja plicata. Next base: position 2,414,569 of record MU228128.1, on the reverse strand, counting down.
TAATAAATTATTAATTAAGATTATATGTGTGTGTGTGTGTGTGTGTTCTAGGTATTTGTTATATTAATGAGATTTGTTTTATTTAATTCGATGGATTATGAAAGATGTGTTGTTGAGAAAATTAGAGTTATATGACTGATTTAGTTATACAATCAAGGTCTATCTGTAATGATTTTGTCTGTGATCTCGATTTGAATGCTTTTGTGGATTAATAGATGTTTTCAATAAACTTTTTACTTTTAATTATAATTGAATTTTAGTAATTATTAAATAGATTAATTTATATAAGGTAGATTTTATAAATTAATCTATAGAGGCTTAATGGATATTTTCTTTGAAATTTAATTATAGTATTGTTAGTAATTTTATTAGATAAACTAATTTTCATAGTGCTTACTATAAATTGGTTTATCACTAAGTTTTATTAGTTTTTTTGGAATTGTATTTATCATGTCATGATGTGTTTTCTGAATGAACGTTAGATAGATTGTGTGTTTCTCTCTTTTACGAAACTGCAATGTGTTGGGTATCTATTGGGACCAAATGACTTATACGGTGAAAACCAAAGGTTTTGGGGTTTCCTTTTCTGTGGTGTTTTGTGTGCTTCAGTGCATGTTCATTTTGTTATCGATTTTGTTCTCGATCTTTCTTACCCAACCTGATTTGTCTGAGCTTGTCTCATGTGATCTAGTAAGAGTACTTTGAATTGTTATGGTTAATTGAGAACCAGTGTATTCCTGTATGGGTGGGAATCAATCATGAGGGTTATTATATACCTTCGTGATCTTCCTTTGTGAACCTAGGGTAGGTTACCTAGTTGTATAGTAGGGGTGGCTTGCAATACGTGTCGGGGCCTACAAGTGGCTTCCAGGATCATTTATTGTAAGTAAGCGTAACAAGTGATAACATAATAATTTATTAGCGGATTTTAGAATAATCCAATAATATATGTTTCCTCACCCATGCTTGAGCACTATTATAGGCTGAGATGGAGGATGAGATGATGATTTCTGCCTTGAGGGGTTTGTGTGTGTCTGGCATAGTTAGTGACTTTTTTTTTTTTGAGAGGTCATTGATACCATGTATGGTCACTTGAGTGTCGGGGTCCAGAGAGACTACCAGGACAAAACTTAAGGGTTAGACGTACATGATGACACCTTCCTATATGCATCTTAGATTATCCTATGTGTGTTGGTTTGATGAAGGGGACTCCCCTTAATACCACAAGTACACGACAGAAACAAAGAGAAACAACAGAAATTTGCAAGAACAAAAAATTGGCTTCTTATTGGCTCCACAAATGTGGAATTACAAACTTCAAAATTACAATATCAAAAGCCACATGGGCATCCCTTACAATAATTTGTAGGACAAAGCCTTAAATAACCACCCAGAACTACCCTAGAAAACACCACAGGCCTTCCTTAAATAGGCAATTTTCCACCACCTGAGAAGGTTCCATAAATCTAGCCATTAAGGCCGACTACCCTTAGCATTTAATTATTTTTTCACTTTTATTACAAAAGGGTCGGCTTTAAATATTTACAAAATATGAGATTAGGTAGCTCAACTTCCGGAAGCCATAAATTTTGAACCGTAGCTCCAATTGGCTATTGTAACCACTTTCTGGAAAGGGGAGATCGCGATCTACAGTGCCTGACTCGCAAAGCGCTAGTCAGCTAGGGGTTCAACCTCGATCCAAAGCCTCTAATGTCCTGAAAATTGAGCTCAAAGGTTTTGCACCCTAAAATCTCAACAGTAAATCCTTAATAACTTCGCCAATATAGATGATCTGGCAATGAAATTCAACTGGCATTCTTATATGACTAAGATGAACCT
>MU228128.1:2390355-2412680 GCA_018584345.1 Thuja plicata | reverse complement strand
TGTACAAAATAGCCCTTATTGAATAGAAAAACACATATTTTTTGGTGATGCAAGATTGCCCTTACACCCAGGATGCTCCTGCATCAGACACCCGGGGTAATTTGAGAAGTGACCCTGTCATGTCTCAGGTGTGCAGAAGAAAACCAAGAAGATTAACCTCCTCCCTTGTCAACCATGATGAATCTTCAACAGGTCATCCTTTCCACTTGACCAAATATTCTTCATATGTCCTATTTCTTGTGCTTCTACCAACACGACTGTCCAATATGTCTTCAATCTCCTTGGTATTGATGGGGTTTTGCTGACCGGGTCCGCCAACAGTCATAAGTTGTCACCGGGTTTTGGGGAAACTGGCCAACTCTGACTGCAAAGGTTGTTTGGGGAAATCAAATCCTCTGGGACTTCAAGCACCTGGGTGTCAGGTCACAATGGTGTGGGGCTCGGTTGGGAGAGGTCACTATTTTCGAGGGGGATAGCTGGTTCCTTCAACTCATTCTCTCCGGAGATTCAATAGGGTAAGGTTCTCCCCAGCGTTCTAAACTTAGCAAATAAAGTGAAAAAGATCCTGCAGGGTTAGAAACGTTTCATCTAACTAAAGTTATGCTGAAATGTCCGGAACATCAATAATACTCTGATAGACTACACTAAATACCGAAGATATACATAACCATCAGCTAGCATTTTATCAGTAGCGGGAGTAAGGAGGTCGTTAATCTACTTTAACATATCAGAGTAGAAGACATAAAAAATATTAAAACATGAAATACCATTAACTGAGAAGCAAGAATGCCAACAACATCATTGTGAAGAATTCTTCCTTCTTTATTAATGTTCCTTCCAGCAAGCACTGGTGCGTGATACAATAGTGACTCCAAGGGAGCACTTGACTATATAAAACCAGAACAATGGAGCATTGAGCTCTGCAACTTAAAATGAGAAATCTCCTTTCTATTGCTATGGACAACAAAATCATCAATTTCGCCGACCCTTGGAAATGGGCCGGTTTGGCTATTTATACACATCTCTTCTAGCCCTAACCCTGCTTTACATCATATTTTAATAAAATACAATATCTGGGGGCCAGTACTACCTGTGCCACACTACAAGAGACCTTGAGACGAAATAGGTTTGACAGTCAGAATTATAAGACAAGAATATACAGTGGAAGAATCGGCCTCGAGAAGAGAGCTAGGAAGGAGAAAGAAGAAAGTATGTCCCCCAGGGATCGAGGCTACATGCCTCATAAATGAGAAATGCGGTGCCCTATCTCCAATGTGCCAGGTGTACCCTTGAGCGGCGCCTCAAGAAGACCACCCTATCAGAAACCAACCACTGAGTTGACGCCTCCTTGATGTGGCCAACCACCTTCTGACAACCTTGATTAACCGCTTTTGAAAGTGACCGGTCGGCCTCGTGGACCGGGACATGGATCACTTGAAAGAAATTTTTTTTGGGATCTCGGACTCCGAGATCCAGGAACTTTCGTCCCAAAAAGAATAAAGAATACCCAACACTTGAGTTCTCCCCGGCCTTGGGAGAAAGCTCAATGTTGCTTATTATCGTTGAAAGCCTGGAGGAGGCGGGATATGCCATCTTCATCTATATCCTTCAGGCTGGCCCTTCTGTGCTTGGCCACTTCAACTTGTTCCCCTAGGTCTAGAACATTTTCTTTGAATTCATCTTCCATTCTCGCCGCGTCGTGACGACTAAGTATCATGCGGGTTAATTTTTCCATTTGGGCCCCATCTATCCCCTCCGGAGATTGATACTGAGACTTCATCATTTCATCAAAACTTCCCAAAACTGAATCTTCGGGGGTACATGTATCTGTGCTAAGGGGATCAGCCCTAGAAGTCTTTATTACGAAAGACTTGTATAAATTGGAAGAATACTTTACAGTATTTACCTTATCTTGCAGGGACCCTACCAGTTGCTTGATTACCTCCAATATGAGGTCAAGTCTGGAGTGCTGGGTTCTCACAAAATCAAATGATTCTTCACCCAGAATTCTGGATTCAGAAATCATATCTTCTCCAAGGGTAAGGAGCTCTTTGAGCTCTACCTTCCATGCCTGGTAATTCTCAGCATCACCCTCCCACAGTTTAATAAGAATCTCTGCCTGGTGAATGACCTGCTAGGCCGTGTATAAATCTGGGAGGGTGGACACCAGGAAACATCGGGTGTTTCCTATCTGCAAGGCAACTCACTTGTCCACTGCCTGGGCTTTCTTTTTCATCATTCGCAGGAAGTCTATGCCACTCTGCGATAACTCTTCTGAGGTGGAGGCCTCCAGAGGAGCAACATTGATGGGTCGAGCTAGCTCAGTAAGCAACCCCATAAGGTTTGCATTATTTTCCTTTTCATCTTTGAGCCTCTGGGCCTCTTTCTCATATCGGGCCTCCACTGCCCTTGCTGCCTCCTAAAGCAAGTCTACCTCACCTTGCTTTCCCCTTCTACCTAGTGACACCTCTGCAACATTGTAGTCTCCAAGGTCCGCGGTTGCTTCATCGGTGTCTGGGGGAGGTGTTGCCACAACAGAAACCATTTCTCCACCTGGCCCAGTTCGAAGAGTATGAACTGTCTGGGATTTCTTGGCCTTCGGCGGGGCCTGGGCTTGGGCCATCATTTTGGCTAGGGAGAGAGGAATCACTGGAGCGGACTGAGCTTTCCTTTTTCTGCTCTCTACCAGCCACTGAGGAGGGAGGGGTGGCCTTCCTACCAGAATTTGTTCCCTTGATTCTTCCCCAGTGTTTCGTGGTTATTTTTCTTTAGTGGTGTGAACCTCATCTGTTCCTCTCCCTGCCCCAACTTCTTTTGCAGCAACATTCTCTTTATCAACCTCCATCTCCTCAGCCTTGTCCTCTATATCTATTTCTTTATCTGGACTCTGGTAGGCTTCCTCGGGGATTTCTTTTTCAAGCTTCTCTTCTCATTGTTCTTCTGTCAGGGCCTCTTCCTCTATTGGTACTTCTTTTGGCAATAGGGGAGGTGTCGGGCTGAGATTTAGAGTTTGGGCTGCTGTGATCACCTGCCCAAAGGTTGCCCCCAGGAGTGGCCCTTGGAACGTGGCAGCTGGGGTTACATTTGTTCCCGAAGGTCCGGTTCCCCCAGAAGATGCCATTTGTTCACCCTATTTTTGTTGGTCCACTACCAGACCTTGCATCGCTTGCACCCTGAAGGCAATCTCCGATTCTGGCTCCTTTTCTTCTACCTGCTTCTCTTGTACCTGTGCAAGCTCTTGTTCAAAATCTTCTTGCTTTGCAGCCTCTTGTTCTGCCCCTGGGATCTCTGTCTCGCTTTGTGCTTTGTCCCCCTGCAAATTTCTGAACTTGTCGATTGCAAATACATCAAATTCTTCTTGCAGAGGGGGACTGGCTGGGACTTCTGCAGGCTCCGTTTCCTTCTCCGGCTCCAGGGAACTGGAAGAGAGGATTTCAACTTGTTGGGGTTGGGACGTACCCAACCCCAGCTCTGCCTTAGGATTTTTATTAAGCCTCTTCCTTCGGCAGGTAATCAAAGGTGGCCCTGCATCGGTTATTGCTGCTGCTTCCATGGGATCCACCCCCGTTGCCTTCACCATTAGGGCTGCCAACGACGGGGAGGAAGAGGGACAAATTGGTCTGGCTATGAGTGGGGGAGTGGCCAACCTCATTATTAATTGCTCCCTCATCTGCTAGGAGGCTACCACCGATTGCTTGATCTGCTCCTGTATAAGGAATTCTTACGCAGAAGGGGTCGTGTCTATCTTTTTTCCCTTATCTATCCCCTGCGAAGAAGTCTCGGCCCCCGGGGTCAATTTGGGTCCCGGCTGTGGGGTTAAATTTGGCGCTAGTCGGGTCGCTTGGCGAGTACTCCCGGGGCACACCCTCTTGAAATAGGTGTGACTTCACTCCACCACCTCCTGAGTGAAGTCCTCAATCATGGGCCCCTCCTGGGTGGCCCAATTCACTGGTGGAAGAGCCATTTTATTGATCCCCTTATCCTTGTACTGGGGGTCGATAGTGGGGGCGGCGTTCAAGAAATCCTCCGAGAACCTCTAGAGTCTCAACAGTTGCATCATTTCGACCATCATCCTGACATAGTGCCGGCTCCGCACCTCCACATCATCTTGGTAATCTGCCCAGAAGTCCTCCATGTGTATATAATGGGGCTTTGAAGCCCAGGACAGTGCCGTTGCTATCTTTCCATGCGGATCAAAAATTTTCTGTGCCAAATAAAATTCCTGTAAGTTATAGCTTTTTAGCTCATTGTCTGCCTCTTTTGCGGTGGCCAGGCTGCATGTATAATTTGCATAGGTGGTTGGGAATGGAATGTTGGGTATCTTTTTGAGGGCAAAGAGGGTATGCACCTCCATCAGCTGCCTGCAGTATTCCAAAAGCACGATCCTGTCCCCACAGTGCTTAGGCAATAAGTAGGGTTTCCCGTAGAAGTCGGTGAACCTAATGTAGGTGTGCTGTTGGAACTGAATATAATAATGTCCATAACTATGGACCAAGTTCATCGCCTCCAAAGACAGGCGGTATCCCGCGTCCCGGGTGGGTGTAAGCAGGTGGTAGTAAACGAACGCGTCATTTACTCGACAGAAATTGGGGAAGCTGGCCTCCCATTGAATTTGTGGGAAATGGTCCCACTATACCTTTTGTCCTGGGCCAATCCCGAGCACGCTTTCTGTGAGTAGGCCGTGGGTGTGGGGCCTCTATTGCGCTAGGGCCTAGAAAACATAAGAACTCATGTAGAATTTCTTCCTCCCGTCTAGTTGAAGGAACTGGGAGTCAACGTGATTGGAGATTATTGTCGCCCAGTCAAAGTATTCTCCCTTGGTGGTGATGCTGAGGAGGAAATGGTACATCCATTTAGAAAAATCTTGGGCAGAGGGTTGCCCAAAGACCCGGGCTAATGCTATTATCCCCATCTAGATGCTCTTATTGAATTCAAAGCGGGGAATTTCTATCTTCATTCTCTTTGGGTCCCTCTTTGGGGCCTTGAGCCAATGGGTATTCATGTATACCAGGGCGACATCTTCCAGCTGTGTAAATTAAGCCAAGGCATCAGTCCTTGTAACCACCATGGCTCTATCAAATTGTGGGATTCCCAGGCTCGCATGAAATGTGACTGGGTCGAGAGATACCAGTGGAGTGGGGTATCCTGTGGGCTCCGCAGCTGCGAGCATAATGGCCCAAACAGAAGAGTTGTAGTTGGCAAGCTGCTCGGAGGATTCCGGAGATCCCGACGTTGATTTCTAATTGATCCCCAGCCTGTCGCTGGATGTGCATTACTTTTACCAAGGCCTGCATCTCCGCCCATGTTCCGACGCTGGTGTCAGTTATAAGCTTAACCTTGGACTCAATATTTGAGCCTGTGATGACGTTATTCTACACGAACTTCATGGTCAGGGGCAGTTTCTCCAGGGCCCTTTCCATCTTAGATTTTATGGCCGCCCTGGTGGTCGTTGTGGAAGGAAGTTCTGGACTTCCGGGCGGGGAGGATGCGGATGCTTCAGACATGATTGATAAATGAACTCTGGGAACCTGCAAGGAAAAGCGACCGTCAGAACACATTTATCAAAGTAATTATTCTGGGGTCCGGAGATCTTACCACCGTGATGCTCGCTTTCTTGAAAAGTTAGTTTCATGCAAATATAACCGAAAAGCAAAACACATCATAAATTTAAGATTTTTATTAAACATCCGGGTCTGGGGATTTTATCACACTCAGCAAAGGCATAGGATGGATGATGGTAGGAGAACCAAAGCCCATAGAAATGACCGTTGGCGAGGACATGTAAAAAGGCCAAGTCATCATGCCCACGTGGGTGCCACGTGCGTAGGTATTAAATGGAAGTTATGGTGATGACGGTGGAGCCAACTGTCTGAATGCACGAAAAGTGGAAGCCATCTGGCTGGAATTTATTGTGTGCATGGGACATAAATAAGGTTCTTAAAGACTTCATGGAGGAGAGAGAAAACTGCCTGTTCAAAACCAGCCGAGAGCCGAGTTCCAAACAGGTTGTTTTCTACCCCGAAGCGAGTTTGTGGGCAGAAAACCTAAAACAGAGGTGACTTGACCAGGTGTCGAGCCACCTGAAAGGATATACATGGAGCCAAGGGATATATACACTAGACTACACACAAATATACATATATACGCATGAATATAAACATATATACATAAATATACAATGCGAAATGACATCCGCAGGGAAAACCAGACAAGGCAGAACAAACTATCTACAGCTATCCACATACTTTATAGACGAAGCACTTCTGCACAGAGGGTGGACAACCCTCTAGCAGAGAGCCGACCCACCAATGGGTGGCAAAACCAAAAAAAAAGAAATCCAGACGAAACAGACGACAAAGCAAACAAGACAAACAAAACCAAACAAAACAAAAGAAAACCAGAGGCGGAAAACAGAAAACACCAACCTGAGAACGCAGAAGGAAGAGGAAAGGGAAGAGTTACCATAGGAGCTCTGTAATAGCTTTAGTCGTCAAAAAATTACTACCACCACCACGAAGCACTCACAAATGCCTGAAAGTGACTGGAAATGCTAAGCGTTAATTATCATAAACTCTCTGCAAATGCTCTGCTAATCGCTTTGAAGTTGCTCTATTAATTTCTCTAAGTGCTTGAAAGTTTTAATCGCGGTAAATGTGAAAACAAAAGATAAGTTCTATTTATACCCTCGGTAAAAAGGGTAATCCTCCACCTTCCGACAATCTCTGGACAAGAAAACCTCCAGACTCTGGGCTCGAGGATTCCCCGCGATAATGTCCCTAAGAACATCATGGTGAAGAATCTCAGAGTTCAGAATTCGGTTCCCAATGAAGAACAACCTCTGGGACTGGAGTCCCAGAGATGAAAACTAAACAAATGAAACACCGCACCGGGGAAGAAAACCCCGGAGAAAGAAAACAAAAGGGAAAGGAAAAGGCAAGGCCGTAGGCAAAAACAACAAAAAAAAGGGGCGACCCAACATTTTGCACACAAAATGTAGGGACGGGGATGCAGGGCATAACTAATGGTGACTATCTGGGACAAATGCCTTAGCGCATTTGAGAACTATAGAATCTCTGGTTAGCAAAATTGGAATAAGCCGCTTCCCGAAATGTCTGACAGGCAAAGAGAAACATATCTAAGAGAATCCAACCACATAGGAATCAGTCCGTAGTCCTTCATCAGTGGTGTCATGTGTTCTTTGGAAAGAAATCAGGTCGATGACCTCTGGGAGGAATAGAGAAGAGGCACTAATTACATCGAACCAGTCATCAATTTTCTCGCTTCCCCCGGAGACTAGAGTTTCATCCTGCTTTTCCTTTCTGGTTATTTTGTTTATTTTTGGGTGGGGAAGGTGGTACCTCTTTCACCATTAAGCTCAAGCTTAGCTAAATTGAATGGTGTTACTTCTTTCACTTGTCCACCTATATTTAGATTGTTTGAAGAGGGGATAAAACTCCAGACCCAGGAAGAATTCCTTAAAGTTTCAGACCTGGGTCAACCAATTAGTACAATAGATCTACCCTCGGCGTGTTTGATTACTTGTTCCTTATATTATTTTTGTTCACTGATTGCCATATTCCTAGAGAGAACACCCAATGGAGATTCCTCAAAACGTGCCATATCCTGTGAAACAACCCCGGGGACCGGGCCGGCTCCACCGTGCTAAAGATAGATTCTAAAGTTCACCATGCCGTAGATATCATACCAGAAACCATAGTTATGCAAAGCATTCCAATTCTTGCAAGACAGACAAAACACCGGGGCCCGAAAAGAAAACCGAGGATGAAAACAAAAACAACAACAGAGGACTGCCCCCGGAGGACAGTCGACAAAGCTATTTACAAGGCAGGGTACCTCACACGAGGCACCTGAGAGGAAATATTTACAAGTGAGAGACTTTACATATAATACAAATTTGGAAAAACTTACCCTACTCAAAGTAGTGTTTGAGAAACTGTCCATTAACGGGCAATGGGATAGATTCCCCAGTCAGGGTGTTAAGGCAGTAAGTATTTTCCCCGCAGATCCCTAAGATCAGGTATGGTCTGAGCCAGAGCCTTTGGAACTTGGTATGCTTTCCTTTCTTCTCCCGGGCCTTGTCCCACAACAGGACCAGATCCGAGATCTGAAAAGCCTTATATTGGGCTCTTTTGTCAAACCATCATTTTACCACTGCTTGATGATGCGCAAAATGTTCAAGGGCTGCATCTCTCTATTCTTCCATCCATACCAGATTTAAGAGCCGAACCTCCATGATATTGTCCCTGTTCCTAAATTCCTACATAAACTGTAAAACTGGGATTTATAAGTTTACTGGGAATACAGGGTTTTGGCCATAAACCAGATGGAATGGGGATGTCCCCAGGGCAGCCTTGACGCGAATGCGATCCACCCAAAGGGTGAATTTCAACTTTTGATTCCAATCCCGGGGATTTTGTTCTAATAGGTGTTTGATCACTTCAAGTAGATTTTTGTTTGTTGATTCAGCAACGCTGTTTCCCTAGGGATAATAGTTGCTGGAGAACTTCAAAGTGATCCTTCGATTGTAGGTCCATTCGAGTAACTACGCCGAAGAAAACACCAGACCATTTTCACATACCAAAGCAAAGGGCATCTCAAATTGTGTGACGATGTTTTCTTCTAGGAACTTGATAACTACGTCTGCCGTGTTGTTTTTGCAAGGTATAACTTCAGACCACCGAGTGCAATAATCAGTAGCAGTAAGGATATATCGGTAGTTGGCAAACGAGTTGGGGTTGATTTCCCTGATGAAGTCAAATGCCCATTGGGCAAATGGTCTAGCCTTGTAGACTGGTCATAAAGGCATAGCTGGGTTACGCTCATGATGCGCCGCGGTTTGGCAAGTATGGCATTTTCTTACGTGAGTGTAAACATCCTTGAATATATAGGGCCAATAGTATCCGGCCTGAAGGATCTGATGGGCAGTGGCATCGGTTGAGCCATGCCCGGTTCCAAAATGTCCGTGGAACTCATCAATAACTCTCACAACTTGGTCTCTGTCGATGCACCAGAGGTACACTCCCTCGTAGTTTCTGCGATAAAGCGCGGAGTTTTTGATCATGAAGTGAGCACTTTTCATCTGTAGGGCATGACATTTGTGGGGAGGTAACCCCTCCGGGAATTTATTATTGTGTAATAAGTATACCAAATCGGTATACCATGGGTCTTCAGTGATGGACTCCACTGTGTAAGTTTGGCATTCTATGCGGGGAGTCTCTTCTGCCATCGCTCGACTTAGTCCTTGGCCCTGAACTATTTTCATGGGCTGCATTTCTAAGTCATACTCCTGGAGGATGGCTATCCATTTCTCTTTTCTTTCTCCCAATTCACTCTACATCAGCAGAGACTTAACGGCCTAGTCCAGAATGATAGCATGTACCTTGCTCCGGAGAATATAATGCCAGAATTTCTTCACGGCGTGAACTAGAGCAAAGGCCTATTTTTCTAGTGATGAATATCGGACCTTGGCCTTTTTGAAAGGGGAGCTCATAAAATCTATTGGTTGCTCTTCCCCTTCAACCTTTTGGGTCAACACTGTCGTGGCAGAATGCGGCGAAGCAAAAGAGTAAATGTAAAACGGAAGGGAATAGTCTGGACTAGCCAGGATAGGTGCTTCCATTATTGTCTATTTGATCTGGGCTAACGTCCGCTTTGCTTTAGGACTCCACTCAATCTTGGTATCCTTCTTCATCATCTCGTTGAGTGGTTTGACTATTTCCGCAAATCCCGTGATGAACCGCCGTATGAAGTTGATCTTTTCGAAGAAAGACCACATCTCTTTCTTGCTACCAGGCATTTGTAAGTTCAGCAATGCCTCGACTCTCTCAGGGTCTATGGATATACCCTTCTTAGAGATGATATGCCTGAGCAACTTCCCCTCGGTGACTCTGAATATGCACTTCTTTGGGTTGAGGGATATTCCATACCAGCGACATCTCTCGCAAATCTGAGCGAGATGGGTAGCATGGTCACGCCTATCCCAGAAAAATATGGTCAAATCATCCATGTAGATGATTATGCACTGATTTATGAGGCCCTCAAATGCAATGTCCATGGCCTTTTGAAAGGTAGCCCCTGCATTGATCAGACCAAAGGGCATTCTTCTATATGCAAACGTTTCCCAGTTGGTGGTAAACGCTATTTTCTCTCTATCCTCATACTTGACCATGAACTGGTTGTATCCAGAGTACCCATTCAAGAAGGACATCATCTGGGATCCATTCACTATTTGTAACACCTCATCCAATGAAGGGAGAGGGTGATTATCTTTCTTAGAGGCCTTGTTCAAGTTTCAGAAATCTACGCAAAGGCGAATCTCACCATTCTTCTTTCTCACTGGGACCAGGTTGGCAACCCACGTAGTGTGCCAGATTGGGAAGATTATCCAGGCTGATAGCAGTTTTTCTACCTCCTGACAAATCAGGGGCTCTATCAGAGGGTTGACCGGTTGTTGCTTCTGCCGAAAGGGCTTAGCGTCAGGCTTTAGGGGAATAGTGTGGGTCATGATGGATGTGTCATACATTTTTAAATCTTCATAACCCCATGCAATCACATCAATGTATTCTCAGAGAAACACAAGAATCTTCTCCTTTTCATCAGGGGAGCAGGAGGTACCAATGTGAATAATCTTTTCCTCACCGGGCTAGCCGATGTTAACTTTTTCAAACTTTCCTCCCTTGGAGGAGGATGACACCTTCTCACGGGCCTGAGGGTCTGAGTCAAAGATTCATTCCAGCACAACCATTCCCTTTGGGATGGTGTTAGTGGTTAGATCTATGATCCCATCATCTTCGTCACCCTGCCCAGTATCGTCGTGGTCTTGTTCCTCCACTATCTAGTTTTCAAAGACGCCAACGTTTGCCATAAAGGCCAGGATATGTTGATCGTCCTCAAAAACCTGAAAGTGGGTGACATTATCTGGAATGGACGGGGTGGGGACCATCTCGACTGAAAATCTCCAGAGTCGCGAGCCGACCATTGGCTCAAGGGTGCTGGCAGAAATGGTGAGGGCATCTGGGACAAAGTTTCATCGCTGGGGAATGAGGTCAATGCCGAAGGCATTGAAATCTTCAATAAGGCTCCAAGCCCGATTGTGGTATGCGACCAGCCTTTTATCGTGACATGTATATTGACACCAGACTTATTTTACAATCAACTCTGAATCACCCAGAGCCCGGAGGCGGGTGATACCTTTCCTGAATGCAAATAAGAGTCCAAGGACCAAAGCCTTGTACTCTGTAACATTGTTTGTACAGTTAAACTACAGTCTATAGGACGTGAGGAAGGACTTCCCTTGTAGGTTGATTAGTTCTACCCCAGCCCCGCAACCTTGTTTGGATCGGGACCCATCGAACTTGAGGGTCCACACATCATTGTTCGTAATCTGGGGATGGGGAAGGGGAGTAGTCTTTGGATTATCACTGGGAAACTTAGGGGGTATCTCTCAGGCTACAGGTGTGAAAGCAGAATTTACCCCCTGTGTTGTTTGGATTTGGGATTCCCAGGGAAATGACACCAAAGGAGTGCATCCCGTAGGAGTATTGGGCCCAGGGGAATCAGTTGCATGTTGTTCATTTCGGAGGGTATCAAGGTACTGGTTAGCAATCGAAAGACACGGCCCACACTTGTGTTCTGAATGTTTCTGGTAGTGTACTCGGCACCAAGTTCTGGACAGGAGTGTGGCAAGGGTTGCTGTGGCACCTTGAGAGTTGACCTCAACTCTCATTTTTTCTTTTAAGTCCTGGGCTCTTTGCAGCACTGTGGGGTCCTCTCTAGGGATGAAATCGAATGTTAAGATTTCCAATGGTCGGTACACCCCTAGGGAAGTCTCAGAGAAAAAGACCTCATTGACCCTCCCAACCTTGGTAAGGGCCTATTTCATCCGTGGTTCACTTTCAACCCAGATCTTATTTGACTCTCCTTCCCATGGAAGCCATAAATGGATGAAGTCGGTCAAAAAGTATCCATTCAAGGACTTAGACCAATTCTGACTTAATAACATCCTGTAAGTCTCTGGGATGTCCACCACTTGGATGTTAATGATGCTGGCTATCCTGGGGTCCTGGATAAGCTATATCCGGATGTTCTTCAATTCCCCCACCATTTTTACAGCAGTCTTATCCAGCTGGATCACTGCACCATTAGATGGGGTGGGGTGGAATCCGAGCTTTTGACAAATAGACAAGGGCATGATGTTACCTGAAGCCCCGGAGTCTACTAAGAAATTGTGTATATTTTTGCCGTGGATATTTAGGCCTAGTAGGAAGGGAGGATCTTCATTGTTTCCCCGGAAGACGGCTGCGTTAGCATCTTCAAATGAGACTGTCTTGGGCGGGTGGCTGATGGCTTCCGGGTTCCCTAAGAGCTTCAGAAGAGACTTCTTCTGCTTGGGACAGTTCAACAAAACCTCCATCAAGGTCATGGAGGTGGTGGTCTGTTCTAACGCCTTCGTAATGTCGAATCTTCCTCCTGGGAACTGATGATTTTCCTCGGTGAGATCTTTTGCTTGGTTAGAGCTAGGACCTCCTGGAGGAGTGGGTCGGTCAGTCATGTTATTCCAGGGAGGAGTATCTTTGACAGGAGGTACAGGTGTGTAAACTGATCCTTTACCAACCTGACTCCGAGTATTTTATGGAGTCTGTGGGTTAGTAAAGGCATTGGCCTCAAAGGGCGGGATAGATTCATCAAAGAATCCCTGCAATTCAGATTCTTCATCCTCTCCGGGAGTTCCAAAGAAGATGGTGTCACAGGTGAAGTCACTGTGGGTTGTCTCTTGGACAGGAGGCTCTGGAGGGGTGGCATCATGCGACTGTTGCCTGTCCAGCTGGGAGATCATGATGACCTTTTCCAAGGTGGCACAATTTACCTCGTTGTGTGAGCTCGTATCGTGCAATCTACACCAATTAGTCATGGGCTGGAAGTCTGCAACTGGTGTGAAATGTGATGGTGTAGCACTATTTTAGTTGACGTTTTGGTTCGGAGGTGGACCTCCGCTGTTCGTGTTATTATTCCATTGCTGTGGGTTAGGCCTAGGCCCATTGTTGAAGTTTCTTCCTCCGACATTGTTGTTTTGTTGGCTGGAGAAAATGTTTCTCCTCTGGGAATTTGAATTCTAGGGCGCGTAGGACCCCACCTTCAGTTAGCCCATGTCCACAGTTAAGGTAGACAGCATTCACCGGAGGGATTCGACCTCGGCGATCAACTAAGTGTTAGCGTCACAATGTGACATTTGTTGTTGTTGGCTTCCTGGGAAGGCATCAGTATTAGCCAGAGTCAAGGGCAGAAATCCTCCAGTCGCGAACGACTGAAAGAAGGGCACTCCGAACGGTTGTGTCTATGGTTTTTGCGCCTGTTGTGGTTGATTCCAAGGGAAGGCTTCCAGACCTGGCACTGTCTGGGTTTGAGTTGGGTAGACATACCGTGCCTGCTGGTCTATCAGGGGTGGCAGAGGATTCATTTCCATCAAGGGGGCACCCATTGCCAGATTGGGGTTGTATCCCCTGGCATACGCAGTTCCACGAGGGATCACATTAAAGGGCGTACTCTATCCAATCCCGCCCGGGGATTTGTTGAGACCACGGGACAGTTCTAAGGCTAGGTTATAAAAATTTTCCAAGGTGTCCCGGTCACCCGCGGCGGTTGTTCTCCAAAGGAGAGTGGTGACAAAAGGGTCCATCGTGTTAAGATAGGTCTGTATGGTGACTTCTGGGGATGGAATAAAAGGGCTCGTGCACCGCTTTAGGGCGCGCTGGAACCTATAGTTGAATTCTGCAAGAGGTTCATTAGGTTCCTTCCAGATGGAGATAAACTGGTTGTGAGACCAGGCTGGGTACACATGCACATGAAAGGCAGCCAGGAAGGCATCCTCCATGTCCTGCCAAGTGTTTATGGAGTTGGTAGGTAGGTTAAGGTACCAGTTCAACTCACCTTGTCCTAAGGACAAGGGAAACATTCGAGTCACAACATCTTCATGTTGGATTTGGTGTCGATTCATGGCATCTTTGTGTGCCTGTAAGTGTTCTTCCGTGGTCCCTGAGCCTAAGTGCTCACATCATGGGCAAATCTTCTCCGGGTGAGAAGGTAAATCATTGGTTGTGCCTGAAAAAGTGCCCATTGGGGACTCGGTGTTTCTGAAGTATGCGGCCATTGGGGGAACTATATGTTGGGTAGTATGGGCACTGGTTCTCAAGATTTCTTGAGAATTTTGGGTATTCTGAGGTATGCTAGATCCCTAGACAATAGAAGATGGTATGAATTTTGAGGTCCTCTTTCAAGCAGGAGGCTTGAGTTCGACAAACTTTCCAGGGTTCAGGGCGGACCTAAGGACTCTTTCAAATTTTGCTGGGGAGAAAGACCCAATCCCGCTGAAGGCTTGAAAACTAAAACTAAAACTTGGGGAACCCTTAGGAGGTGTAAAATAGGAATCTCTCAAAGGGGACGGGTTCATGCCCTCCTTCTAGCGCTAGTTTCTGTTGACGAGGTTTTGCTGATCGGGTCCACCAATAGTCATAAGTTGTCACCGAGTTCTGGGGAAACCGGCCAACTCCACCTACAAAGGTTGTCCGGGGAAATCAAATCCTCCAAGCCTTCAAGCACTGGGTGTCGGGTCACAACGGTGCGGAGCTCGGTTGGGAGAGGTGACTATTTTTGAGGGGGATAGCTGGTTCATTCAACTCATTCTCTCCAGAGATTCAATAGGGTAAGGTTCTCCCTAGCGTTCTACACTTAGCAAATAAAGTGAAAAAGATCCTGCAGGGTTAGAAACATTTCATCTAAGTATAGTCATGCTGAAATGTCTGGAACATCAATAATACTCTGATAGACTACACTAAATACCGAAGAAATACATAACCATCAGCTAGCATTTTATCAGTAGTGGGAGTAAGGAGGTCGTTAATCTACTTTAACATATCAGAGTAAAAGACATAAAGAACATTAAAACATGAAATACCATTAACTCAGAAGCAGGAATGCCAACAATGTCATTGCCAAGAATTCTTCCTTCTTTATTAACGTTCCTTCCAACAAGCACTGGTGCATGATACAATAGTGACTCCAGGGGAGCACTTGACTATATAAAACCAGAACAATGGAGCATTGAGCTCTGCAACTTAAAATGAGAAATCACCTTTCTATTGCTATGGACAACAAAATCATCAATTTTGCCGACCCTTGGAAATGGGTCGGTTTGGCTATTTATACACATCTCTTCTAGCCCTAACCCTACTTTACATCATGTTTTAATAAAATACAATATCTGGGGGCCGGTACTACCTGCACCACCCTACAAGAGACCTTGAGATGGAATAGGTCTGACAAGTCAAAAGAATAAGACAAGAATATACAGTGGAAGAATCAGCCTTGAGAAGAGAGCGAGGAAGGAGAAAGAAGAAAGTAGGTCCCCCGGGGATCGAGGCTACATGCCTCATAAATGGGAAATGCGGTGCCCTGTCTCCAATGTGCCAGGTGTACCCTTGAGCGGCACCTCAAGAAGACCACCCTATCAGAAACCAACCGATGAGTCGACGCCTCCTTGATGTGACGAACCACCTTCTGACAACCTTTATTAACTTCTTCTGAAAGTGACCGGTCGGCCTCGGGGACTGGGACACGGATCACTTGAAAGAATACAAAATTTTGGGATCCAAGACTCTAGGATCCAGGAACTTTCATCCCAAAAAGAATAAAGAATACCCAACACTTGAGTTCTCCCCGGCCTTCGGAGAAAGCTCAAAGTTGCTTATTGTCGTTGAAAGCTTGGAGGAGGCGGGATATGCCATCTTCATCTATATCTTTCAGGCTGGCCCTTCTGTGCTTGGCCACTTCAACTTGTTCCCCCAGGTCTGGAATATTTTCTTTGAATTCATCTACCATTCTCACCGTGTCATGACCACTAAGTATCATGCGGGTTAATTTTGCCATTTGGGCCCCATCTATCCCCTCCGGAGATTAATACTGAGACTTCATCATTTCATCAAAACTCACCAAAATTGAATCTTTGGGGGTACATGTATCTGTGCTAAGGGGATTAGCCCCGGAAGTCTTTATTATGAAAGACTTGTATAAATTGGAAGAATACTTTACAGTATTTACCTTATCTTGCAGGGACCCTAGCAGTTGCTTGATTACCTCCAATGTGAGGTCAAGTCTGGAGTGCTGGGTTCTCACAAAATAAATGATTCTTCACCCAAAATTCTAGATTCAGAAATCATATCTTCTCCCAGGGTAAGGAGCTCTTCGAGCTCCACCTTCCATGCCTGGTAATTCTCGGCATCACCCTCCCACAGTTCAATAAGAATCTCTTCCTGGTGAATGACCTGCCGGGCCGTGTATAAATCTAGGAGGGTGGACACCAAGAAATGTCGAGTGTTTTCTATCTGTAGGGTGACCCACTCGTCCACTGCCTGGGCTTTCTTTTTCATCATTCGTAGGGAGTCTATATCACTCTGCGGTAACTCTTCTGAGGTGGAGGCCTCCGGAGGAGTGGCATTGATGGGTCAAGCCAGCTCAGTAAACAACCCCATAAGGTTTGCATTCTTTTCCTTTTCAGCTTTGAGACTCTCGGCCTCTTTCTCATATCGGGCCTCCACTCCCCTTGCTGCCTCCTTAAGAAAGTCTACCTCACCTTACTTTCCCATTCTACCTAGTGATACCTCTGCAACATTGTAGTCTCCGGGGTCCACGGTTGCTTCATCGGCGTCTGTGGGAGGTGTTTCCATAACGAAAACCGTTTCTCTGCCTGGCCCAGTTCAAAGAGTATGAACTATCTGGGCTTTCTTAGCCTTTGGCGGGGCCTGGGATTGGGCCATCATTTCAGACAGGGAGAGAGGAATCACTGGAGCAGACTAAGCTTTCCTTTTTCTTCTCTCTACCAGCCACTAAGGAGGGAGGGGTGGCCTTCCTGCTAGAATTTGTTCCCTTGATTCTTCCCCAGTGTTTCATGGCTATTGTTCTTTAGTGGCGTGAACCTCATATGTTCCTCTCCCTTCCCCAACTTCTTCTGCAGCAACATTCTCTTTATCAACCTCCATCTCTTCAGCCTTGTCCTCTATATCTATTTCTTTATCTAGACTCTGGTAGGCTTCCTCGGGGATTTCTTCTTCAAGCTTCTCTTCTCATTGTTCTTCTTCTATCAGGGCCTCTTCCTCTATTGGTACTTCTTTTGGCAATAGGGGAGGTGTCGAGCCGAGATTTAGAGTTTGGGCCACTGTGATCACCTGCCCAAAGGTTGCCACCGGGAGTGGCCCTTGGAACATGGTGGCTGGGGTTACGGTTGTTTCTGAAGGTCCAATTCCCCCAGCAGATGCCATTTGTTCATCCTTATTTTGTTGGTCCACTCCCGGACCTTGCATCGCTTGCGCCTTAGAGGCAATCTTTGGTTCTGGCTCCTTTTCTTCTCCCTGCTTCTCTTGTACCTGTGCAAGCTCTTGTTCAAAATCTTCTTGCTCTGCAGCCTCTTGTTCTGCCCTCGGGATCTCTATCTCTCCTTGTGCTTTGTCCCCCTAAAAATTTCTGAACTCGTCGGTTGTAAATACATAAAATTATTCTTGCGGAGGGGGACTGGCTGGGACTTCTGCAGGCTCCGTTTCCTTCTCTGGCTCCAGGGAACTAGAAGAGAGGATTTCAACTTGTTGGGGTTGGGACGTACCCAACCCCAGCTCTGGCTTAGGATTTTTATTAAGCCTCTTCCTTTGGCGGGTAATCAAAGGTGGCCGCGCATTGGCTATTGCTGTCGCTTCCATGGGATCCACCCCCGTTGCCTTCACCATTAGGGCTGCCAGCAACGGGGAGGAAGAGGGATGAATTAGTCCAGCCATGAGCGGGGGAGTGGCCAGCCTCGTTATTAACTGATCCCTCATCTGCTGGGAGGCTGCCACTAATTTCTTGATCTGCTACTGTATAGGGACTTCTTGCACAGAAGGGGTCGTGTCTATCTTTTTTCCCTTATTTGTCCCCTGCGAAGAAGTCTCAGCCCCGGGGTCAATTTGGGTCCCGGCTGTGGGGTTAACTTTGGCGCTGGTCGGGTCGCTTGGTGAGTACTCCCAGGGTACACCCTCTTGAAATAGGTGTGACTTCGCTTGACCACCTCCCGAGTGAAGTCCTCAATCGTGGGCCCCTCCTGGGCGGTCCAATTCACTAGTGGAAAAGCCATTTTATCGATCCCCTTAGGCTTGTACTAGGGGTCGATAGTGGGGGCAGCGTTCGAGAAATCCTCCGGGAACCTTCAAAGTCTCAACAGTTGCATCATTTTGGCCTTCATCCTAACATAGTGCCAGCTCCGCACCTCCACATCATCTTGACAATCTACCTAGAAGTCCTCCATGTGTATATGATGGGACTCTGAAGCCCGGGGTAGTGTTGTTGCTATCTTTCCATGCGGATCAAAATTTTTCCGCGCCAAATAATTTTTTTGTAAGTTATAGCTTTTTAGCTCATTGTCTGCCTCTTTTGCGGCGGCCAGGCTGCATGTATAATTCCCACAGGTGATTGCGAATGGAATGTTGGGTATCTTTTTGAGGGCAAAGAGGGTATGCACCTCCATCAGCTACCTGCAGTATTCCAATAGCACGATCTTGTCCCCACAGTGCTTCGGCAATAAGTAGGGTTTCCCGGAGAAGCCAGTGACCCTAATGTAGGTGTGCTATTGGAACTGAATATAATATTGTCCATAACTATGGACCAAGTTCATCGCCTCTTAAGACAGGCAGTATCCGGTGTCCCAGGTGGGTGTAAGCAGGTGGTAGTAAACGAACGCGTCATTTACCCGACAGAAACTGGGGAAGCTGGCCTCCCATTGAATTTGTGGGAAATGGTCCCACGGTGCCTTTTGTCTCGGGGAAATCCCAAGTACGCCATCTGTGAGTAGGCTGTGGGCGTGGGGCCTCTGTTGCGCTAGGGTCTAGAAAACATAAGAACTCATGTAGAATTTCTTCCTCCCATCTAGTTGAAGGAACTGGGAGTCAATGTGATTGGAGATTATTGTCGCCCAGTCAAAGTATTCTCCCTTGGTGGCGATGCCGAGGAGGAAATAGTACATCTATTTGGCAAACTCCTAAGCGGAGGGTTGCCCAAAGACCCGGGCTAATGCTATTATCCCCATCTAGATGCTCTCCTTGAATTCAGAGCGGGGAATTTCTATCTTCATTCTCTTTGGGTCCCTCTTTGGGGCCTTGAGCCAATGGGTATTCATGTATACCCAGGCGGCATCTTCTAGCTGTGTAAATTGAGCCAAGGCATCAGTCCTTGTAACCACCATGCCTCTATCAAATTGTGGGATTCTCAGGCTCACCTGGAATGTGACTAGGTCGAGGGATACCAGTGGAGTGGGGTATCTTGTGGGCTCCGTGGCTGCAAGCATAACGGCCCAAATAGAAGAGTTGTAGTTGGCTGCTAGTGTTAATATAAGCTCCAGAGACTACATGGAGCATGGGAAGCAAGCTGCCCGAAGGATTCTGGAGTTCCCGACGTTGATTGCTAATTGATCCCCAGCCTGTCGTTGGATGTGCATTACTTTTACCAAGAACTGCATCTCCACCCATGTTCTGACGCTGGTGTCAGTTATAAGCTTAACCTTGGACTCAATCTTTGAGCCTGTGATGACGTTGCTCTGCATGAAATTCATGGTCAGGGGCAGTTTCTCCAGGGCCCTTTCCATCTTGGATTTTACGGCCGCCCTGGAGGTCGTTGTGGAAGGAAGTTCTGGACTTCCGAGCGGGGAGGATGCAGATGCTTCAGACATGATTGATAAATGAACTCTAGGAACCTGCAAGGCAAAGCGACCGTCAGAACACATTTATCAAAATAATTATTTCAGGGTCCGGAGATCTTACCACCGTGATGCTCGCTTTCCTGAAAAGTTAGTTTCATGCAAAGATAATCGAAAAGCAAAACACATCGTAAATTTAAGATTTTTATTAAACATCCGGGTCTGGGGATTTTATCACACTTAGAAAAGGCACAGGATGGATGATGGTAGGAGACCTGAAGCCTAGAGAAATAAACATTGGCAAGGACGTGTAAAAAGGCCAAGTCATCATACCCACGTTGGCGCCACATGCGTAGGTATTAAATGGAAGTTATGGCGATTACGGGGGAGCCAACTGTCTGAATGCGTGAAAAGTGGAAGCCATCTGGCTAGAATTTATTGTGCGCATGGGACATAAATAAGGTTTTGACAAACTTTATGGAGGAGAGAGAAAACTGCCTGTTCGAAACCAGCCAAGAGCCGAGTTCCAAACAGGTGGTTTTCTATGCCAAAGTGAGTTTGTGGGTGGAAAACTTGAAACAGAGGCAACTCGAGCAGGTGTCGAGTCACCTGAAAGGATATACATGGATCTGAGGGATATATAAACCAGACTACACACAAATATACATATATACACATGAAAATAAACATATATACATAAATATACAACGCGGAATGACGTCCGCAGGGAAAACCAAACAAGGAAAAACAAACTATCTACAGCTATCCACATACTTTATAGATGAAGCACTTCTGCATAGAGGGCGGACAACCCTCTGGTAGAGAGCTGACCCACCAATGGGCGGCAAAACAAAAAAAAAAAGAAAACCAGATGAAACAGATGACAAAGCAAACAAGACAAACAAAACCAAACAAAACGGAAGAAAACCAGAGGCGGAAAATAGAAAACACCAACCTGAGAACGCAGAAGGTGGAGGAAAGGGAAGAGTTACCGCAGGAGCTCTACAACAGCTTTAGTCATCAAATGATTACTACCACCACCATGACGAAGCACTCACAAATGCCTGAAAGTGACTGAAAATGCTAAGCGTTAATTATCATAAACTCTCTGCAAATACTCTGCTAATTGCTTTGAAGTCGCTCTGTTAATCGCTCTAAATACTTGAAAGTTTTAATCGCGGTAAATGTGAAAATGATAGATAAGTTCTATTTATACCTGCGGTAAAAAGGGCAATCCTCCACCTTCCGGCAATCTCCGAACAAGCAAACCTCCAGACTCTGGGCCTGAGGATTCCCCGCGATAATGTCCCTAAGAACATTGTGGCAAAGAATCCCAGAGTCTGGAATCCGGTTCCCAGCAAAGAACAACCTCCGGGACCAGAGTCCCGAAGATGAAAACCAAACAACCGAAACACCGCACCGGGGAAGAAAACCCCGGAGAAAGAAAACAAAAGGGAAAGGACAAGGCAAGACCGCAGGCAAAAACAACAAAAATAACAACAAAAAAAAGGGGGACCCAACATTTTGCACACAAAATGTAGGGACGGGGATGCAGGGCATAACACTTGGTATCTGAACTACTTGCTGGAATACTCCATTGTGCCGCTGTGATCTCATCTTCAACACCGCCTTCATGATACTCTATCAAATCTAAAATGTTAAACACTGGTGAAATATTCAGCTCACTAGGCAATTCTACCTCATATGCATTTCCTGAATCATGCTTCTTCAATATCTTACATGGTCAAAACTTCTTCATTTTCAACTTGTTATATGTACCAACTAGAAATCGCTCCTTCCACAAATGAACCATGACTTCATCCCCAACTTGAAATTCTTTGTGTCTCCTTTTCTCATCTACCTTAGCCTTATACTGTGCATTCATTTTGGTAATGTGCTTCCTCACTTTCTCATGGATGTTCTTCAAGTGTTCTAAAAAATCCTCAGCTTTAGCACTACTTATTTCTCCTTTATCTATCTTTCTCAATTCAGATGCATTTCTTGGACTACTTCTATATACAATTTGGAATGGTGATTTACCAGTGCTCCTATTGACAGAATTATTGTAAGAAAATTCTGCCTGTGGTAGAATCAAATCCCAGCCTATTGGCTTATCTCCAACCAAACATCTCAGCAAATTTCCCAAACTCCTATTCACCACCTCTGTCTATCCATCTGTTTGTGGATGATGTGATGAGCTAAAATTCAAGTCTTTCTTCAACTTCTTCCATAATGTGCGCCAGAAATATCCAACAAAATTAGTGTCTCGATCTGAAACTATAGTCTTTGACAGACCATGTAGTCTCACCACTTCTCTGAAAAACAATTCATCCACATGAATAACATTATTTGTCTTCTTACAGGGAATGAAATGCACCATCTTTGAAAACCTGTCAACCACCACAAAAATTGAATCATGTCCCTACTGAGTCCTTGGTAAACCAAGAACAAAGTCCATACTGATATCCCCCAAAGGCTTCTCTGGTATAGGTAATGGTTGATACAATCCTGTATTCTACTTTGCTCCTTTTTCCATTTGACATACTCTACAACTCTGTACAAACTTCTTGACATCTTGCTGCAACTGTGGCCAATAATA
>MU228128.1:2366342-2380796 GCA_018584345.1 Thuja plicata | reverse complement strand
TATATATATATATATATATTAATGTTTTATTTTGTTAAATTAAAAGTTTTTTTAATAGTTTTTAAATTATTTAATTAATATAAATTGTGTTTATTTATATTATTAAATATTTTAGTTGTTTTTTATTTATGTTAAGTTTATAAATATTATTAATTTTTCTTTTACTTAGTATTATTATTATGTAATAATTTATATTATATAATTATTATTATTTTAATTAATAATAAATTATTAATTAAGATTAATGATATATATATATATAATATTATTATTAATGTTAATTCTTGGTATTTGTTTTGATTAAGTAAAAACAACTTTTACAAGGACCTGAAACCTTTAAACAGAGTTATACAAATATTCAAAGAAAGTACAACAACAATTGTGTCGAGGCACCAAAAAAAGACAGCTGACAAAAAAAGCCAGCAGACAAACTAGCTAGCAACAGTCCCAAAGATAAACATAATAAATAGGGACAACACAAAAAAGGGGAGGGCCCAGGAAAAGATAGCTACATGCCATCAACCATTTCCTGGGCCTGAATCACCATAACCTCCATCTGATTGATATTATTTTTGAGGTCACCTTTGTCCTCTTTTTCCTCCTTTGGACTCGTCTTTTTGGTGCTATCCCTAGTGCGAGTTTCCAGGCCAGCCAAATCCTTGACAACTTGGCTATCCTTATCACCAGTATCCTGCTCCAACTTCTCCATTAAACTCTTGGCCTGCCCTGTATAAGCTTTGAGACTCTTCAGATATTGGTCCCCAATCTTACAAACCGTGTCCTCTAGCTTGTCCACTTTGGCCTTCAAGTTCTTGATCTGCCTCACGATGTCTTCTTCAGCAGCTCTATCCTCAAAGTCCTTGAACGACTTTTCCAATTTTCTGACTCTGTTCACCAATTCAACCTATGCTTCTGAATTCCCGACAACATGTTTTATTTCCCCTAGACACTCAACAACAGATTTCTCCCCAATACCAACACATTTTAAAATGTTCATTTCCCCCCTCATACCCTCAATTTGATTCTTCAAGTTAACATTATCACCTAACATTTTGCTAATTAAACCAACAAAATCTGTAATGCAAGATTTACCACGGTCTAAATCCTCAAGTTCAAAAGCATTACCTGTATTATGATTGTGGTGGGTTTCCTCCTTCCCAACAAGTCCCTTCCCAGAATCCTCCTTCACCATTTCTTCTTCCTTCTGCTCTTTATTCTCCATGCTCTTTGTAGGGTTAGTATCATCCTTGCCCTCATCCTTCTCCTTGTCATCCTCCTCATCCGAGGAAAGCATGATTTTCCACTTGCTGGGATTTTTCCCTTTGTGAGTTTTCATATCTCCCCTCTTTCTTTTCTTAACCCCAGATTTAGGTTTACCCTTATCTTCATCCTCGGTATCCTTTTCAGTCTTAGTTTCCTCCGCTAGAGTCATCTTCTTAGCCTTAGTATTAATTTTGCCCTTTTTATTTTCTCTGTCACTGTCCTTAGAGCTATCATCCTCTGTATCCTTCTCAGTATCATAGATTTTGATGTAGTTTTTCTTTAGGATTTTCATGGAAGAAGACCCCTTTTTTATTCCCTTCTTAGGGGTTTTATACCCTTTTTTCTCCTCTTCCTCATCCTCAATGTCTTCTTCATACATACTTTCCTCCTCATCTCCTTCCATGTCTTCCTCATCTTTTTGAGTCCTTTTAACCAGAGGTCTCTCCACCTTCTTTGATTTAAGAACATAAACTAACACCATAAGCCCCTGGTGAGAGGCGTGATCCTCCTTCAGTTTTTTCTACATACTATTAATGGTGAAATCAAGCGAGCTGAGTAAGTAAAAAGGAAAATTGAGCTTGATATTGTGTCTGAAGTGGTAAAGAAGCATGAAGTGGTGGCCATAGGCCCTAGTGAACCTACCATCCATAGTGATGTAGCTAATGAGCACAAACATAACATATCGCCAGGGTCTGGATATGTGCATAGGGTCGTGATAAGAGGTGCCCACCTTCACTAGTCTAGCCCTTTCCTTGTCTTCCTCAGGAAACTTCTCCCATGCCTTGTTTGAGATGATCCTATATCTATAAAATTTAAGCCCTTCCATCCCCATACCAGTCACCTTCGCAATAACCTCCTCGATGACTTCCATATACTGGTTTCCGACCATGACCTTCCCATTTTTCCAGGTCTTTGAGAAGATTCTTGTGATAGTGGAGTTGCACCCATGAAGCCTCTCCAGGAAAACTGCCAAACCACCATCCACCAAGATCTTCCACACATCCTCCCTTTCATGTCATTCATCATAATTTGCAGGTTCCACTCGCTTCTTGTTACCTCCCATATCTTCTCTCTGGTTAAAATTACTCTCTCTGTAGATGAATTTGCGAATGTCGTTTGAAATATCCCACCTCTCTTTCATAAAAATGAAGTGCACCCAGAAAACATGCCACTTCCAACTAATAATTGCCACTAAGTACATTCCCCTTAGATGGTAATGATGACAAGTCACTTCTGCCATAAACAAATAATTAAAACTTACCATTTATGATCGCTTTTTTGATTGCTTCGCAAACGGTCATTATTCATCAATAACTGCACTTGAACTGGCATGTCAACATCACCTCCCCATTGAGTCACTGCCTCCATTTTACATGCCATGTTGGCATCCCAATTAGCCACCCCATTGGTTTCCTGATAGTTATGTGTCACCATACAATTATCAAAAGAATGAATTAAGGCTTTAGCCTTTTTCATAATATTGTAAATAGACCACGATGTCGGGGTAAGACAATTCAAGCAATTCACAATGTTGAGAGAATCACCTTCAATCCAAACTTTCTTGCATCCCTTAACCTTAGCCATGATGAGACCATGAAGGGCAGTAGTGGCCTCAGCAAGGTGGTTGGTCTGGAAACCAATAGGGATAGCTTTGATACCCTTACAAACCTCATTCTCATCCCTAATGACAATCCCACATCCCGCCACCCCTCGGTTGCCTTTCGAGGCCCCATCAAAGTTGAATTTCATCCACCCCCTAGTTGGGAAATCCCACCTAGCATCAGCTCTCATAATTTTGTTGTCATGCTTCCTAAAATTCCCTTTTATCTTCCATTTTTGAAATAAGACAATATCCTCCTCCAAGATTGGTTCCATAATTCTATCTTTTAACACTGTATTTTCTTTAATAGATCTCTTTATCTTGTTAAAAACCTCCTTGGCATTTTCCTCTTTGTTCCTGAAAACTCTTTCATTCCTTTCTCTCAAGATTCCCCAGCAAATATAGGGAAGAACAAATTTCCAAACTTGGATAACAGTTTCATTTTTTGAATGATGTCTCCAGGAATTAAAAAGACCCTTCAAATTTTAAGGGAAAACCCATTCTATATTAAAAAGAATAAGAAATTTGTCCCATATCACCCTAACAAAAGGACAATGAATAATCATATGATCAACACTCTCTTCATTCTGCTTGCAAAGGTAGCATCTATTCACAACACTCATCCCTCTTGTCATAAGGTTGTCAGTAGTGAGGACTTTATTTTGCAAAAGGATCGAGAAAAAAACATTAATCTTAGGAGTAAGATTCTTTATCCAGGCCTTAGCCCAAAAAGGCTCAATCAAATCTTCAAACTCCTTATTATACAAAGAAGAAGTAGAAAAATTACCACTCAAAGTATACTTCCAGATAATCTTATCTTCCTCCTCAATCAGGGTGGTAGTATCTAGAATTTGGTTAAGTTGTCCCATCAAAATGTCAATAATAGTCAAATCTTTCCAGTGATCTCCTTCCCATGATCTCCTTCCCAATAATCCTCCACTTTCCTTCCAAATTTAACTTTGCAGAGGTTTTCTAAGTTTTTCCATCTGGGACAATCCTTAAGGGGAGCCTATAAAATCCACTCATTTTCCTAGAAGAGAACATTCCTTCCATTTCCAACTTTCCATCTTATTCCTTTTCTAATAATATCCCTATTTTTTATAGCATTCCTCCATATAAAAGATCCTCCAGAAACCTTATCATAATCAAGAAAGGAAATAAAGTTAGGGTGGTCCTTATTGTACTTGTTGTCCCAAATTAGAGTCTTTTCTCCCCTGGAATTGTAATATCTCTAGATTAATATAGCCAAGAGATGGTTGTTGAGATTTATGATTCTTCAGAGGCCAAGTCCCCTTTTAATAACAGGTCTATAGACTTTGTCCCAAGCTAAGAGAGTTATCCTCTTCTTTTTCTTCGTACCTATCCATAAGAAAGTTTTTTGAATCTTTTCAATAGCATCTCAAATTTTTTTGGGAATTTTGAAGATGCTTAAAGCATAAAGTGAAAGACCTTGGAGGGTAGATATGAGAATCTGAATCTTTCCCACTTGGCTCAACATAATTCCTTTCCATCCAAAAAATTTACTGTGATATCTATCAACAAGAGAGCTCCAGAAAGTGTCAGGGGGTTACAAACAGAGAGGCAACCCGAGGTAAGTGCCATGGAGGGTCCCCAAATCGCACCCCAGAATCCTCATGATTCTGATCTTCCTCTTCTCGGGAACAATAAAGAGGAACACCAAGAATTTTTCCCAATTAATAGTTTGACCAGAAGCATTCCCATATTTAGTTAGAGAATTCTTAATATAAGTAGCATTTTTACCCGAAGCCTCTCCCATAATAATCGAATCATTAACAAACTATTGATGAGAACACACTTAGTTAGCAGAAGAAGGACATAATCCCTTAATTTCCCCAAACCTCACATGGTTTTCCATGAACCTACCCAAGCATTCTTCCATAATAATGAAAAGGACAGGAGAAAGGGGATCCCCCTACCTCAACCCTTGAGAAGATTTGAAGAAAGGGGTAGGAGACCCATTGACCAAAATAGAGAAGGTGGATGAAGACACAAGCTAAAAGATAAGATCAGTACTCTTCTTGTTAAAACCAAAAGCACTCAAGACTTTCAAAAGAAACTCCCAATCCACCCTATCATAGGATTTTAAAAAGATCCAATTTAAGGATGAGGCCTTCCTTTCTAAACATCACCAAAGAATGCACATTCTCATGGACAAAAATTATGGAGTCCAATATTTGTCTTCCCGACACAAAACAATTTTGTTACCAAGAAATCAGAGAGGGGAGAATAGATAAGATCCTAGAGGTAAGGACTTTAGAAATGATCTTTTAGGTCGAATTGCATAAGCTTATAGGCCTAAACTGATCCATTTTAACAACTCCCTACTTTTTAGGGATTAAGGAAACAAAAGTTCCATTTAACTCCTTCAGTAAATTTCTAGAACCAAAACATTCCTTGACAACATTCATAACATCATTTTTAATTATGTGCCAATACATCTGAAAGAAGAACATAGGGTATCCATCCGATCTCGATGCTTTATCTCCTTCAAAGAAGAAGACAACCTTTTTTGATTTAAGAGTTAGAGGGGATAGCATTAAGATCCAAATTTTGATTCTCATTTAGCATATGGGTAATGCATCCCAGCAGATCCCTTTGATCCTCCCTATTTAGATCTTTGTTTTTTAGTTTGAAAATAATTTTTAGCTTCCATCCTAATAACCTCTTCGTCCTCTGAAATAGTGCCATTGATGTTCAAATTAGAGATTCTGTTAGCCTATTTGTGCTTAAGAGTAGTCATGAAGAAATACTTGGTATTTCTGTCCCCTTCATTATGTAAAACCTTTCTGAAACTTTGTCTCTAGAAGGTTTCCTCCTTAGCAATAATATCATGGAGCTCCATCAACTCCTCATTCTCCTGTTCTCTAGTGAGCCTCACATAACCTTCCTTCTGGATGTTGTCCTGAATATCCTTCAGATCCATATTGATATTGGCCTTTGATAAAAAAAAGTTACCTGTTACCGATTTTCGGTACCAAGATCAATCAGGTTTTCAAGCCTAAAACCTTGCTCAAATTTGCAAAAAACCCTGAAAACCCTTAGTCTTCCAATGTTAAATGATGAAAATAAACCTTTAGTCATGGCACTTTTGTTTCGCTGTTACTTTTTTCTTTCACTTAAGGCATGTGTTTTAAATAAAATCGCCTTGTCGCGATATCCCGAGCAAATATTCTATATGTCTCCCCGACTTTGCGTTTCCTTTATGTTGCGAGGTCTCGAAATGGTTCGGCAAATTCCCTCAGTGTTCTCAGAATTCGTGATTACTTCTTGTCGCGTTATCGCCAGGTCAATCAAAGTTGAAAGTAAAGTCAAGCCTTCAGTTGTGTAGTCTCGAAATGGAACAGCGGTTAAGAGATTTTAATCAAGACTTCACGACTAACTGTCTGTGGTTTGCAGTAATGCTCAGACAGATGATCACGCTAGATTCTTAACAGTTATGAAGGTGTTCTCAGACTTTGTGACTACTTCCTGTCATGTTATCGCCAGATCAAGTCAAAGGTAACAGTTAGGTCAGGCCGTTAGTCGCGCGATCTCGAAATAGAGCAGCGGTTAAGAGATTATTTTCGAGACTTCGCGACTAACCGTTTGAGGTTGCAGAAGAGTGTAGTCGGGATGTCACTAGAGCAGGATGTTGACTCAGTTCTCCAGTACACAATGAATGAACCAATGACTGTGTGACATGTGTCACAAAGCAGATGGATGTTAAAAGATTGTCGGGTGGTTGCCAGAAGGAAAAAGAGCATTCAACGACAATGAGACTAAGGGCACTTTCCTTTCAGTCGCGAGGTCTGGGAAAGACTTAAGGGTATGTTCAAATTTCTAGCGATTAAGTGCTAGCCATAAGATGAAAAGATCAGAAGATCCGACGGTGGTCGTGAAGTCTGAGAAGAAAGGTGCCCTAAGGAAGAAGTCCTCCTGACTTAGCGATTAAGGTATGTCGCGAAGTCGTCAGAAGCAGAAAAGGTGCACATAAGACCTGTTACGGTAAAGTTAAATGCTCAGAACTTATATCCAGTGACTGGGTGACTAGGAATTGTCACGTAGTCTAGAAATAGAGCTTAAACATTCAGCGACTGGGAGATCACCGTAAGGGCTAAGCAAGACAGTTAGTCGCAAGGTTTGGGAATGAATGATGAGTTAATGTTAACTCTGCACGACTATGATTTCAGTTATGTCGCATGATCGCTAGATCGTGACTCAGGTCAGCCAAGCGTAAGAAAACACATTGTCACCAAGTCTTGAGAAGAAACCATGGTTAGTAACAAAGGCCTGCGACAAAGAGACTTAATGCAGTCGCACAGGGATTTCTCAAGTTTTATAAAGGTCTGCGACTGAGCGACTAAAGAGACCGTTCAACGCCTCGCACAATCGCCAGAAAATAAAGATAAAAGGAAAATAGCTCACGAGCTTGCGACTGAGGTAAGAAAAGACAGCATTGCTCACTCACGCAGAGGACAAAAGTAGAGCATAGAGGCTGAGCGGGTAGGTGACAAGCAGGAAATGAGGAAAGAAGGTGCTATTTGCTGATTTCTGCTGATTTCTGGATAAATTATGTATAAGTTCGCGATTGTCATAGAATTTAAAATATAAACAAAGGGGAAGGATCAGATTTTTTTAGAGAGCAGAAAGATTAGATATTTTCTCAGACGCTGGAAATCAGATATTTTACAGATGAAAGATCAGTTTTGAAAGGTCAGAAGATGCATTTTTGGGGCTGCAGAAAAGTTATTGCAATTCAGAGACTTTTGTAACTCTTCTAGAGGGATAAGACTGCTTCTATGAGGGAGTATTTATGTTGATATTTTTTGGGATGACTTGAATGGCTGAAGAGTGGCTGGACAGGCCAAATCTGATCCAGAAGTTATTGCTTTCAGAATGCAGTTGGCTTTGGAAAATGCATAAATATGAGTCAAGACTCTTTGTAAAAGGAGTTCTTCTTCCCTTTGGCTTGCTATTTTTGTAACTTTTTTTGAGTTCTTGACAGAAGCAAAGAGATTTTGTAACCCATTTTTGAGAAATATACAGATTTGTAACACCTTTGACTGTGAAAGATAGCTTATGCCTTCCCTTATTAGTCTGTTATTGTGTACTTAGTGATTGGTATAGAATTCTGTGATGTTCTCTGTCCTTAATTTGTATCACATATCAGTGCCTTTATGCAAAATTTTGTGCTTATTTGCAGGTTTTAAGTTGTGCTCAAGTTAGATTTTCCCCAAATTGTGAGAAATCTTTCTCCTTTGAAGGGATTATCGTTATTGGCCTTCTTATAAATTGATTATGCAGATAGTATGATTTAGTGGGGTTGTGTAAGAAAGCTTGAGTAACTAGTTCATTGTGTGTCAGGTTATTTGTGCATTTCTCAGATATCTTCTGGTGCATCACCATTTAGGATATAGTTTTATTTTCTGTTCTCCTTCTATCTCTTTCCTCCATCTAAGGAATCAGTTTCAGGAAGTGTAGAGTGATTTACTAGATAGGAAGCTGGCCTAGGACCCAGAGATTCATTCCAGCCATAGTTTACCCACAGACTTGGAATGTTTCCATGTTTCTCCAAAAGGTTAAGTTCCTACCAACTTAATAGGGAGCAATTTTGGTAGATAACAGTTTTTGGCACACCCGGTGGGACCAGTGACTGATTTTTTTCAGTCATCTTTTGCAATATTTTTGTTGTTGTTAGTGTGTACAGTAGTACTTTCAGCCTTAAAGAGGTTTCAGAATTACACACTTGGTGACTCTGAGCTTTGGAATAGAAGAACCAGTAGATTACAAAATATGAGAAGAGTGAAAACAAGGAGCAGCTCTTCATCTTTTGACTATCTACAGCTGTCTCCACCTAGAAGAAGAGGGAGAGAAGCTAAAAAGGTAAAAGAGACATTGGTTGATACAAGAAGAACCAAGTCTACACCTCCTGCAGCAAGAGTACATACCACTGTTCCAGTTTTTACTACCCCAAGAAGTCAAGTTTTGCAGATTCCAATGGCACTACAACAGAACCAGCCTTTTGTTTCATTCAAGCAGGGCAGCCCGCTGAATCTTGCTCAACACGATGTCATTCCTGTTGCTGCATTAAAAAGTCTACCATATTTCAGTGGAAAAGATCAAACCACCCCAGTGGAGCACATAAAATACGTAGCCACTCTTTGTGCCCTGCATCATGTTACAGAGGATAATGTTGCTGTCAGGTTGTTAGCCGCGTCTTTCAAAGGAAAGGCTTTGCAGTGGTTTAGAAGGCTACCGGTGGGTTCTATTGCTGATTTGGACCAACTCGGTATTGAACTTTGCAAGTTTTTCGAAGACAAATCTGA
The DNA here is from genome assembly GCA_018584345.1 of Thuja plicata. NCBI lineage: Eukaryota > Viridiplantae > Streptophyta > Pinopsida > Cupressales > Cupressaceae > Thuja > Thuja plicata. The sequence goes on along the minus strand of MU228128.1, from coordinate 2,371,607 downwards.
CCATCTGTCCTTGGTAGAGCAGCTGTCAACTATCAAAAGGGCCCCTCATGAGCAAGTAACAGATTTCAATTTTTGTTTCCAAAGAACACGGGAAAGAATCCCTCAAACGGTAAGACCCTCTGCTGATCACGCTTTCTTATATTATTTGAGGGCTTTTAATAGTGATATAGCAGTTATGATACAATCAATGGGAGGGGTTACACTCCCAAGTGCTTATGATATGGCCATTAGAGAAGAAAATAGCCTTATACAGGCTGGAAAAATTGCCCCAAGGCCACCTATGCCAATCTTTCCGATAGCACCTATAGTTCAGTCAATGATACCTTTGCAAGCACCCCCCTTAGCTATCATTCCAGTAGTACCAGCATTACCAGCACCCAATACGCAACCCAATTCTCAAGGCAATGCCCCCTCAGCTTAATCTGTGGATTTACAAGAGATTAAGGGTATTTTGCAGACTTTTGGTAATGAAATTGTGAATATAAAAAAGTAGCAAAGTCAAGGATATAGGCCTTACCAGCCCTCTTATCAATCCTAGTATCAGCAAAACCAGGGCAATGGACCGCCTTATCAACCCAATAACCAAGGCCAAAGACCTAATCTTAATACGAGGCCTTATCAACCTTACAACCCCAATGTTGCTAGCACCTCAAAAGAGCTGGTTCCTACTCAAAACAATCTATTTCAGGATTATGAGTGGTGTTTTCCATGTAACCAGCAGCATAATCAAAGTACTTGCACGAATGAGGTCATAAATCATGCCTTAATGGTTCAAAGTATTCCAACTTCATAGGATGAGGGTTCTGATGGAGCCACTTTACAGCAGCATGAAGGCAAACCACCAGAGACAACTCTTATGAATTGGCAGGATGAGGACTTTTGTGGAGTAAACCAGCAGGTTCTTTCTGTTTCAGATAGCACAAGGAGTAAAAAGAGAGCAGTAGAGGTTGAACAGCAAGTTGTTGGGCTAGCTAATACTGAGAATGTTCGGATTCTCCCAAAAGAACAATCTTCATCAAGAAAGGAACAACCTATGGTTCCGATACATTCAGCTGGTGTTAACATTGACGTTGCTACTACAAAGGCCCAATCTAAGGTTGGTATGACTTCTTTTAATATTTTGGATCATATGAAGAAGGCAAATGTGTCTAATTCCATGTGGTATTTTTTGGGAGTTCCCGGTCAAAAGGACCTTCTGCAATCAGCTTTATCTGATTTAAGTCTTTCTAGTAAGCCCAAAAGCGAGGAGGCTAAAATTGTAATGACTAACACTATTATAAAAGAGAAAGAATAGCAAGTTATAGTAGTTAAACCCCCACCATTTTACGTATCCTTGATCATAGGAGACCACCTAGTACATAAATGCATGATTGACTCAGGTGCTAGCAGCTCAGTGATGCCCAAACAGATTGTGGACAAGTTAGGAATCAAATATGAGCCACTTGAAAAGGGAGTTGTGCAATTAGATGGTACTGCTGTTAATACCATAGGGGTCATTAAGAATCTAAGCTTAACTCTGCATGCTTGCCCAAACTTCTCCATTCCACAAGATATTTATGTCATAGAATTGCCTCCATGCTTTGCAATATACTTATCAAGGGATTTTACAGCCAAGAGTGGGGGTTATTTGTCTTCAGATTGGTCTCATATGTTGTTTAGGACCAGGTATGGCACCAAAGTTACCATAAAATATGAGCCTATTGCCAAGGATCATGTTGAACCTTACTCCCCAAGTCCTATTAATGCCAACTTGTTGGCAAGTGACCAAGAGGAGCAGCTTGTTTTTCAAGAAGGCGACACCCAGACTGATACAATACCTGATATACTCCTAGATGAGTGGGATGTCCAAAATCAAGAAGAATATCTTTGTGAACAGCACCCGGGTCATGCTGATTTGGGTATGTATTTAATACATGAGGCTGATGCAATCATTTCCAATCTAGAAAAAAGTGCAGAAAAATAGTTTGGGCAGAAAAGTGAGGAAGTTTGGGAGCTATATTTTGATGGTGCAGGGAATAAAGTTGGGGCTGGTGGTGGTTGCATGCTAGTTTCCCCAAGAGATGAGAGGTATTTTTCATCTTTTCATTTCTGTTTCAGTTGCTCCAATAATACTGCTGAGTATGAGGCCCTTATTCATGGATTGGAATGGGCAAGGAGAAGAGGTATTAGCTGTTTAAAGGTTTTCGGTGACAGTGAATTAATAGTTAATCAAGTAAGAAGCATCAATCTCACCAAGAATGAGTTGCTGAAGTCTTACAAACATAGGGTATGGGACCTACTAGAAGGTTTTGATGCATTTAATTTAGTGTCTATACCTAGAAATCAAAATAAAAATGCTGACAAATAGGCTGCCATTGGTGCCGAATTTGACATTCCGAAGGAGATCAGCAATGAGAAAACAAATCATCATGTCAAGATCATTGTTAGACCTGCTGTACCTGATAATAATACCCATTGGCAGGTCTTTGAGAATGACCAGCAAATAGTCAGCTTCCTAAGAGAGGAAGCTGAATTTTCATATGTCAATCAAGAGAAGTTTCAGCGCCAATATGATGGCCAAATCATCCAGCTTAAAAATAATAAGATGGCAAAGGGTTTGGTCACCCTTGAGTCCATTTTTAACACTGATGATGAGGCTAGAAAATCAAAGGCCAGCATGCAGGTTCAGCACAAACACTATGAAGAAGTTGAGGTGTTCAAAGGAAGGTTGCTTAAGCTGGGTAAGGTATGTATAGCGAAGGAGCAGCATTCATTTATCCAACTTTTCCAGGAGTTTAATGATGTTTTTGCATGGGAGTATACTGATTTGAAGGGGTTTAATCTCCAACTTGCTCAACACACTATTGAACTTGAACCAGATGAAAAACTAGTAAGGCAAAAGCAGAGACCCCTGAACCCAAAGCTGGAGCCGCTTATGCAAAAGGAATTGAATAAGCTGATTGAAAGTAGCATTATTTTCCCTATTAAGCATACTTCATGGGTCTCCAACCTTGTACCAGTTAGAAAAAAGAATGGGGAGATAAGGTTGTGTGTAGATTTTCGAGATCTCAATAGAGCCTCATTAAAAGACCGACACCCCTTGCCTTCTATGGAGCAGATCCTTCAAGTGGTCTCAGGGTCTGAGAGGTTTTCCTTGTTGGATGGGTATTCAGGTTATAATCAGATCTTGGTAAAGGAAGAAGACCAGTACAAAATGACTTTTACCACCAAGTGGGGTACCATGGCGTACAGAAAGATGCACTTTGGTTTGTCCAATGCTGGAGCAACCTTTCAGAAAGCCATGGATATGGTTTTTGATAAGTTAATGTATAAGATTGTTTTGGTTTACCTGGATGACATTACTATTTTTTCTAAGGAAGAAAAAGATCATTTGAAGCATCTAAGGAAGATTTTTGAAAGGTGTAGAGAATTTGGGATATCTCTTAATCCCAAAAAATGTGTTTTTGCAGTTCATGAAGGTAGATTGCTTGGTTATGTGGTGTCTAAGCAGGGTATCACTATTGACCCTGACAGAATAACAACAATTTTGGCTCTTTCATTGCTAGCACATAAGAAAGGTTTGCAAGGTTTCATTGGCCGGATAAACTTTTTTAGAAGGTTTATCCCAGATATTGCAGATTTGTTAAGTCCACTAACAGCCATGCTAAGAAAAAATATGCCATTCAGCTGGACTAAGGATGGAAAAATGAGTTTTGAACTGATTAAAGAAGCACTTGCAGCAGCACCTACACTCATAAATCCTGATTTTTCTAAGGATTTTGTTCTATATGCCTATGGAGATATTGATTCTATCTCAGCCATGTTAGTTCAGTGCAATGATGAGGAGTTGGAACAGCCGGTGGCATTCTTCAGTCAAGGTCTTAAGGACTATGAACTTAGGTATTCATTTGTAGAAAAGCATGTTCTTGTTGTTATTAGGAGTTTGAAAAAGTTAAACACATGTTGTCAAATAATAAGATCATCCTAATGGTTTCTCATCCAAGTGTCAAGGAATTCCTTTTAAGTAAGGATTTAAGTGATAAGAGAGCTGGTTGGGTGACTAAAGTAATGGAATATGATGTTGAGATCAAAGTCACCAAATTAATCAGGGGAAAAGGGCTGTGTGAATAGCTTGCTAATGACATAAGCAGCAAAGAAACTAGAGAACAAGAGGCTGTCCTAGCTATACAGGATGATGAACAAGCTGTTTCAAGCCCTATCACCAATTGGGTGCAGCAAATGACTCATTTTCTACAGGCTGGTGAATGTCCACAAGGTTTGGATAAAGCAAAAAGAAGTTATTTTAGACTGCAGTCCATCCCTTATGTTTTATTGAATAATATTATTTTTAGAAGGGACTTCAATGGCGTCCTCTTAAGATGCATTGAGGCTGATCATGTAGACAAAGTATTGCACGAGTTTCATAATGGGTCAGCTAGAGGTCACTTCTCACCTAGAGAAACAAATCTCAAGGTAATGAAGGGTGGCTATTATTGGCCCAATCTATTCAAAGATGCACACCTATGGGTTAGGAGATGCAAGGAGTGTGCACTATTTGCTGGTAAATAGAGATTGGCAGCCTTACCCTTGCAGCCAATACAGGTTGAACAACCCTTTATGAAGTGGGGTTTGGATTTTATTGGAATAATAAACCCACCATCCAATGCTGGTCACAAATGGGTGTTAACAGCAATGGACTATTTCACTAAGTAGACCGAGGCGGTGGCACTTAAAGAAGCTAATGAAACTGATGTCCTGAACTTCTATGAAGAACTGGTTTTCAGGTTTGGTGTTCCTGAATCCATTATCTCTGATAGTGCTTTAGCTTTTACAGGGTTTAGGATTTCTGATTGGGCTGTGAGAAATGGAATTTACTTGAGCACATCTTCCAATTATTATCCGCAAGGCAATGGCCAAGCAGAGTCCACTAATAAAAATCTGATCAGAATTATCAAAAGAACTATGGAGGGTAACCGGAGAGCATGGCATACCCAATTGAAATCAGCCTCATGGGCTGATTGAATCACTTAGAAAAGATCAACAAGGCAATCGCCATTTAAACTTGTTTATGGCAAAGAGGCTCAGTTACCTATCTCACTAGAGCTTCCAGCTCTTGACTTAGCAGATCAGCTTGATATGATAGAAGAAGAGCCATTAACTGTAAGGTTGGCACAGCTGGTTGAGCTAGAAGAAGTAAGGATAGCAGCTTTGAGGACCATGGAACATAATCAGGCTCAGATGAAAAGGTCTTTTGACAAAAGGGCATCTCCAAGAGTTTTCCTGGAG
>MU228128.1:2354995-2366292 GCA_018584345.1 Thuja plicata | reverse complement strand
AGAAGAAGTAAGGATAGCAGCTTTGAGGACCATGGAACATAATCAGGCTCAGATGAAAAGGTCTTTTGACAAAAGGGCATCTCCAAGAGTTTTCCTGGAGGGAGATGTAGTGCTGAAATGGGATGAATGCAAAAGCAAGCCTGGAAATCATTCCAAATTTGATGCTTTTTGGAGCGGGCCTTATATTGTCTCAGAATGTAAACAGCATAATGCCTTCCAGCTTTCGAAGTTGGATGGTAGCATGGAGCAAATCCCAGTCAACGAAATTCATCTCAAGCACTGCTTCTGAGGTAGGATCTAGCCTTGTATATACCGCAGCTGTTTAGTTGTTCAATAAGTTCCTTGGCACAATAGTAGCCTTTCAGTTTTTAGCTTTCCCTAAGTGTTGTCCAGCACAGTTAGTTAGTTTGGTTTCATTTTTCTAGCTTTCAGAGGAGGTTTTCAGAAGGGTTCTTAGTCAATCAGAGGTTACAAGTGAAGTGTCATATTTTCCCATCACAACTCATGCACCCATATTCAGTCAGTTCAGAATGATTAATCAGTTTTGCAAGTGGAATTTAGGTTGCCAGTATGTTTTCTTAATGACTCTATGCCCAATGGATAGTTCAGGCAGCTGGTCTTAATGTTTAGCAGGCAAACATTTTGTAGATGTCGCCAAAAATGTTACCAATTTTCAGTACCAAGGTCAATCAGGTTTTCAAGCCTAAAACCTTGCTCAAATTTGCAAAAAACCCTGAAAACCCTTAGTCTTCCAATGTTAAACGATGAAAATAAACCTTCAGTCATGGCGCTTATGTTTTGCTGTTACTTTTTCCTTTCACTTAAGGCATGTGTTTTAAATGAAATCGCCTTGTCATGATATCCCAAGTGAATATTCCATATGTCTCCCCGACTTTGCGTTTCCTTTATGTCGCGAGGTCTCAAAATGGTTCGGCATATTCCCTCAGTGTTCTCAGACTTCGCGATTACTTCTTGTCGCGTTATCGCCAGGTCAATCAAAGTTGAAAGTAAAGTCAGGGCTTCAGTCGCGTAGTCTCGAAATGGAACAGCGGTTAAGAGATTTTAATCAAGACTTCGCGACTAACTGTCTGTGGTTTGCAGTAATACTCAGTCGAGTGATCGCGGTAGATTCTTAACAGTTATGAAGGTGTTCTCAGACTTCGTGACTACTTCCTGTCGTGTTATCGCCAGATCAAGTCAAAGGTAATAGTTAGGTCAGGCCGTTAGTCGCGTGGTCTCAAAATAGAGTAGCGGTTAAGAGATTATTTCTGAGACTTCGCGACTAACCGTTTGAGGTTTGCAGAAGAGTGTAGTCGGGATGTTGCTAGAGCAGGATGTTGACTCAGTTCTCCAGTACGCAATGAATGAACCAATGACCGTGAGACATGTGTCACAAAGCGGATGGATGTTAAAAGATTGTCGGGTGGTCGCCAGAAGGAAAAAGAGCATTCAGCGACAACGAGACTAAGGGCGCTTTCCTTTCAATCGTGAGGTCTGAGAAATACTTAAGGGTATGTTCAAATGTCTAGCGATTAAGTGCCAACCGTAAGATGAAAAGATCAGAAGATCCGACGATGGTCGTGAAGTCTGAGAAGAAAGGTTCCCTAAGGAATAAGTCCTCCCGACTTAGCGATTAAGGTATGTCATGAAGTTGTCAGAAGCAGAAAAGGTGCACATAAGACCTGTTACGGTAAAGTTAAATGATCAAAACTTATATCCAGCGACTGGGCGACTAGGCATTGTCGCGTAGTCTGGAAACAGAGCTTAAATGTTTAGCGACTAGGAGATCACCGTAAGGGCTAAGCAAGACAGTTAGTCGCAAGGTCTGGGAATGAATGATGAGTTAATGTTAACTTTGCGTGACTATTATTTTAGTTATGTCGCATGATCGCTTGATCGTGACTCAGGTCAGCCAAGGGTAAGAAAACACGTTGTCGCCAAGTCTTGAGAAGAAACCATGGTTAGTAACAAAGGCCCGTGACAAAGAGACTTAATGCAGTCCCACAAGCATTTCTCAAGTTTTATAAAGGTCTGTGACTGAGCGACTAAAGAGACCGTTCAACGCTTCGTACAGTCGCCAGACAATAAAGATAAAAGGAAAACAGCTCGCGAGCTAGCGACTGAGGTAAGAAAAGACAGTATCGCTCACTCGCGTAGAGGACAAAAGTAGAGCATAGAGGCTGAGCGGGTAGGCAACAAGCAGGAAATGAGGAAAGAAGGTGCTACTTGCCGATTTCTGCTGATTTCTGGATAAATTATGTATAAGTCCGCGATTGTCACAGAATTTAAAATATAAACAAAGGGGAAGGATCATATTTTTTCAGAGAGCAGAAAGATTAGATATTTTCTCAGACATTGGAAATCAGATATTTTACAGATGAAAGATCAGTTTTGAAAGGTTAGAAGATGCATTTTTGGGGCTGCAGAAAAGTTATTGCAATTCAGAGACTTTTGTAACTCTTCTAGAGGGATAAGACTGCTTCTATGAGGGAGTATTTATGTTGATATTTTTTGGGATGACTTGAAGGGCTGAACAGTGGCTAGACAGGCCAAATCCGATCTAGAAGTTATTGCTTTCAGAATGCAGTTGGCTTTAGAAAATGCATAAATATGAGTCAAGACTCTTTGTAAAAGGAGTTCTTCTTCCCTTTGGCTTACTGTTTTTGTAACTTTTTCTGAGTTCTTGACAGAAGCAAAGAGATTTTGTAACCCATTTTTGAGAAATATACAAATTTGTAACACCTTTAACTGTGAAAGATAGCCTATGCCTTCCCTTATTAGTCTGTTATTGTGTACTTAGTGATTGGTATAGAATTCTATGATGTTCTCTATCCTTAATTTGTATCACATATCAGTGCCTTTATGCAGAATTTTGTGCTTATTTACAGGTTTTAAGTTGTGCTCAAGTTAGATTTTCCCCAAATTGTGAGAAATCTTTCTCCTTTGAAGGGATTATCATTATTGGCCTTCTTATATATTGATTATGCAGATAGTATGATTTAGTGGGGTTGTGTAAGAAAGCTTGAGTAACTAGTTCATTGTGTGTCAGGTTATTTGTGCATTTCTCAGATATCTTCTGGTGCATCACCATTTAGGATATAGTTTTATTTTCTGTTCTCATTCTATCTCTTTCCTCCATCTAAGGAATCAGTTTCAAGAAGTGTAGAGTGATTTACCAGATAGGAAGCCGGCCTAGGACCTGGAGATTCATTCCAGCCATGTTTCCATGTTTCTCCAAAAGGTTAAGTTCCTACCAACTTAACAGGGTGCAATTTTGGTAGATAACATTACCAAAAGTATCTTTATTCCAATCCTTACTGTTATCCTGAACATGTTTAAGTTTTTTCCCCAGGATAAACATGGAAGTACCATGGATTTTAATACTCCACCAATCCTCAATCTTATGCTGGAGTTGAGGGTGCATAGTCCACATTTTCTCACATCTGAAAGGAAATTTCTTTTTCTTGGAGATAAAATCCACTAGGAAAGTGATAGGGTTATGATCTAATCCAACCCTTAAATGAGCGGATAATGAGAAATAGTAATGCGAAAACTAATCATTAGTGACCAAGGCTCTATCAAGTCAAACCTAGATAAGATCCTGCCCACTTCTTCTATTAGTCCAGGTATAGTTAACACCTTGCAACTCAATATTATGGAGAGAATAGCTGTCAATAAAATCCATCAGATCAAGTCTACTATCCAGATTAGTTTGGCTTCCACCTTGTTTTTCATCTTCTTTTAAGGGAGTATTGAAATCTCCCATAACAAGCCACTCCACATCATTAAAATTTTTTCTCAGGGAGGACAACTTATTCTAAAAAAGCTCTCAAACCTTTTTGGAATTAGGGCCATAAATATTTGTTAAAACCCAAGAAGTATTATCTTTTAGATGCTTAAATCTTATACACGCAAAATTATTCCCTTGATAAATAATATCCCCTTTAATAACATCACAATTATAGATAGTAGCAATACCCCCAGAAGCACCCTCTGAGTCTCCTCCACAAACATTTCCATTTTTAAAGAATCTAAGATTTTCCACTTTCTCTATCAACATTTTGGTTTCCTGAATTAAGAAAATATCAGGTCTATTATCTCTTATCATATTCCTAACAATATCCTATTTATGGGGATTATTCAATCCCCTGATATTCTGAGAAATGATCTTCATACCTTAGTAAAGGATCCCACCGCCATTATAGTGGGCTAGCTTCCATCTGCAATATTCTTCTTGGTCTCCTTGACTCTATGTCTTTGGTTCGAAGGGCGTCTAGGGGAAGACAACATTCTTCCCACATCCCCTAATTTTGTACTCCTTGTTTCCATAGATATATTTTTCTTTCCTTTATCCTTCTAAGATTTTTTCTTATCCCCATGACTTTCTGTATCACTCCAGATACCTGACAGAGCATGACCTATATCTTCAGCATCCCCCCATTTAGGAGTCTTAACTTCAAAAGATATCTTTCTAATCCCTTGAGGAGATTCATGTAGAATATATGATGAACCTTGATCAGTTAACCCCTGGTAATCTTCCTTCTAGGATTTTTCCTCTATTTTTTGGTTTCTTCCCTCTGATCTTCATTCATTCTGATCATTTTGGGTCATAGGCTATTCTTTTTCTTCTTCTACTGTTTTATCCACTATATCAATAGTCTCTTGCTGATTTTCTTCCTAGATCTCCCCTTCTTCTCTCTGTTCTTCTACATTGGTTTTAGGGCTTTCATTACATTCCTTACTTTTAGAGTCCCCACTTTGCATTAATATATTTTTTCTACCATCATGATTTATTTCAGGGTTTGAAGCATCAGTAGTGATGATTTTACTAGGGGCTCCCAAAGATGGTTCCTCTCCAACTTTCTTCACTCTTCCCACTGGGATCCATTGCTTAATATTTTTTTGGAAAATATTTGAAGGACACTTCTTAGTGTAGTGTCCCGCATTTTTGCAATGAAAACATGTAAAAGGACTGACTCATATTCTATTTTCTATTCCCATGACCCCAATTTAGAGCGAAAGTAAATTTATTTTGGCATATCAATATTCTGTGTAATACCCACACATATCCTAGCATATGTTAGTCTTCTCCTTGAAGCAGTGACATTATTTATTGATAGGAGCTCGCCAAAGGTATTAGCTATCACCACAAAAATTTCCTCCATCCAGTATTCGAGAGGTAGACCATGGAGCTTTATCCAGATCAGAACCTGTTTGACCTCATCCTCCTCAAAAAATAGATTAGGGCTCCATTTTTGGAGTATCAGAGTAATTTTGCCTAACATCCAAGGCCCATTGCACAAAGTTTTCATCCTATCCTCTTCACAAGAGAAGAAGAAGGACAAACACCCTTTTGACATAGAAACCACATCAACTTGCCCTTTCAGATCCCATTTTCTGCTAGCATATGGTCTAACCACTTCAATTTTGGGTCTCACCCCCATGAATCTTCCAACCAGGGAATTATTCATTCTGGCAATGGTGTGATCAGTAATATAGTCTGAGATATCCAAAGAAAAACTACCCTATGAAGGAATTGATATGTTCTTGACCGGTGGTAAAGAAGACTTACCAGGCTTGACCCCAAAGAGGGAGGCCCACTTTTTTATACACTCTAGCCTGTCTCCTAATATTTTTGAATTGGGCCCCCGGGTCCCCAAATGTGATTCTAGCATCAGGATCCTTCCCTTGCTTCATGTTGTCAACAACATCCTCCGACTTACTGTGCCCTATAGCATCTGCAACATTCACACCAATCCCGCTCCCGCCCAAATTCAAATTTGAATTTGGACTCCTGCCCACTCTCCGCTCCCCTCCGCTCTCCATCATTGTTTTAATTATAGGTATTTTTTATATTAATGAGATTTGTTTTATTTAATCTGATTGATTATGAAAGATGTGTTGTTAAATAAATTAGAGTTATTTGACTGATTCAATTATACAATCACGGTCTATCTGTAGTGATTTTGTCTGTGATCTCGATTCGAATGATTTTGTGGATTAATAGATGTTTTCAATCAACTTTTTACTTGTAATTATATTTGAATTTTAGTAATTATTAAATAGATTAATTTATATAAGGTAGATTTTATAAATTAATATATAGAGGCTTAATGTGCATTTTCATGAAAATTTATTTATACTATTGTTAGTAATTTTATTAGATAAACTAATTTGCATAGTGCTTATTATAAATTGGTTTATCACTAAGTTTTATTAGTCTTTCTTGAATCGTATTTATCATGTCATGATGTGTTTTCTGAGTGAATGTTAGATAGATTGTGTGTTTCTCTCTTTTACAAAACTATAATGTCTCGAGTATTTGTTGGGATCATATGACTTTTAGGGTGAAAACCAGAGGTTTTGGGGTTTCTTTTTCTATGGTGTTTTGTGTGCTTCAGTGCATGTTCATGTTGTTATCAATTTTGGTCTCGATCTTTCTTACCCAACTTGATTTATCTGAGCTTGTCTTATGTGATCTAGTAAGAGTACTTTGAATTGTTATGGTTAACTGAGAACCAGTGTATTCCTGTATGAGTGAGAATCAGTGATGAGGGTTATGATATATCTTCGTGACATTCCTTTGTGAACCTTGGGTAGGTTACCTATTTGTATAGTAGGGGGTGGCTTTCAATACATGTTGGGGCCCACAAGTGGCTGGCAGGATCATTTATTGTAAGTAATTGTAACAAGTGATAACATAATAATTTATTAGGGGGGTTTAGAATAATCTAATAAGATATGTTTCCTCACACATGCTTGAGCACTATTATAGGATAAGATGGAGGATGAGATGATACTTTATGCCTTGAGGGGTGTGTGTGTCTGGAATAGTTAGTGACTTTGTCTATTTGAGAGGTCATTGACACCATGTATGGTCACTTGAGAACTGGGGTCCAGAGAGACTACTAGGAAAAAACTTAAGGGTTAGACGTACATGATGACACCTTCCTATATGCAAGTCAGGTTATCCTATGTGTGTTGGTTTCCTCTGGTATTGTGTAGATTCCTTATTTTAATTCAAAGAGCTTCTAGGATCTTCCTATGCATTTCTTTATGATTTCTTGTATACTTTTGATGCTTTCCTTCTTGTTGTATACCCATGTGAGTGGGCCTATTATTATCTCCTCAACACAGTGGGAGTGGAACTTTAGTTCCACGAGGTTGGGTGGTAGTGATTCTTATTACTATTTAGATCTAATGTTCATCTTCATGCTTGGATGATCCTTTTTACTATTCTTCTTCTATCTTCTTATTCTTCTTCTAGAGACTTGCTCAGTTTCATGAGTTGTATATCTGTACCATATGCGTATATTGGTTGACATCCATTCAAAGGATGTATTTTAATATTATGTATTATTGCTTACCCTATGACTTATGCAGTGGATGATGATTCATGTATGTATACCTTGGGTATCAGTTGTTTATGTGGTCTTATTATATAAGATGTATATTATTGGATTTAGTTGATGTATCCTTTATGTTAAGTTCTTTATAGTTTTTATCATATATTAGTTTTCTTAAGTAATTCTATGTCAAGGAACCCTCAAGATTTGTAACCATTGTTTAGTTGTATTTATGTATATTTCATTTGACTCATTATGTTGCTTCCATGTTGTTATCATTATTGTTTGTGAACTTAAAAAAAAAAATTATCATGTTAACTTAGTGACATGTTTAGGTTTGTTCTCCTGGGTTCCCTGGCGGGGCATTACACATGGTATCACTCCCTATGTAGCAAACATTGTAGAGGCCATACTTGAGAGGAAGAGAGGAGAGGTTAGCTTTGGTCTTTCTCTTAAGGAGCTATATGCTTTAGTGCCTAAAGAGAACCTGAAAAGTAAATTTTTCCCATCATATGAAGACTTATAGTATGTGAAGGGATATCAGGTCACCGGGTGTTAGGATCTTGCTATATCAACATTGATATACCCATAGTTTCTAGCTTGACATAGTCGTTATCCAAATAATGACCAGATTCCATTGTATTTTGCACAACATATTTTTTTGAGGTTCGTTTAGGGAGGCCCATTAATTACACTAATTTGCTAGGACATCTAAGACAGGGGCATGGCAGGCTTGTTGATAGAGATGTCTTTTTATTGAGCTGATCGCTAGAGGCCAGTACACAGGGCCATTGTTGGTCAGAGGGCACCTGCTATAGCTCCTTCATTGGGTCCTGTGGCAGATGATGTTGCTTGCAAAACCCATCTTCAAGGTGTGATTGATATTGTAGGGGACATTGTAGCAACTGCCACATCAATATCTAGTGATCAGGTTGGCCAGTATTTGATGTCTCGATGACACTCTAGATCATCACATGGAGCATCCTCTAGGAGGACCTTTGATGATATGTATCGTGCAAAAAACTTCCCTTCACTTTCCATCCTAGAGGGACTTACAAGATAGATGACACGGGTCACATTGATTAGTTTGGCTGAGGATCTTCTGGATGAATATGCATTTATAGCAATAGAGCATGATATCCCCATATCACATGTTAGAGCTTGTGTGGATAGTGTTAGATATTATTATCCACACCCTTCTCATCACCCAGACCATGGCCATAGTGGAAGTTCCCACGAGGATCCACCTACTAACCACTCTATTGCTGCAGAGGGAGAGGCACATCGTACAGACCCTACAGTGAGTGCAGGGCACCAGTTCTATGATGCTAATCTTGAGGATGTTGACTTCAGAATGGACACTATGGGTTACCTAGATTTGATGAAACATGATGATACATCTTCCATGCCATCATATTTGGTCAGTCCATTGCATTTTTCATTAGAGGGACGGGTGCCGACTATTCATGTTGCAGATGCAAATTTGAGCTTGGACCAGGCGCAACAAAATATTGATATCTTGATTGATATGATCGGGGCTAGGGAGTCTTAGTACTATCACGTGCCACCATGTAAAAAGGTATAAATCTTATTTTTAATGTTACAATTTAAGTTAAATTTACAATATTTCATGGCATGTAAATTTACTTTTTTTTTTTAATTTTTTTTTTCTATTTCTCTAGCAGGAGATGCCTCTTGTTACTCCTTTAAGGACTGATTGTGTACGTCGATGAGACTCACTTGATGATGACATCAGTAGTGGACAGGTGAGTTTTAAATTTATCGATGTATATGTATGTATTTTTAATTTATTTACTTTATTTAATGAAATTTATTTTATTTTATTATATTTAATTTATGTATGTGAGTTCTTAAAAGTTGATGTTCACATATATTAAAATTTATATGATGTTTTTTTTATAGGGCTCTGCACATCCCTCACAACATGATAGTCACTCTAGGGACCGCTTAGTTAGGATTCATCATGATGAGTCCTAGGCACTTTCATATTTGATTTAGACATATTACATGTACATGTATTTGATCTATTATATTTCCTTTCTAGACTATAGATGATTGACATACATTGTACTTTGATATTTTTTGATTTGTAGACTTTTGATCTATGGTTGACATGATTGACACATGTTTCATGATTCCAGTACTTGATCTCTATGTTTTATGTTTACATACTTGATCTATGATTAATGTTTCACACATGTGTTATATATACTTTCACTCTATACATGTGTATCATGTTTACATGTACTTTCAATCTATGATTCATTGATCTTAACATGTACATGTGTTATATACTTGATCTAGTGATTGATGTTTGAGACATTGTGTTATACTAAAGACCTAGACATTTGATGATTAAATAATTGACCTATGATTTGATGATGTAATTCATTCTTCTACATGTTTTATGAATGCGTTTAATTTATATGTGTACATGTTTGATCAATCCAAGTTAATTCTTTGTAATGTATGTTCAATCAATCCAAGTTAATTCTTTGTACATGTTTAATTTATTCTTTGTATCTACATGATCTAATTAATCAACTAGATAAAACTAAAGTATTGCAACATGCATGATACACATCCTAAAGACATTTTTGAGATATTATAAATTTTTAAAAATTGCTCCATTCACTATGGGCACCGGTAGGAAAGAATGGAGCTAAGAAAACCTCCGGTCTCACCCATGAAAAATTTAGTATATATCATATTTCATGTGTTTTTTAGTCCACATCAAGTGGTTCAGCTCGCTCTTGGATAAAATTTAATATTCTCTCATGGTCATCTGTATCAAGTCTCCACTTATGAACCCCACATCCTATCAATCGATGAAGAGATAGGACAGTGGCATTACAAGATGGCTATACTGATAAACCTTATTGTTAGGTTAATAATCAATAAAATGAATCCCATGTTTTAATATTTTGATTTTATTCAAATACATTCCTTGCACAACAACTGAACCTCTACATACAAGTTCAACAACATATATCTAGATGTGAAATTAACCATAAATGTGCACATAATTCCATCGCAAGTTGAACCTCAATTATAAGAAATTAAACATAAATGTACACTACTAACCTATGTGAAACATAATTTCATCAATTTTTTCATTCTTTGTTAGCTTCATCCTCTCCTCGGTGCAACGTAATAAATAGTAACCAACACATTCCACATTTCCAGGTTCTGCTAATACTACAAAAACATGTCCTGCAAAATATGCTTTCAATTTGACCTGTAAATATAAATTAAACATAAGTTTGTATATTTTACTAGATATATTTCTTAGAGTGGATCTAAATTGAATAGTAAATAAGAACATGTGTACATTCTCTCTATTTACATGGACACATACCAATTTTGATCAAGCCTAAAATATGGTCATAATCTATTGAAATAAACAAAATGTCATCAAAGCTTTCATCCTCAACTTCATCATTTGTATTAGGGTAATACCACAATAGTGGGTTACACTTTTCGGGAGGAAGGAATTCATCCCGAAAAGGGTGACCCACTAAAACATCTTCATTACTTTCGATCGAAAATGTTAAAAACTTTCGATCGAAAGTACCTAAACTAGGTACTTTGGATCGAAAGTTACTTTCGATCGAAAGTGCCTAGTTACTTTCGATCGAAAGTAACTTGGTTACTTTCGATCGAAAGTAACTAGGTTTAGTTTTAGCGGAATAAAACCCGCCAAAATAGTCATTGTGACTGTTTCGGTTGGGTTGAAAGTGACAGTGGCTGGCTTCCGTTTTATCAAACATCAATAAATTAGGTTTTTCACGTTTCTAATCTCCATAGGGTAAAAGCACAATAATCTGTCACCCCTAAGGACAATTTTGGGCGCTCATTCGCGTCATACTCGGCCGAGTCAAACTCGGCCCAGTCTAACTCGGCCGAGTTTAAGTGGCACCGAATGGCGCC
>MU228128.1:2290841-2354895 GCA_018584345.1 Thuja plicata | reverse complement strand
ACTCTAGTTTACTTCGTCTTTCGATTTCAAACAGTTTAACGACAATATGCATCCGAATGTGAAAGTTTTTCTCAAAATGTAGAGTTCAATGTCCGTTTAGGCAAAAAAGTGTAACCCACTATTGTGGGATCACCCATTAGTAACATCTAGTGGAACCAAATTCCATTCACTAACATATCCACATTTTGGGTTGATAAATTCACCATAGTTTTCAGAAATGCAGTCATAAAAAAAGCATGAGTAATCTCTAGTGTACAATGACCACACATTACTATCCGTACTCATAAAAAATGCAGGGATCTTATTTTATCTACCCTCTTGCATCCATGGATTGATCTTCTATCAACACATGAACACGACACATGTGTAAAAATTTAAAGTACATACATAAATTTAACCTTAAAAATAAGTGATGTTGTATTTATACCTGATATATCCCAGAATACTCTAAACGATATGACTCGATCTAATCATGATGTTATGTTATCCTGATTTGGAACCACAAAATGTGTCTTGCACCACTCAACTAAATCATGAGCATTATTTATATAATATCCCTGATAGTCTAGCTGATACTTTCATAAAGTACGTTTGATACAGGTTCCTACACCATCATGCTCTCCCTTTCCATGTCCACTCTCAAAGAAACTCCAAATATGTGGTATCTTTTGGTATCGATGATAGCTACATAGCGCATAAAATGGCCTTGCTAATTTAAATTGTGTTGCACGTCCATCTGACCAAACAAAATGTTTTTTCAATTTTTATTCCTTTGTCTTGCAAATGTCCAAAAAATGTCTTAAAGTATTGCTCAACAAAATGTATGTCATTCTCTTTATCATCACTAATGTAAAAGTGATATTCATTCTTTATGACCCATTCTTGATATGTACTTTCAACACCATCCAAATATAATTGTGCATGTCGATAAGAAACATGTACCATGGTAGTGACCTGCTATGTATAATAGTATTCTTTTTGAAGTTGTTTTTGAGAAACAAAAGAGTAATTCTCTACAAAGTCAACAACCGATTAAATGATTCCAACTAGAAAAGGTTTCTCTTAGTAGTTGGAACTATTATGCTTTCCATTTAGAAAAAAAGACATGACGTATATGTGGTTGTATCAATTTACAAAAATTATTCATAAATTTTGCAACAAGTATCTCCTCCTCTACATATTCTAACCTTGTTGATTCTTTCCCAGCTTTCATTTCAGACTTTATGTACTTGTAACTCTTACATTTTACCATCCTCGTCATGTTAGTATCTTCAAGTCTCAAAGGAAATTTAGCCAAATCCCCGCATGTTTGACAAGTTCCTCTTATGCAATCTATTTCAGGTCTTTCATGATCAATTGATTTGTTACATAAGATTAATGCTATGAATTGGCTTGGGCATTTTGAAAAAGAATTTTGAGAACCACCACTTTCTTCTATCATCTTTATAAACCCTTGATAGTAGAGATCAAATTCAACATGATATTGACAACAAAAAGTTTAAAAATATTTATTTATCTTTAAAAAATATGGCTTTAATCTTTCAAACATTCTTTTTCCAATCTTAATGTCAAGATTTAAATTAAAAAATGAGATACAATTCATGTTATGTGTTGTCCAACCAATTTTTTGTGTGCTGCAAATACTTCTTAGGCCCAGTATTCTTCTTGATAACATCTCTTGTATTTGGTGAAGGACGAGTATGATCAGTCCAAAATGTTGTAACCAAGTTCCTAACTGTTTCCTTAATCCTATCAAAGCAAAAAAATCTACACATTTTTTCCCAATTACCTTCTAATGTAGTATCATCAAAATTGATTTTCCTTTTCAAATTATGTGTTATTGTTTCCTACTGTACCTTATATGAGATGAAAGTGAAGAAATTTGTCTTTTTTGGGACATGTTTTTATTTAAAATAGATGTTAGTATCACTCTTTTTGAAATAAACTTATTTGCAGATCAAGTTGTTTTCCCAATTGAATGCAAACCTTCCTTAATGCTTTCAAAAATATTTTTTGTACATTAGATGCTTTTGTCTTTTTTAAGCTTGCATCTACACACAAAAAATTTAATGGTTGTTTTAACTCATCTTTAAGAAGTGTAATTGATAATAGCTGGGTATTTTCAAGTGTATCAAGATTCTCAAATTGTGCAATTATTTCCTTAGAATTTTTATTCAATGTCCTCTTCATAATATGTATGGGTTGTTTAGCATATTCTCTCAATTTTTCCACATCCATTTCAGTTAAATGATTTATGCTTTTACAATTAATTTTTCTCTTCAACTATTGGGCTAGAATAACATTCTCATCTATTGCTTGTACTTGGGCTACAAAAAAAAAGTAAAAAATTCTCTTAATAGCTCATCTTAAGGGGACCTTGATGTAATAAGTAGAAACATGCTCATATCAAAGGGAATAATTAGTAATCTAATGATCTAGAGACACATACTTATTTTACTTTGTGATGAACCTTCTCAAAATTCCATTACTTCAACTTGGGATGCCCCTTGTCCAACATTTTCTTCAACAAGGCTATGTACACAACAAAAACAATATTCTTAAGGGGAAAGACCCAAAATGAATATTAACCACACACACACACACACACAGAGAGAGAGAGAGAGAGAGAGAGAGAGAGAGAGAGAGAGATGTGTACTTGTTTGGGATTCTTAAGGTTGTTCTTGTTGAGCTTTTGATGACCCTTCTACAACTTCTAAAGGTTGGGCTTGTTGACCTTGCAATGACCCTTCTCCAACTTTAGAAGGTTGTGCTTCTTGAGAATTTCTCGCATACTAAGATAAAATTATTTTAAACAAAAGTCTGAATGAAATTTCCTATGTCCTCTTGTGTCTAATTAGGTCCTAATAAATCTAATTGTGTCTAATTAGGTCCTAAAGGGTCTAATTGGATCTAATTATGTCCTAAAGGGTCTAATTGGATATAATTAGGTCCTAAAGGGTCTAATTGGATCTAATTAGGTCCTAATAGGTATAACTATGTCTAATTAGGTCCTAATAGGTCTAATTGTGTCTAATTAGGTCCTAATAGGTCTAATTATGTCTAATTAAGTCCTAAAGGGTCTAATTGGATCTAATTAGGTCCTAATATGTTGAATTGGTTCTAATTAGGTCCTAAAGGGTCTAATTGGATCTAATTGGGTCATAATAGGTGTAATTGTGTTGAATTAGGTCCTTATAGGTCTAATTGTGTCTAATTGGGTCCTAATAGGTCCTAATAGGTCTAATAGGGTCTAATTAGGTCCTAAAGGGTCTAATTGAATCTAATAAGATCCTAACATGTCTAATTGGATCTAATTAGGTCCTAATAGGTATAATTGGGTCTAATTAAATCTAAATATGTATAATTGGGTCTAATTAGGTCTGAATAGGTATAATTGGGTCTAATCATGGGTCTTAGTGGGTCTAATAGGGTCTTAAGGGGTCATATAACCTATCATAGGTCCCGATAGGTATAATTAGGTCTGATTAGGTCCTAATAGATCTAATTGTGTCCAATTAGGTCCTAAAGGGTCTAATTGAATCTAATTAGGTCCTAATAGGTCTAATTGTGTCTAATTAGGTCCTAAAGGGTCTAATTGGATCTAATTAGGTCCTAATCTATATAATTAGGTTTAATTTGGTCTAAATAGGTATAATTGGGTTTGGGTCTAATGGGGTCTTAAGGGGTCATATAACCTATCATAGGTATAATTAGGTCTAATTGTGTCTAATTAGTTCCTAAAGGGTCTAATAGGATTTAATTAGGTCCTTATAGGTCTAATTGCACATAATTAGGTCCTAAAGGGGTCATATAACCTATCATAGGTCCTAATAGGTCTAAATAGGTCTAATTATAGTTGGAAACAATGAGAGGGGGGGGGGTGAATCAATGTTTAATTAATTATTCTATTTAAGCAACTTTAAACATAAATCAATTATATATCACTTGAAGCTTAACACAAGATCGCATAACACATAATATGATTATGGGGAAACCTTGATTAGAGGAAAACCCTGGTGGGAATTAGTACCCACAAATATTGGACTAATATAATGAACCTGTTAAAGTTCCTTTGCCCTATTAGGAGCAGTCTTGACAATGCAAGTACAATGACCTGGTTAAGGGTCTGACCTTGTTAGGAGTCTTTTACAATTAACCATGTTAAGGGTGAGGACTCACTATCCAAAAGCTCACTGCTTCAATGGTGAAGGCTACAACCTCCTTGATAGTAGATATACACTATATCCAAAAGTGAACTGTTGTGTATGACACAGATTGTCTAATTAGTTCTAGTTATGTGCTTATGCTCTTATCTTCTTTTAAGGGCTCTATCTCATGCTGACATCTTTACACTGATCTTTTCTGTATATTTCTTTGACACTCTCTAATACAAAATTGCATGTCATATATATATTTCCATGCATGAATAGACGCAACTAGAGACAAGACCTTAGTCGGCCCAAAAACAAAATATACAATGCTTCCAAACTAATTGACTTAACCATGATTACCTAAGTGATTAAGACATGAATAAAAAACACTATAATAGGCGCATAGCCTTTACAAAACAAAATGTCATACACTGATCCAATATTTTGAGGTCGGCTCTATGCTCTGTTTCCTGAACTGCTAAAGGCACTTCAACGTGTTGTAACTTCTTCATACTATCTTTCTGTACCATGCGTGTATAGACTTAACATCTTAACATATCATAAATCTTATATATGAACACGCATATCCTAATTTTAGCTTCCACACATGTGTTGGTGCTTTGATCGACTGCAAACCTCTATTCTGTTCTATCTTCCATACTTAGCCATTTCTGTCTTCCAAGTTTTCTTGACAAAACTTTGTATGAATTTATTGCCATAATGACAACACAAAATAATTCATAATTACTCTGATTGTCAACTTGCCAATAATCTCCCCCTTTGTCATTAATGGAAACAAAGGAATGTGGCCAAGTTGTTTTAATCTTTGACTTGACAACAAAAAAATTTTATCTCATAACTTAGGCTATATAAAATATTCCTTTTATACATTACTCCCCCTTTGACATTAATGGAAAAGGTGTCAAAATTGTAAGTCTCTAGATACTTACTCCATGTATACATCTGGAAAAGCAATCTGAAGATTCTTTATCTCTTGCTGCCAGAATGCCTTTAGTGTATCAACTATTTGTAGATGGGCGCATAGGGCATATGTAAGCTTTTCCATTTTGGTCAAATCCATACAGGGACCCTGATCATATGTAGCAATTGTTGTATCTATCTGTTTGATGTTTTCATTTAAGACTACTAGAGAGGGCGCCATTGCATTTCTCAATTGAGTCTACCTGATTCTTATCTTATTGATCTCAGACTTTTCCTTTTCAATCTTGTCCAACTGACCTTGATAGATATTGTTGCATACATTAATATATTTTGAGTATGTTTCAATTGAATTTCTAATACTTTCAACCAAGATGACAGATTCCTCAATCTTCCTGATGTGTTTTGAGGTGATTTTTATTCTGTCCATGCAATTTTCTATTACCTTTCTGCCTTTTAATGCCAACTCTTTCAGAATTCCTTGACCAATATTCAATGAATTGAGATCTAAAGAAAAGTTATTTACCAATTCATTCAATCTTTCCTTCTTGTACTCATCTTCTACAATTTTAGTAGCAGAGTCTACTAAGCTTGTGAAATGTGATTTGAAGCTAGTTAGGATGCTATCAACATCATCAACTGACTGAATCTTAGCCATTTTCTTATCTGCAGGCACTAGATCATTCAAAAATTTTACTATTTCTAGAAAGAGAGGGTTTCTCATAACATGTTTCTCTTTGGCTTTTTCCATGGCTAGCATATTGATCTTTATCAAATATTCTTCTCCCCATGCATCTAAGCTTGTTGAATCAGGGTTCAAACTTGACAAAAAATGAGGTTACTGGTTTGCTAGGAGTGAATATAATATTCTGATTGACATCCATGCATTCATTTTTCACTGGGATCTCCATAGAGGGTAGTTCATCTTTTTTTCCTTCATCTAGACCTATGGTGTTTTCTGCAGAATTTGTTCTTGCTGCAAAGAAGTGTCATCAGTGCATGCCTTCTCAGTTTCTTTAGTTTTCACAAATGCTTCCTCAAACTTGTCCAATTCATTATCTAAAGCTGTCATTGATATCTCAACATCATTGATTGTAATTGTTTCTTCTGAGTCTTTTACTGTCACCTAGGGTGATGGAGCTTTAGGCACTGAATCCTGTGGACCTTTCATAGGTGCATTAGAAGTCTCTGGTGCTTTATCCTATTTTGGAGGGATTGGATTCATTTTAACTGTAGGTGTCATTGATGGATACATGTGTCTATCCATAAACACTTGTGCAAATTCTTTTTCAGTCTCTTTCCCAACTAACTCATAATCATTGTTCATTATATGAGGAGTCCTTGTCTTGGTTCTCAGATGAGGTTTTACCAAGTCTAGCAGAATTACTTTTTCTTCATGTGAACAAACATGGAGAAGATTGTCTAATGTTTCTTCTCTAATCCTCATATCTTCCTCAATTGCCTGTCTTTTCATTAGTTCCAGTATGTTTCATAATATATCTGGTATCACTGTCTTAAGTTCTAGAACTAACTTTTTAAACTTGATCATGTGAGAGATGAGCATAGAATGTATTTCTATTTTGTCTATCTCTTGGTACTTGTCATAGACCTTTGCAATTGTATCCACTCTTCCTTCATTGATAATTTGATTCTTTAGAATGTTGAGACTAGGTCTGAATCCTACCTCAGCAGGGGCTTGAGTGTTCTTTACCTTGCTCCTTGTGGTTCTTGAAGATGGATGACTTGTGGGAACTTGCTTCTTCCTTCTAGTCACCTTAATTGGTACTGATGGTGGAGATGCTTCCAAGTCAATAGTAGTTGAGGGTACAGATGTACTTTTATCAGATTTATTCATCTTCTTCTTGGGCACATCATCATACTTCTCTATTTTAACTTCTATTTGTTTGAGCTCTTTTGCAATCTTAGCTTCCCTAGATTTGTCTAGGTATTCTTGTGTAACTCAATGAACTTTTAGGATATTAGAAGTAATCCTTGATGCCTTCCTTTTATTGTCAGCACTGTATAAGACATAATCAACTTGAGTTGTCTTTTCTCTATAAGTACCCCATCTAGGTTCATTTGGATCTTTGGGTGCAGATAGGAGAACTTATGCATAACCTTCCAAAACATGTTCATCAACTTCATAACCGGGAGGGTGAATCCATTTTTCTCTAGGCTCAACTGCCTCTATGTAAGTACAGTTAATTTCCACCATGAAATATATGGTGTCTTTATACTTCTCAACTATCTTCTCAGGTATTCTGAACCTCTTCTGCATTTTAATCCTGAAATTTTTTATATCCATGTCCATAGAATCCTTCACGGTGCTCTCTGATGTAGCCTTGAGTGATATATGAGACATAGTAGGTTTACTCCTATCTAGGTAAATATTGGCAACTTTACCTACTATATGTAAGTAGAGATATATGATCAATGAGCCAAACCTGAATATCTTACTCTTGTCATGCTTAATAGCTTGAATGTTGTCAATCAATTGAGCGCACAATATCTCACATAGGTTATAATAATTATTATCTTTCACCATCTTTATTTCTACTAGGACATTAGCTGCAGATACACTATTTAGTCTTGTTGCGTGCTGAAATTTGTAACCTAGAATCATGGTGACTATTTTTATGTCATCTTCCTTAATGGGATCAACTATCATACCGTGCCTATCACTCCTGGATAATCATGCTTGCTCAACCTATTTCTTAACATCCTTACCAGTTGGAAGAACTGGTCCATTTTTAGGAAGTCCAGTCATGTCATGGATTAGGTCTGCAATAATGCAGACGGGAACTTCACCAATCTAGTAGAGGTCATCATGTATCTTGCTCAACAAGATTTTAACCCATTCTGGCTCATAGAATTTGTGCGCATTAGAATACTCAAAGATAGGGTTATTAGTGAGATGCACATATTCATCCTTGAATGAATAGTCATGTTTCATCATTGACGCCATGAGAGTAGCTATAATGTTATCCGCAATGGTTTCCTTCTTACAGTAGATGTACGTGCAAATGTCTTCTACATGTACAACTCCTAACAGAGTCTTAGAAAATTCTCCCTCTACATCATCTAGTATGGACTTAAAGGGATGCTTTTTATACACAAATCTTTTCCTTTTAGTGATGTTGAATACAACTGGAGTGGCCATACTTACTTGTTGCTTGGATAAATACGGTTTCATGGAATATCAAAATGACGCGACTGCTAGGGTTCCGTTCCAACTTCTGTTCATTCACTTAACCACCAAATCTATTACTTTTCAGTGCTTTGATGCTCAATGCTCCTGTGCTCTCCAAATTATGTAATCTTAAATGCAAATGTGAAGATGATCGAATATTTAATGATTTTTATAAAGGTTACTACATTTAATGCTTGCTACCATATGCAGTTTTCACAGAGAGTTCCAAAATTTGTTCAAAATGCATTATAGACAATGTGTGCATGCATACTACTACAAATTATTATCATAAACATAAATCCAAAGGTGCATACTCAGAGGTGAGTATACCAGCCGCATAGGGGTTTAGAGCTAGAATAGCTCCCCCTAAGACCAAGAAGGTCATCTATCCCAAAGTAGAGGGTGCGTCCACTATGGATGCATCTAATACCTTGTTCTCTTCATTATCTTTCTTTAATTCAACCCATATTTTATCTGATTTACCTTTAGTTTCCACAAACTTAACTTCTCCTGATTCTTCAAACAGAGATTTTTTTGTATTCTCTTGTCCTTGCGTTCTTGACCTGCAAAACCTTGAGATGTGTCTAGCTTTTCCACATGAGTGACAGATGATAGGAGGTTTGATGTTGTTATTCATCATGTTGCATTGCTTGGCTATGTGTCCATTGTAATTACATATCTAACATGTAATTTTCTGCAAGTTTCTTTGAGGTTGATTTCTCTGATTGTATTGAGTCTGATTCCTTTGGTTCAATTGTGACTGATTTCTTTGATTTGACCTGCAATGATTAGCCCTATGACCAAAATTATTACAGGAGTAACAGTAACCATTGAAGGGTCTTACATCCTTACAATCTCTTGCCAAGTGTCCATGCTTGTTATAGGCATAACAAGTGCAGTTAACTATCTTGTGCTTCTTTTGGTGGTTCTACTTTAGTCACTTCAAGAGTTTCAGCTTTCTTTTCTGCTGTAGATTCTGTTAGAGATTTCTTTCTTTCTTGTGATGAATTGATCTCAATTTGAGCTATATTATATCCCATACCAGTGGTATCACCTTTTAGTTTCTGTGTATAGAGCTGTGACTTAATTAAATCAGAACTTATGTGTAGTTTATCAATCTTGTCTTTTGCTCCTGATAGTTTAGATTCAATATTATTCTTGATGTTTTCCAATTCTAAGATTTTCATATTGGCTTGCATGAGTTCTTCATCTAACTGTTTATTTTCTTTGTTCTTCTATTCAATAGCTGTAAGGCTACCAGTTAACTGATCATTCAATTCTTCTACCTTATCCTTCAAAGACATGTTGTCTTCATTCAGCTTCTTGGCCATTTTTCCCAAGTTGTTGGTAGGACAATCTTTCAGATCTTTCCTTAATTTATTGATAAGCATTTGAGAGCCATCAAATTTTAGTTTAAGTTCCTCATTTTCTTTCTCAGATCTATCTAGATCTTCAAGGGCTGCTTCAAGATAATTTTTCAGATGTTTAGCTTCTGCTGAATCCATGATCTTTTGAAGTGGTTAAAATTTTGTCTCAGAGGACCAAAGCTCTGATACCAATTGTTGGAAACACTGAGAGGGGGGCGGGGTTAATTAGTGTTTAAATAATTATTCTATTTCAACAACTTCAAAAATAAATCAATTATATATCACTTGAATCTTAACACAAGATCAAATAACACATAATATGATTATGGGGAAACCTTGATTAGAGGAAAACCTCAGTGGGAATTAGTACCCACAAATATTTTACTAATATAATGAACCTGTTAAAGTTCCTTTGCCCTGTTAGGAGTAGTCTTTACAATGCAAGTACAATGACCTAGTTAAGGGTCTGACCCTGTTAGGAGTCTTTTACAATTAACCCTATTAAGGGTGAGGACTCACTGTCCAAAATTTCTCTTCTTCAATGGTGAAGGCTACAACCTCCTTAATAGTAGAAATACACTATATCCAAAAGTGAACTGTTATATATGAAACAGATGTATGATTGGTTCCGGTTATGCTCTTATGCTCTTATCTTATTTTAAGGGCTCTATCTCATGCTAACATCTTTACACTGTGCTTCTCTGTATATTTCTTCGACACTCTCTAATACAAAATTGCATGTCATATATATATGTCCATGCCTGAATAGACGCGACTAGAGACAAGACCTTAGTCGGCCCAAAAAAAAAAAATACAACGCTTCTAAACTAATTGACTTAAGTGTTATTACCTAAGTGATTAAGACATGATTAAAAACACACTATAATAGGCACATAGCCTTTACAAAACAAAATGTCATACGTTGATCCAAAATTTGAGGTCAGCTTTGTGCTCTGTTTCCTGAACTGCTAGAGGTACTTCAACTTGCTATAACTTCTTCGTACTATCTTTCCATACCATGTGTGTATAGACTTAACATCTTAACATATCATAAAGCTTATATATGAATGCACATATCCTGATTCAATCTTTCACACATGTGCTGGTGCTTTGATCGATTGCAAACCTCTGTTCTATTTTGTCTTCCATACTTAGCCATTTCTGTCTTCCAAGTTTTCTTGACAAAACTTTGTATGAATTTGTTGCCATAATGAAAACACAAAATAAGTCATAATTACTCTAATTGTCAACTTGCCAACAATTACATGTCTAATTAGGTCCTAAAGGGTCTAGTTGGATCTAATTAGGTCCTAATAGGTATAATGGGATATAATTAGGTCCTAAAGGGTCGAATTGGATCTAATTAGGTCCTAATAGATATAATTAGGTCTAATTAGGTCCTAATAGGTACAATTGAGTCTAATTGGGTATAATCAGGTCCTAAGGGGTATAATTGGGTCTAATTAGGTCTTAATAGGTATAATTGGGTCTAATTAGGTCCTAATAGGTATAATTGGGTCTAATTAGTCATAGTAGGTCTAATTGGGTCTTAAGGGATCATATAACCTATCATAGGTCCCGATAGGTATAATTAGGTCTAATTGTGTCTAATTAGGTCCTAAAGGGTCTAAATGGATCTAATTTAGTCCTAATTGGATATAATTAGGCCCGAAAGGGATCATATAACATATCATAGGTCCTTATAGGTCTAAATAGATCTAATTAGGTCCTAAAGAGTCTAATTGGATCTAATTATGTCCTAACAAGTCTAATTAGATATAATTAGGTCCTAAATGGTCTAATTGGATATAATTAGGTCCTAATAGATATAATTAGGTCTAATTAAGTCCTAATAGGTATAATTGGGTCTAATTAGATCTATTTAGGTCCTAATAGGTATAATTGGGTCTAATTAGGTCTAAATAGGTATAATTGGGTCTAACTAGGTCCTAATAGGTATAATTAAGTATAATTACTCATAGTAGGTCTAATGGTGTCTTAAGGGGTCATATAACCTATCATAGGCCCCGATAGGTATAATTAGGTCTAATTAGATCCTAATAGGTCTAATTGGATCTAATTAGGTCCTAAAGGGTCTAATTGGATCTAATTGGGTCCTAATAGATTTAATTGTGTGTAATTAGGTCCTAAAGGGTCTAATTGGATCTAATTAGTTCCTAATAGGTCTAATTAGATATAATTAGGTCCTAAAGGGTCTAATTGGATCTAATCAGGTCCTAATTGGTATAATTGGATCTAATTAGGTCTAAATAGGTGTAATTGGGGCTAATTAGGTCCTAATAGGTATAATTAGGTCTAATTGGGTCCTAATAGGTATAATTGGGTCTAATTACTCATAGTATGTCTAATGGGGTCTTAAGGGGCCATATAACCTATCATAGGTCCCGATAGGTATAATTAGGTATATTTAGGTCCTAATAGGTCTAATTGGATCTAATTAGGTCCTAAAGGGTCTAATTGGATCTAATTGGGTCCTAATAGGTCTAATGGAATATAAACAAGTTCTAAAGGGTCTAATTGGATCTAATTAGGTCCTAATAGGTATAACTAGGTCAAATTAGGTCCTAATAGGTATAATTGGTTCTAATTAGGTCTTGATAGGCGTAATTGGGTCTAATTAGGTCCTAATAGGTATATTTGGGTCTAATTAGGTCCTGATAGGTATAATTTGGTCTAATTACTCATAGTAGGTCTAATGGCGTCTCAAGGGATCATATAAACTATCATAGGTCCCGATAGGTATAATTAGGTCTAATTATGTCCTAATAGGTCTAATTGAATCTAATTAGGTCCTAATAGATCTAATTGGATATAATTAGGTCCTAAAGGGTCTAATTGGATATAACTAGGTCCTAATAGGTATAATTGGGTCTAATTAAGTCTAAATAGGAATAATTGGGTCTAATTAGGTTGTAATAGGTATAATTGGGTCTAATTACTAATAGTAGGTCTAATGAGCTCTGAAGGGGTCATATAACCCATCACAGGTCCCGATAGATATAATTAGGTCCTAACAGGTCTAATTGTGTCTAATTAGGTCCTAAAGGGTCTAATTGGATCTAATTGGATCATAGGTCTTGATATCTCTAAATAGGTCTAATTACATGTCTAATTAGATCCTAAAGGGTCTAATTGGATCTAATTAGGTCCTAATAGGTACAATTAGGTCTAAATAGGTCTAATTGGGTCTAATTAGGTCCTAATAGGCATAATTGTGTCTAATTAGGTATAATTAGGTCCTAAAGGATCTAAATGGATCTAATTAAGTCCTAATAGGTATAATTGGGTCTAATTAGGTCCTAATAAGTATAATTGGGTTTAATATAGTCTAAATAGGTATAGTTGGGTCCAATTAGGTCCTAAAAGGTATAATTGAGTCTAATTACCCATAGTAGGTCTAATGAGGTCTTAAGGGGTCATATAACCTATTATAGGTCCCGATAGGTCTAATTGTGTCTAATTAGGTCCTAATAGGTCTAATTGTGTCTAATTCGGTCCTAAAGGGTCTAATTGGATCTAATTAGGTCCTAATAGGTCTAATTGTGTCTAATCAGGTCCTACAGGGTCTAATTGAATCTAATTAGGTCATAATAGGTCTAATTAAATATAATTAGGTCCTAAAGGGCCTAATTGGATCTAATTAGGGCCTAATAGGTATAATTGGATATAATTAGGTCCTAATCTATGTCTAACTGGGTATATAATTAGGTGCTTATAGGTCTTAAGGGGTCATGTGACTCATAGTGGGTCTAATGGGGTCTAACTGTATCTAATTAGGTGCCAATAGGTCTAATTGTGTCTAATTAGGTCGTAAGGGGTCTAATTTGATCTAATTGGGTGCTAATAGGTCTAATTGGATATAATTAGGTCCTAAAGGGTCTAATTGGGTCTAATTATGTCCTAATAGGTATAATTGGGTCTAATTAGGTTCGCATATGTATAATTGGGTCTAATTAGGTCCTAATAGGTATAATTGGGTCTAATTGGGTCTAATGGGGCCTTTAGGGGTCATATAACCTATCATAGGGCCCGATAGGTATAATTAGGTCCTAATAGGTCTAATTGTGTCTAATTAGGTCCTAAAGGGTGTAATTGGATCTAATTAGGTCCTAATAGGTCTAATTGTGTCTAATTAAGTTCTAAAGGGTGTAATTAGATCTAATTACACCTACAAGGGGTCCTATTGCTCATATTAGGAACTAGTAGGTCTATTACTCATATTAGGTGTTAATTACTCTTATTAAAGGTATAATTAGGTCTTAAATTATTTATGCACTAATTAGTCAAGTATTAGGTCTTAAGGGGTACTCTTACATCTTATTACTAAATAACAAATTACATCATAATTTAGTTCCTATTAGTTCAAGACTATTACTCATATTAGGTCTTATTAGGTCCTAATAGGTCTAATTAGGTCCTAATTAGGTCTTAGGGCTATTTAGGTCATAATAGGTCTAATTAGGTCTAATTATGTCTTAATAGGTCTAATTAGGTAGGGTTTATGGTTTAGGGTTTACATGCTTACATGTTTCATTGACAAGTTGTAACCATTAACTTAAAATATCCAGAGAGAGAGAGAGAGAGAGAGAGAGAGAGAGAGAGAGAGAGAGATACCTTGTTTCCTATGATAATATCTTTCCCATGCTTGTTCACGTAGTCTTTATTCATTCTCTTTTGAATAATGTCGTGTACTCTTATTTAGCCTTCTCTTTTTATTTCCCATCACAAGTTGCAAAATTGTTCCACTAAATTAATTTCAAAAGTCTTCCTTCTCCAAAATGCAAATTATTTTGAAACTTTCAAATTAATAAGATGAGGAAAACATGTATTTATTTATATGTAATTATGCTAAACCCAAAATGGCACCAAATAGGTCGACATAGGTTTCTATCAAAAGTTATCTATAACTTTATATCGAAGCTAGTTTTCTAAATGGGTTAACTCATGTTAAACCATGCAAGAACTTTTGATAGAAAGAAGGTTCGATCGAAACTACTTTCTATCAAATGTAGTTTCTATCAAAAGTCTCTAATTAGAGGCCATTTGCAGAGTTTGACACAAGTCTAAAGTTTTCATGGATTCAGGGCTCAAATGGAAGCATAAGGAGACATCCTTTTTCATCGCACAAGTTCTCTGAACGAGTTTTCTAACGAATATAGATTTGAAATTTTTTGAATAAATATGGCCTATGTTTTTTTACGTGCATCGAATGTAGGTTTTTTTATCAAATATAAACCTCCAAGTTTGACATTCTGTAATATAAGAAATGTAACATTTAAAATGTAGGAGGTAAATAAGATGTTCCCCTTTTATCCTTAGATACACAAAGGAAGGATCCAAATTGATTAACCCCAAAGGAAGGATCAATGTATAAATGAATCAATTGATTGGAAATAAGAGTAAAGAGGAAGATCTTAAATTCCATTTTATAGAAAAGGATGTCTAATAGATCTAGAAATATTAAGAACTTTAATTGAAATGAATAGGAGAAAATTATTAACCTTGAAATGTTACAGATCTGAAGAATGCTATTTTTGGGGGTCTACACTGAGTTTCTGGAAAATATGCAACCGGATCTGGAATAGAAATGCAGAGACAAACAAAACCCATAAATATTTTTCCGATCTGACACAGTTCCAACTTTGACCCTCAAGTCAATGTCAGCATTGACCTAGAATTTCCAATTCTGACCTAGGGTAGAATCAACCTCAAAAGTCTCTTATAGAAAATCTATTTTTGGATCCCAGTAGTTTTCCAAAAAGGGTATCTGAATCTGCACTCTGATCCACTGTTCTCAACCTGTACCTGCCAGAAAAATGGATTTGTTTGTTGGGGGGAGGGGTTTGCCTTAGTCAAACCCCGATTTAGGAATTAACCTTGAAATCAATAATTGAAATAAATAATTCTAGCAAGTATTAGAAGTAAATCCAATAATGAAGCTATGATATTTAATAGATATGCAATTGTATTTCGAATGTAAACAAGCATGTAAATATGAAATCTTGGACTCAATATTTGAAACCATAAACCTCCATGATTGTATGCTTGGAATCCACCTTGAAGGGAGAATGAATGAATCTTGAGGATGCACAAAGGATCTTGAAGGAAGATCACACCACCATAATGGATAGATCTAGAGCTTGAATGATGAATCTTGAATGCTTGAACCAAATCCCTTCAAAGACTTGAATTCTTGAATCCTTGATCTTCAATGGAGAACTTGAATGCTTAAGAGGAAGACTTGAACACTTTGAAGGCTTGAAAATATGTAGAAGAATGGATGCTTGAACTTTTTTCTTGATGATAATTAGGCACTAAGTGAGTCTTAGCTTGGCTTCTTCTTGCTTCGAGAGACTTAGTTGATGATTCGTACTTAGAGAAAATGAGAGGAGAAAACTTCCTTATATATGAAACTAGGGAACAATCTTCTAGAGAGACCTACATAGGAGAATTAAATTTCAATTAGACCTATATCCGTAGAAGAGGACCTATATTAAATATAATCTAAGAATCATCGCTTTGGAACCCAAAACAGCTGACCCGAAAGCGGGAAATGAACTTTTAATGGCCTCCGACAGTCGACAAACTTTCAAACTGGAAAGGGGGACCTAGGTCAAATTTGAGGTTGTACTTTCCCTAGGTCAAGGTTGAGGTCGACCTTGACCTAGGGAGTCAGAACCCCTAGAAAATGTGCCAGATGGGATGGATGGTGCCTGGAGAGGCCCAATCAGGTTCCTAAACAGGCACAAAAGTAGGAGAGGATGCAGAAATGAGGGGACACTATGATAGTGGTAAAAAAAACCCCCTAAGGAGGGATAAATGTTCTTAAATGTTCTTAACATCTGCTTCCATTTTAAGATGATACATTAAGCCCCCACTTTAGCGGGAGTATGAAAATTGAACATACTCACGGTGAAGTTAGAAGAAATACTTTGGTGGATCGAAACGAGGTAGAACATCGCTTAGTCAATGACATGAACCCCCAGACCAAGGATTATAACTCACCATACATGCACAAAGATATGAAAGTAAAGAGAAATTAATCATAGAAAACATACATGACTACATAAGAAAGACAAGAGCAACACTATAGGTAACATAGCTTCATGATCTAATCCTACTAGCATGAAATCAAAGGAGAGGAAAGAGAAAGTGATTACCTCACTTGGTAAGATGCCTACCTTAGCATGAATAAACAAGGAGGGAGAGCCCAACAGGTTCACCCATAAACTATGCTTTGTAATTGTAATGCCTCTTCTGATGGCTTTTGAAATATCCATAGATCCACATTCTTGTATCACTATAGAATATAAAATGTGTGTCTTTTCAGGATTTAGCAACTTACATGCGTTACCTTCCAAGAATTTAGCATATTGTAAAATATGTATCTCTTCAGGATTTAGAAACTTATGTACATTACCTTCTGAGGATTTATCAAAAACAAAAATAAATATAAAAATGCGTGTCTCTTTAGGATTTAGAAACTTATGTGCGTTACTTTCCAAGAATTTAGCATGTTGTAAAATGTAAACTATAGTATAAGGGAGACCCTATATATGCCCCCTCCTTATCATGACTACCCATTAGGTAGGATAAGGAAGAGAAAAAGGATACCTATTTCACAAGGTAAGGAGATATCTAGTTTAACAACAATATACACTACATCCTTGGCAAAGAGTATTGACCCTTACCTCTAAGAGCATAGATACTCGTGAAATGAATATGTCACATATGGAAAAAGGATCCTACAAGAGGAAGATATCTTATCACCAAGACCCCCACTGTAGAGGAGTTCTTAGGATAAAATATCATATTCTAAAGTAAAGAGGGACCAAAGATTCAATCATCAAGCCCCCTACAATCAAGAGGAAGGGGAATCTCAGAATGAAGAAATCAAACTCTAACCCAAAGCAAAGGAAAGAGTTTATAAAGAAAATAATTTGAAAAATAAATAAGAGGTGATGACCTAGGACAATCACCTCTCATATAAGAGGGTAGGCATAGCTCAAAATATAAATATTTATAAGGAAATAATGTCGTGGAATAAAAAAATGTCACTAAGCTAAGGAAAGTATATCCTTAGATAGAGGAAGAAGGAAAATACCTTTCCCCCTAGGGATGAAAGCAAAGGATATACTAATTATATCAAGAGATTTTATAGGAAGGAGATATTTTTACAAAACAAATATACTAGAAAAGATACCATGAATGATTATGAGCGAAGGAAGTATGTACCATAATAGAAAATTATAGGGAGAGAATATAGAAAGAATGACCGATGAAACTCAAAACAAAATACATGCTAAGAGCATAATGGATCCTACAATATTGGAAGGAAATACCTCTTGCCTCCTAGTTAAGAGACAAGAGGAGAAAAAATATTATCTAATTTATAGAAGAATGAGGGGAATGCCCTATATCAAAATTATGAATAAATTGTAATACTGTATGGGAATGAGATATAATTCCTAAAGCAACTCTTTCTCTGACATATAGTTTGAAATGCACACAATCAGAAAGTAAATGTGTATTACTATAATGAAAATGACATTTATATTTAGAGAGAGCATTTTTCGGCATGGGTTTAAATATTTCTATCTTAGAATTCATTAACTGGACATACACTTTCTTAGCCACAACTTGAGGAGTATCAGGGTGATCTAAGGAAGGTGTTGGAAGAAGAACATGAAGAGGAGGATGATAGTTAAGGTAAGCCACCTTGAATTGAGAAGGCGGGAAACCTATACCACACATATCTTGTTTAGGGGATTAATGAATCAGGTTTTTAATGCCATGTTCATTAACACCAAGCCTTGTTTATCCACCATAGTATATCTAATAGTGTACATATCTTGCAAAGCTTCTATAGGAGGTGATTGATTATGGTGTTGATGAGAAAATGTTGTGTATAGTGGAATGACAGGTTTAGAAGAGGTTTCTTTGGTTTTCCCTTTAATATCATCATGGATCGGATAGGAAGGGGAAGGTAAATGAAAGAATTCTTGAATATCAGCATCATGAACCTTAGCTTGAGCCTCATCATAAGTGTGAGAGGAACTAGGGATAGAAGATGGAGAAATAGAAATAGGAATATTAGGAATTGGATTAGGCATGATAGGATTAGGATTAGGAGGATTAGGAGCTATATTAGGAATGATAGGATTAGGATTAGGAAGATTAGTAAATGGGGTATCATCTACCCAATTTTTCACATAATCCAAAAGAGAAATAATTCCACTACACAAATCCTTGATGAAAGTTTTGAAAGTAGGAAGACTATTATTAGTTAATCTCAAAATAGAATAAGCAAGTGAAACATGAAGATTAACAAACATGATGAAATGGATAATACTTTCATAAACATCATAAGTACTATAAATAGATGCTAAAAGAAGCATAATGAGAAAAATAGCCATACCCCAAAGCATCTTAAAGATCTTCATAGTGAATGAAATGCAAGAAATGTTTTTATATTTTTATGAGTATGTAGATTTTTTTTATTGTTTTAAAATGCAAGAGCATTTTGAAAACTAATTTAGTGTGCATGCTAGATCCAGTTGCTAAGGAAAAGAGGCAAAGCGTCTAATAGAAAAAAGAAAGAGTTGTCTATCGTGGGTTCACCAAAATGTAACATTTAAAATGTAGGAGGTAAATAAGATGTTCTCCTTTTATCCTTAGATACACAAAGGAAGGATCCAAATTGATTAACCCCAAAGGAAGAATCAATGCATAAATGAATCAATTGATTGTAAATAAGAGTAAAGAGGAAGATCTTAAATTCTGTTTTATAGAAAAGAATGTGTGATAGATCTAGAAAGATTAAGAACTTTAATTGAAATGAATAGGAGAAAATTACTAACCTTGAAAAGTTACAGATTTGTAGAATTCTATTTTTGGAGGTCTTCATTGAGTTTCTAGAAAATTTGCAAACAGATTTGGAACAGAAACATAGAGACGAAAAAAACCCAGAAATATTTTTCTGATCTGACACAGTTCTGATTTTGACCCTCAAGTCAATGTCACCATTGACCCAGAATTTCTAATTCTGACCTAGGGAAGAATTGACCTCAAAAGTCTTCGACATAAAATCTATTTATGGATCTCAATAGTTTGCCAAGAAGGGTATACGAATCTGCACTCTGATCCGCTAGTCCAAACCTGTATCTGCTAGAAAAATTAATTTTTTTGTTGGGGGGGAGGGGTTTGCCTTAGTCAAACCCTGATTTAGGAATTAACCTTGAAATCAGTACTTGAAATAAAGAATGATAGAAATTAGTAGAAGTAAATCCAATAATGAAGCTATGATATTCAATAGATATGCAATTGTATTTTGAATGTAAATAAGCATGTAAATATGAAAGGTTGGACTCAATATTAGAAACCATAAGCCTCCATGATTGTATGCTTGGAATTCACCTTGAAGGGAGAATGAGTGAATCTTGAGGATTCAAAAAGGATCTTGAAGGAAGATCACACCACCATGATGGATAGATCTAGGGCTTGAATAATGAATCTTGAATGCTTGAATTAAATCCCTTCAAAGGCTTGAATGCTTGAATCCGTGATCTTCAATGGAGAACTTGAATGCTTGAGAGAAAGACTTGAACACTTTGAAGGCTTGAAAAAATGTAGAACAATGGATACTTGAACTTTCTTATTTATTATTATTAGGCACTAAGTGAGTCTTAGCTTGGCTTCTTCTTGGTTCGAGAGATTTAGTTGATGATTCGTACTTAGAGAAAATGAGAGGAGAAAACTTCCTTATATATGAAACTAGGGAACAATCGTCTAGAGAGGCCTACATAGGACAATTAAATTCCAATTATACCTATATCCGTAGAAGAGGACCTATATTAATATAATTTAAGAATCGTCGCTTTGGAACCCAAAACAACTAACCTGGAAGCGGGAAATGAAATTTTAATGACCTCCTGCAACCGACAAAATTTCAAACTGGAAAGGGGGACCCAGGTCAAATTTAAGGTCATCCTTGAACTAGGTCAAGGTCAAGGTTGAACTTGACCCAGGGAATTAGAACCACTAGAAAATGTGCCATATGGGATGGATGGTGCTCGGAGAGGGCCAATTAGGGTCCTAAACAGACACAAAAGTAGGAGAGGATGCAGAAATGAGGGGACAATATGATGGTCATCAAAGAAACCCCCTAAGGAGGGCTAAACATTGTTAACATGGAAGTGCTTCCATTTTAAGAGGATATACATTCAATGAAAAATAGTCAAAACTATGGTTTACACGACTCCAAACATTCATAAAATATACAATAATAATGATAATTTTGTCAAACTAATTGCATACCCTCTATATGGATGTTACAAAACTAAATTGAAAATAAGCACATTGACATCTATTTTAGAAAAAAATTTATTCTCTATGAATTCAATGTAACTCTTTGAAACTGACATTTTTCAACAACATAGTAGTTTTCATGGGACATAAAAACCATTCAAATCAATTAAAATAATAATAATTTAGAATCTAGATAGAAAATCCTAAAAGACTCTAGTTTACTTCATCTTCTAATTTCAAACGGTTTAACAAAAATATGCTTCTGAATCTGAAAGGTTTTTTCAAAATGTAGACTTCAGTGTCCATTCATGCAAAAAAGTGTAACCCACTATTGTGGGTTCACCCAAAGTCCAAGTTGAAGGGAGAAGCATTGACATGGTCAAAATTCATCCAAGGAGAAAGGGTGAAGGAGGGAATGATTATGATATCCACATGGAGTAGAATGGATGCAAAGGTTAAAGAAACCCTTATCCTAGAAGACTATGAACTCCAACTTCATAAGAGAAGATACAATTTAAGAAAGAAGGAAATCGATATCAGTACCTATACTGAAGAATTTTAGAATCTTAGTATGAAATCCAAGACAAATGAGACTAAAATTGAAAAGGTGACCAGGTATCTAAATGGCCTAAGGATAAATATCCAGGATGAGTTGAATCTTTTGAACCCTAATACAGTTCATAGATGCTATCAATTTGCATTAAAGGTAGAAGAGAAGATAAAATGATACAAGAACATAATAAAAGAAGAAGTGGAAGGAATGCTAGAGGAAGATGAATGTCTAGTGGAAGAGGAAAAAAATTTAGGCCTCATGGAGAATCAAATCAAGAAGGCTCTCAGGGAGAGGGCAGTTTCAGAGGTAATTTTAGAGGTAGAAGATCCAATAGAAGAGGTAGGTTTTGAGGAAGAAATAGGGGTCCATTAAGGTTCTAAAACTCCAATCAAGTGGGTCATCCTACCCATAGGTTCCCGAGAAGAACATGATAAAAAACACAAGGTGATAGAAGAACACAATTGATCCAAGATGATTCCCAAAGTGTCAACTCACCATCCAAGGAGTTGGATTTAGAAGAGAGAGAATGCCTAATGATGAGAAGGAATATATTGAAGTTCCATGTAACCCAAGAGGCACCACAAAGAAAGACCATCTTTAGAACAAATAGAAAAATCCATGGTAAGGTCTACAAACTCATTGTTGATTCTAGTTCCACAGAAAATTTGGTATCTAAAGAAATGGTATAAAAATTGAATTTGAATAGGATTCCTCATCCTTACCCCTACAAGGTGTCTTTGCTTAAAAAGGGGCAACCCACTTTAGTTGATGAGTAGGCATGGGTAGAATTTTCAATAGGAGAATACAAATACAAGGTGTTATGCTACATTGTAGAGATGGATGCATGCCATGTACTGCTAGGTCGCCCTTGGAAATATGACCTTAAGGCCCAACATGATTAGATAAAAAAAACTTACATCATCAACAAGGATGGGAATTGTTACAACATGAAACCCTTGCTAGATCCAAAATCTGATAATTAGAAGGAACCTATGATCATATTGGTGGGAGAAAAGGAGATTCTAGAAACCATAAAAGAGGTAGATGTATGCTATGCTTTGGTATTGAAACCCAAGGAGAAAGTAGTGAAAGAAAAGGCTAAGAAGATACCCAAGGAGGTTGATGAATTATTGGAAAATTACAAATGTATAGTTGCAGGAGACTTACCCAATGCCCTCCCACCCTTAAGAGACATATATCATCACATTTACCTCATCCCTGGTGCATATTTACCCAACAAGGTAGCATACAGATTGACCCCTAATTCAAAATGTATAGATTTCAAGACAAGTGAAGGAGTTGTTACACAAAGGCTTAATTCAAAATAGTCTAAGCCCATGTACAGTACCTAGTGTGCTAGCACCCAAAAATGAGGGAAAATGGATACTCTGCACTGACTCTAGGGAAATAAAAAAATCACAATTAGATACAAATTTACAATTCCTAGAATTGAAGACCTAGTGGAATAGTTAGGGGGTGCATGCTATTTCTCCAAGATAGACCTTAAATTAGGCTATCATCAAATCAAGATAAGGCTATGAGATAAGTGAAAAAAAAAACTTTTAAAACCACATAAGGAATGTATGAGTGTCTAGTAATGCCATTTGGTATCACTAATGCACCCAATACATTCATGAGATTAATGAATGAAGAACTCCATGATTTCATTTGAAAATTTATTGTTGTATATTTGGATGACATACTTGTTTTTAGCAGGTTAAAAGAAGACCATTTAGATCATCTCATTCAAGTCCTAATATGACTCAATGACAACCAATTGATGATAAATCTAGAGAAGTGTGCTTTTATGTAGGAAGAGCTTAGATACCTTGGTTTTTTCATATCAAGAGGAACACTAAAGATGGATCTAGAAAAGGTGGATGCAATTTCAAGTTGGCCAACTTCAAATACCTCAAGTGAAGTTAGAAGCTTCCATGGCTTAGCAACCTTCTATAGGAAATTCACAAAAAAAATTAGTCAAATTTGTGCACCACTATTGGACACTATCAAATGAGTCAAGAAGGTAAATTTTTAATGGAACACTAGGGAGAATTAAGCATTTGAATACCTTAAGAATAAATTAGCACAATTTCTTAGTCTTATTGATGTAGAGCTGCACTGCAAGAAGCCACTTAAATGGGTCCAAGTCTCAATTTGTGAAATTCGGCCACTTTACCAAATCTACCCTCTCTAAAATTATCAATAGGTTGAATGTCAACTTTCCAAATCACCTTCCCACTCTTCCAACTCTCCTTGTCCTTTGAATACTAGATTCAACTTATCTTCAATTTGGACTGTAGGGATCTTTTCCCTAAATTAGATTAGAATAGAGAAACCTTCACCAGTGGTTTCAAAAACCTTTCCCAATGGTTGAAAAAAATTACTTAGGCCTAGGGGACATGGAATCACCAAACCAATTTATTCCCAAACCCTCACAAACCCAAGATCTATGACTATCCTACAATACCTTGTAGCTTTTTCTACATGGTTTTCCTAGGATAACTTTTGATTTTGAAACGGGACTCGGTAAATAAACCATAGATTTGAGGACCCTTTTGGAAGTTTAAAAAAACCCAAAGACGTAGTGGTGTAGGGCACCTCCCTATTTGATGTTTTAGTGTTTTTTAAGGTTGTTTTAGGGGTTTGTGTGTGTGTTAGAATAATTCCCAAGGGGTTGGATGCAATGATAGTTTAACTTCATGCTTATAAGAGCCTTAGTGCTCATTAGGTGTTTTGGGTCCATTTTGGCTTCAAATAGTGTAAAGTGTCCATTTTAGTGAAATATTGGTTAGAGGTGTTTTTTAGGACCCTACATATCCTATTTGGGGTCTTATAAGTCAACATCAATCATCGAGTTGACAAACAAGGTCAAAATGCTCAAAAACACAAAATGTTGCTAGCAACTTTGAAAGTTGCTCGAGCAACTTTTGCAAGAATTTGAAAAATGTAGTTAGATTGGTTGTAACAACCCCATGATTGGTATATGAGCATGGATTCAATTTTTGGAGAAGGTTAACGATATTTTGGATTGAAACATTTGCTTCTGACACCCCTGTATAGATGACTGTATCTGCATTTCAGTAATTTGCACTGTATCTTTGCTACTGTAAGGTTGTGTAGAGATTGGCATAGGTGATAGAGATCCATGGAAGTGTAGTGTTTCCTTTTATCTTTCATGTTCAGTAGATATTTTGATTTCAAGTGTTTGAAGTGTAAAGTTAGACAATTTTGTAGGTC
This sequence comes from Thuja plicata, assembly GCA_018584345.1. NCBI lineage: Eukaryota > Viridiplantae > Streptophyta > Pinopsida > Cupressales > Cupressaceae > Thuja > Thuja plicata. Next base: position 2,330,130 of record MU228128.1, on the reverse strand, counting down.
ACTGGTCTGACATAGACAATATAGTGCTACCTAGCTACAAATGGCTCTAACCTAAGAATTCTCCGGTGGAATCGAATGAAACCATTGGGGAAGTAGGGTTAGATTCTATAGATAGGATTTTGGTTTTATTTTTTGTTTTTTCAATTGGTTTCCTAGGCCAAAAGTGAAGCCCTATGGCTGACTAGTGAAACTAGGTGAGCCAGGACAAGGAGAAGAAAGAATTTGAGTAAGCACTCATAACCTTTTGGGAAAGACTTAGTGGCATTTTCAGATGCAATAGTTGGCATCCTAAGAGGATTAAAAGGTGGAAGGAGGGGAATCAAAGTGGGGATTATTTTATGAATTATTATTGTTGATTGGTCCAGAGGCCTAATTAATAGGCTGAAATCTAGGGCCTGCAAGAAACTAGTGTTCTGAGTGCTTTCAGAGGTCAGGGTTTTGGATTTTGACAGTGTTGGGTGATGTATTCAAGAGTTTAAAGTTTTTTTGTGGATTAATTTGGATATTTTGGAAGCATTTGGCCAAAATCAGTGAAAATAGACCTACTAGGAGTTGAGCAATTAGGCCTCCTAGTGAAATAATGACCAATTAGATTGGTAAAGAGTCTTGGAGTATTGGGATGAGTGTAGAGTGACCAATAATGGGTCAATAAGTGTGTTAAGAGTCTTGGTGAATGTGTGGGAAGATCCTAGGAAAAGGATTTGCATTCTAGGTGGAGTTCTAGTGGAAGAAACTAGGCTTTTGGTTAACTAGTTGGACTAGTTAAGCCTAGAAACATAGGAGTCTTCTAAAAACCAACTATACCTTGGAGGATAAGCTTGTAGAGAGGGTCTTGGAGATCCTAATTGAAGGAATATCCCACAAAGAACAACCATTGGATGGTTGGCTTAGTCAAATAAGCACCTTGGAGTGAGAAAAGCTCTGGATTGTAAAACCCTTTGCATCAAGCATAAACCAACTCTACTCCAACACCTCTCAACACTCACAAGACACACAAATCTTATTGCCCAAATTAGGTGTGGTTTGCATAGAAAGTATTAAGGGATAGGTTCACAGAGTTGATAAAATTATCTAGGATTGTTATACTACCTAAAAATACCCCAAATCAACAACTTACCAAGTCCCACCAATCCATTCATTTATCTGCACACACATTTTGTTAATCGACTGGATAAATACATATGGATATTTAGCCTAGGGATTGAACTTAAAAATAACAAAAAAAATAGTGAAGGCCTAAGCCTTTGAAATCATAAAATGCATGTCCTTTGTTTTGTATTTTCCAAGTGGTTGTGAAGATCCACTGGTAAAATATCAAGTTAGGGCCCCATCTTTGGCACAGACCCAAACTAAGAGGTTTCTAGATTGTTTTTACAAAATAGCTTCTAACTTCTACCAATCAACTACAAATTAGACCAAACCAAAATTAAATGAAATTAGACTCACAACATCACAAATTTCTATCACTAGATTTGATCAATGAATCCATACAATACCATACACAGTCAAAATGCTCAGGAAAAACTATTCATATTCCTCAAAAATATTCAGTTCGTACAATCTGTATCTCCCCTTGAAAGGAAGTGTTAGAATTCTTACAATAACTCCATCACAATGATACAACTTCTCTAGGAAAGGTTGTGACTATTGGTGTTCCAAATGCAATGTCTCGAATAACTTTTGAAAACTTTGTTGAGCAACATTTTTGCAATTTTATAATATTTGATAGTTTTTGCAATTTTTGCAAAAAGACAACAAAATATGACTCCAAAGGACTTTGGAATGACCATAAGCATAAAAGGACCTTGGACTAAGGTTACAATTACAAAAATCAACATAAACAACTAATAACACCTAAACAACTAAATCTATGGCCTTAATGGTCTAAGGAGACTTCAAGGTTTATAATGCAACTTAGGACCCTTAACCTTACAAAAAAAACCAAGAATTTACATTAGGGTGATCCAAAGGATCTAATCCCTTTATAAAACTATCCTATCTCTGAAACATGTAGAGGTTTCCCTACACCATACTCCTCATGGTAAAAGAAACCCAAGTTTCTTGAGTTGGTATGTGTGCAAGTTTGGTTCCAGTATTCTCAATGGCTTTAGGTGTCATCTATGAAGCATCTTATAGGGGTTGATCTTTCCATTTGACCAAGAACTCATAATAATTTCTCCTTCTAGTTTTTTTACTCACTCTCTTGTCTACAATGGACTCAATCTCTAGAGCAGTTTGCTTGGGTAAGTCTTGTAACAACTTCTTTGAGTTTTGATCTTGATTACCTATAGTAGATACATCACCAACAATACCTTTAAAATAATATAGGTTAGAAACATTAAATATAGGAAACAAACCAACACTAGGAGGTAAATAAATCTTGTAGATATTGTTTCCACATTTATTGAGAATTTTGAAAGGACCAAACTTTTTGATCATCAACTTAGTGTACTTCTCCTTAGGCAATCTATCCTTTTTGAGATGAATAAACACCATATCTCCAACCTTAAACTGAAAATCCCTTCTCTTCTTATCTTCACATTGCTTGTATTTAGTAGAGGTATGCTTCAACTTGGCTTGTACTTGTTCATGAATGTCTTTCATTAATTCAAAAAAATCTTCTGCTTGGGCACTCCTCTTGGATAAATCATTCACATCTCTCACTTCCAAAATACCCCTAGGATGGTTACCATACACAATTTGGAAAGGGGTTAAACCAATGCTTCTACTCACTGAATCATTGTATGAAAATTCTTCTTGAGCCAATATGGCATTGCATGTAGCACCATGTTCTTTTGTGATACACCTTAGAAAATTCCCAAGAGACCTATTGATTACTGTAGTTTGACCATCTAATTGAGGATGGTAAGCAGATGACTATGACAAAATCGTACCAAGTTTCTTCCAAAGTGTCCTCAAAAAATGTCCTGAAAACTTTGGATCTTTGTCTGAGATAATGGACAAAGGAAAACCATGGAGTCTAATAATTTCTTTGAAAAATAAAATTGCAATATGAGAAGCGTCATGAATGGTCTTTCAAGTGATGAAGTGAGCCATCTTTGAAAATCTATCAAAAGCCACATACACATTGTCATAACCATTGTTGGTCTTGGGAAGTCCTAAAAAAAAGTCCATGCTGATAGAATCCCAGGGCTTAGAAGGGATGGAAAGTGGTGTATACAAGCCTACATTTGAGATATGTCCTTTAACCTTCTGACAGATCAAAAAACTCTCCACAAACCTCCTTATATCTGACTACATCTTAGGCCAAAAATATAACCTCTTAACTAGATCAAGAGTCTTGTTTATCCTAAAGTGTCCTGACAAACTACCATAGTCATTTTATTTAATGATAGTCTCCCTCGTTGAACACATAGGAATACAAAGTTTACTACCCTTAAACAGTAATCCTTCTTGAATGATAAACTCTAAAAAATCAATATGATACCTATCCCCTAACTCCATACAAACTTTATAGGCTTCTTTAAAATGTTCATACTCTAAGTACATATCATTTAAAGAAGAAATGCCCACACTTTCCAACTCAATTTCTTGAACAAGTAGACTCCTCCTACTGATAGCATCAACAATTTTATTAGCCACCCCCTTCTTGTGCTTGATGGTGAAGGTGAAATATTGGAGATATTCCATCCATTTCAAGTGCATATGATTCAATTTCTCTTGTCTATTTGGAAAACTCAAAACATGATTGTCAGTATAAACAACAAACTCCTGTGGTAATAAGTAATGTCTCCACTTTCTTAGGGATTGAACCATAGCATACATTTCTAAATCATAATCAGAATAATTTTTCTTTCCCTCATTGAGTTTCTCACTAAAGAATGCCACATGTTTCCCCTCTTGGCTGAAGACACCACCAATGGCCCTCTTGCATGCATCACATTCTATTGTAAAAATCTTATGGAAATCAGGAAGGACTAGTATAGGTTGTTGTGCAACCCCTGTTTTCAAATATTTAAAGGATTTATGTGCATCAACATTCCAAACAAAGTGACATTTTCTACCTCCCTTTATGGTATCAATCATTGGTGCACTAAACCCACTAAAATTCTTAATGAAATTCCTATAGAAACTAGTAAATTCATGAAAAATATTTACTTCACTTGCAAATTTAGGATTTGGATAATTCAAAATGGCTTCTACTTTGGAGGGATCCATCTTTAAGTTACCTTTTGAGATGACAAAGCCAAGAAACACAAGTTATTCTTGTAAGAACACACACTTCAAGTTGATCCTCAACTATTCTTCATGCAACCTTTTTAACACCATATCCAAATGCATTAGATGATCATGTTCATTCTTACTGAAAATGAAAATATCATCTAGATATAGAACATAAAAATGATTAATGAAAGGTTTAAGAACCTCATTCATGACACTCATAAATGTACTTGGTGCGTTGGAAATACCAAAAGGCATAGCAACCCATTAAACTAAACCTTAATTGGTCTTAAAAGTTGTCTTCAACTCCTCTCCCTCTCTGATTCTGATATGGTGGTAGCCACTTTTCAATTCAATCTTAGAATAATACCTTACCACTCACAAACAGTCCATTAAGTCTTCCATTCTTGGTATTGGGAACCTATAACAGATAGTGAATCTACTGATGGCTTTAGAGCCCATGCACAACCTTCATGTGCCTTCTTTCTTAGGTGCTAGGACTTCTAGAATGAAACAGGGACTGATACTCTTCCTAATGAAGCCCTTCTCCTCCAACAATCCTTGAATCTGTGTTGATACTTCTGCATTTTTTTTTTAGGGGTTAACTTATAAGCAGCCTTATTAGGTAGTGTAGAACCTAGGATGAGGTTAATAAAATGGATAATATCCCTTTTTGGTGTAAAATAATCCATCTTACTATCTGCAACTATGCCCTTATACTTATCACACAACTCTTATACTTCCCTAGGACCAACATCTCTCCTTAGTTCTCTACTCTTTTGTTTCTCTTGGGACTCCTTTTTAGGTTTTACAATGATGGAAAAACAAGGTGTATTTGCCTCCATAAGAACTTTCATAAACTCCTTTTTACCCACCAACTTTAGACTATTAGTCAAAGTCCAATCTTTGTTATCATCTAGTAAAGGTGTCATTGTGAAACTTATCCCATTCTTGACTAGGGTGTATACATTTCTCTTTCCATCATGTTGAGCACTTGTGTCATACTTCCAAGGTCTCCCTAATAGGAGATGACAAGCATCCATGGTTACAAATTCACACAAAACTCTATCCTTATACTCCCCAATCTGAAAATCTACCCAACATTTTTCATAAACTAGGGTTTGCTAATACTTAACCATGACACTTTGTAGGGGTTGGGATGTTGTATTCTTTTGAACCCAATATTTTCTATCATTTCTATAGAATGAAAATTTTTGGTAGAGCTTGAATCAACAATGACTTTATATATCTTGCCATTTACGTTACAAGAGGTCTTGAAAAGAGATTTTATTTGTGGTGGCTCCTTCTTTATGGGCATCTTCAAGAGGGTTATGTTGAACATAATACATTCTCCATGTTTAGGTTGTTTAGGCCTTAAATATATGGTGTGGTATGATGTCATGCTTTGACAATCTTCTTCTTAAGTAAGTTGTATCCTCCTTTGTCCTCCTTGATTACTTGTACTAGTGCTTTATTTTTGTGGACACCTAATGGATTGGTGACCAATCTGATTGTAGGTGAAGAATATGACCATGAAAACATATTAAATTCTTCCTCTAGACCCTCCTCTACCACTTCCTCTACCACCTCTAAAATTACTTCTAGGATTGAGGTCTCTTTCTAGTTCTTGATTGTTCGATTCTCCTTGAGGTCTTGGCCATGATCCTCTCCCTTGGTATCTACCCCTTCCTCTAAAGTTATTTCCTCTTCCTCCTCTATTGTTCTGATCTCCCTTCTTTTCTTTTCCTCAATTCTAAGTGCCATTTGAAAACACTTATGCATGATTTAGGAATGAACAAACTCAATTCATCTAGTATACTATACTTAAGCCCATTGAGATACCTTGCAAGATTCTATTTTTCATTCTAAGGGACTTTGGACTTTAGGTTCATCCTATGACATTCTTTATTGTATCCACTCACATCAAGATCTTTTTGTCTTAGATTCTGCAACTTTTTGTAGAGTGTAACTTCATAGTCTTCTGGCAAAAATTGTTTCTTGATCTCTACTAACATTCTTTGCCATGATGAAATATGATTCTTCTCTTCTGCAACCCTTTTATTTTGTATAAAATTTCACCAATGCAAAGTAGGAACTTTCATCTTTGATTTATATATCTTGACTTTATGATTCTATGGAACATCATTACACTCAAAGTGATTTTCCAAAGCCTCTATCCAATCCATACATTCTTCTGGGTTCATCTTCCCAAGAAACATAGGTATATATGATTTGTGATATTTTCTCCCAACCATTTCAAAGGATTCTAGAAATGGTCTTTTCTCCATGGGTATCCCCGACCTCTCATGGTGTGGTAACTCCTCCTCTTCTTCTTCAGACTCATAATGTTCTTCACTGTGCTTTCCTGTTCGGATGCTCTTCAACCTTTCAATTTCTTCTTCCATCTTATTATGCCTCACTCTGTTCTCCCTAACTATCTTTTCCAATTCTACATTAGTGATCCTTAAAGGGATCTCCTCATCATTCTATAATTTTTTATTATCTCCCATCCTTTAGTCTTTCTCAGGATTCTTTTTGTAGCTCTGATACCACCTGATGCAGAGCTGCACTGCAAGAAGCCACTTAGATGGGTCCAAGTCTCAATTTTTTTAATTTAAGATTTCCAAATCACCTTCCCACTCTTCCAACTCTCCTTGTCTTTTGAATACTAGATTCAAATTATCTTCAATTTGAACTTTAGGGATCTTTTCCCTAAATTGGACCAAATAGAGAAACCTTAACCAATGGTCTCAAAAATCTTTCCCAATGGTTGAAACACTTTACTTAGGCCTAGGGGACATGGAATCACCTAACCAATTGATTCCCAAACCCTCACAACCCCAAGATCTATGACTGTCCTAGAATCCCTTGTAGCCTTTTCTAGGTGGTTTTCCTAGGATAACTTTTGATTTTGAAATGGGACTAGGTAAATACATGACAAATTTGAGGAACCTTTTGGAAGCTACAAAAAAATCCAAAGTGGAAGAAACCAACTCTACTCCAGCACCTCTGAACACTCACAAGACACACATACCTAATTGGCCAAATTAGGCTTGGTTTGCATAAAAAGTACTACAGGATGGGTTCAAAGAGTTGATTAAAATATCCAGGATTGTTCTACTACCTCAAAATAACCCAAATAAACAACTTACCAATTCCCACCAATCCATTCATTCATCTACACACACATTTTCTTAATTGACTTGCTAAATACATATGGATATTTAGCCTAGGGCTTGACCTTAAAAACAAAAAACAAAACACTGAAGACCTAAGCCTTTGAAATCATAAAATACATGTCCCTAAATTTTATTTTCCAAGTGGTCATGAAGATCCACTTGTAAAATCTCAAGTTAGGGCCCCATCCTTGCCACAAACCCAAACTGAGAGGGTTTCTAGACTGTCTTTACAAAATTGCTTCTAACTTCTACAAATCAACTCCAAATTGGACCAAACCAAAAGTAAATGAAAGTATATTCAAAAAATCACAAAAAAATTTCACTGTCTTTGATCAATGAATCTGTACAATGTTGTACACAGTCAAAATGCTCAGGAAAAACTATTCATATTCCTCAAAAATCATTCAGTCTATACAATCTGCATCTCCCCTCGAAAGGAAGTGTTAGACTTATTAAAATAATGGCATCCCAATGATCCAAATTCTCTAGGAAAGGTTGTGACCATTTTTGTTCCAAATTAAATGTCTCAAGTAACTTTTGAAAATTTTCTCGAGCAACATTTTTGCAGTTTTACAACATTTGACAATTTTGGCAATTTTGGCAAAAAGACAATAAAATATGACTCCGAAGGACTTTGGAATGATTCAAAGCATAAAAGTACCTTGGAATAATTTTAAAATTAACAAAATAAACATAAAAAACTAATAAACAACTAAATCTATGGCCTTAATGGTCTAAGGAGATTTCAAGGTTTATAATACACCTGAAGACCCTTAACCTTACAAAGCAAACCAAGAATTTACATTAGGATGATCCAAATGATCTAATCCCTTTATTTCAAATTAAAAATATCCTATCTATGAAACATGTAGATGGTGCCATGCACCACTTATTCTCCCTGATTTTAATAATCTTTTTACTGTGGATACTGATGAAAGAAACTTAGCCATAGGGGTAGTACTCAGCCAAGAGGATAGACCTATTGCCTTCCTCTCAAAGAAACTTAATGAAGCTAACAAGTATAATACCTATGACCTAGAGATCTATGCCATGGTCCAAGCCCTTATAAAGTGGAGACACTACCTTCTACCCAAGGAATTAATTTTCTTCATAGATAATCATGCCCTAGTTTATCTAAATGGATAGGATAAGTTAAGTTGCAAACATATGAAATGGGTAAAACAACTGCAAGCTTACACTTTTACCATAAAGCACAAAAATGGCCAATAAAATAAGGTAGTAGATCCTCTTAGTAGGAGATTAAATTTGATACAAAAAATATAGGTACAAAGCATAGGGATTGATGCCCTTAAGGAGTTTTATAATGATGATTTAGATTTTGGGGAAATCTATAAGGTTTGCACTACACTTTCTGATGCTTATCATACCTTATACTCTGATTATTTAATTCAGACTAGTCTTCTATTCAAGGGAGGAAAAATATGCATTCCAAAATATTCAATGAGGAGTAACTTGATTAAATAAAAGCACTATGGTACATTGAGTGGTCGATTTGGTATAGATAAGACTCTTGAATTGGTTAGTAGGCACTAACACTAGCCCAAAATGTAGACTGACATAAGGAAATTTGTGGAGTCTTCTACCATTTTTTAGAGGGATAAAGGGTTTAGTAAAAACCAAGGTCTCTATCAACCCCTACCAATTCCAAAAAAACATGGGAAAGTGTGAGTATGTATTTTCTCATGGGACTGCATAGAACAAAACATGGATTTGATAATGTTTTTGTCATAGTGGATACATTCAACAAAATGGCTCATTTTTCCCCCTGCAAATTAGCTAATGATGGACCCCAAATTGCTAATATTTTCTTTGGAGAAGTGGTTAGAATTCATAGTTTACCTCTCTCTACTATCTCGAATAGATATGTGAAGTTCCAAGGTCACTTGTGGAGGACCCTTTCGAAAACATTTCACACCAACCTTTCATTTAGTTCTGCATACGATCCTCAAACAAATGGGAAGAATGAAGTACGAAACATGTCCCTAGGAAATTTCTTAAGATGCCTCACAAAACAATATGGTCAATCTTGGGATTATATTATCCCTCAAGAAGAGTATTCTTATAATCATTTAATAGAATCACTGGTAAGACACACTTTCAGATAAACTATGTATTATACCCTAGAGGAGTTATGGAGTTAATGGATATACTAAATAAATTCAAAGTAAGTGCATAAGGAGAGGAACTAGCACATCTGATCAAACAAGTACATGAGTAGTCCAGGGCCACATTGTAATCCAATACAAAGAAGCATAAGGTTCAGGCAGACCACAAGAAAATATGTCACTTTTAAAGTGAGAGGCAAAGTATGGGTATACCTTAAGAAGGGAAGGATACTTAAAGGAAAGCACACCAAGTTGTAGATGAGAAAGATAGGCCCTTGTAAAATCATTCACAAGTTTGGAGAAAATTCTTGTGAAATTTCTCTACCTCCTATTGTTTCCATTTCTCCAATTTTTAGTGTCGCTAATCTCACTCCTTTCAAGGGTGATGCACGTTCTGATGTTTCTTTCCAGGATATAGAAAATGAACAGGTTAAATGGCTTAATTATCTCCATCCTAGTAAACCAATGAAATCAGAGAAGATCTTGGACACCAAGGTGGTCAGACAGACAAGGATGAACACTTACAAGCACTATATGGTCAAATGGAAAGCCCTACGTGATCTATATTGCACATGGATGGATGAGAAAACCATAGCCAAGCATGGTACCACATTGGAGGAGTTTATCTCAAGTGGGAACTTGAGTTTTCAAAGATAGGGGAGTCTAGTGCAGGAGCACCCCTCCCAAGATGTAATATAATATGGTTTGATAGGCCTTATATTCCTTAAGTATTATTGGATCCATTTGATATAATAAAGGCCCATTTGTAAGACTAGTTGGCCCAAGGTGCACCTATAAACCTTGTGGTCAAAATCAGTAAAAGGGGAAGTGTTTTAATATTTGTGGTTTTTAGGTGTCTTAGGTTTTATTGAGTGTAAATTAACTCATTTAAATTCTTATGAGGTCCTAGGTAGTAAAGGACAACAAATTTTCAAAAATGTTGCGAATTTGCAAAAAGTTGATTAGCAACTTTCTCAACTTTTAAATGTACAAAATTGCTTGAAACCTCCCCAATGGTAAAAAGGGTTCAAAAAGTGGTTATGGAAATTGGATTGGAGATATATATGTCAATTAATGTCAAAATTGTTGTTGAGGTTCATATTTGTAATGAATGGTGCAAAATTTCAAGGAATACAATTCTATTTTTTATGGAAACTGTCTCTGATTTCCGTATTGTACAAATTGCATTGTGATTGGGAAGTTCTTGGTTTCCTCATGGTTTTATAGAAGATTGTGTTGTGAGTCTAACAAAAATTTTTTTATTCATTTTGTGGAGTTTCAATGGAGATATCATTTTTTATCCAAACTGGTGTTGAAACCTAGCTTTTCCTAGGGTTGTGAAGATGTGCCCCTAACTTGCAAATCCACAAGTGGAATCTCATGGCCGTGGGTGAGAGGAAAGTAGGGATAGGAGTATTGATATTATAGGAGCATAGAGGGATTGGATTTTGTTAGATCTTTTTTCCACCAAGCCCTAATCAAGCATCTCTTATGTGCTCAGTTACAATTTACTATAATTTAATGCACAAGAATCTATAGGGGGTGGTTAGGATCAATTTGATGATGGATTGGGTGTTCTTGGATGTAGAAAAGCATTCCTTAGGTATTATATTGATTTGGTTAATCCATTCTTGAGTAATTAATTTAGAAATCATACCTAATTAGGTCTATTAGGTCTCTGAACCTTGTAGGTGTTTGGGAAGTACACAATTGGAGTATGGATCCAAGTATTTTTAGTTTGACACATATCCCAAAAGGATATTTGAAAGTGTAGGTATTTATCTCACTCCTTTAGAAGTTATAAAAGTTAACCCTGAAAGATTCCATTCATAGGGCTACTAGATAAGCCTATTTCTTTAGGCCTAAAAAGATAGTTTGGCATTTGAGACTAGTAGGACTTTGTAGAAGCCTTTAGAGTTTCCTAATTTCAATGTTTTGGATTAGTATAACCCTAATACACTCCCTATGGTGAATAAGTGAGGAATTTGTATAAAAATCCATTTTGGATGAAAGAGTTCTTATGAAGAATTGTAATTTGGAGATGGAACATACTAGCCTTGTGTGATCATAATGTTATGGTGACATCCTAGCTTGTCAAAGGAGTTGAATAAAATTAAAGAGGGATTGTGGTGATTTCCTTGAAGGGTTGTTTAAGAGAAGAACCCAAGTGGTAGCCTAATTGTGGCTTAAGGGCTAAGAGAACAAATTAGTTGTGGTTGGGCTCAATTCTAACCCTAGTCCACTCCACTCTACATCACCATCACTCCCACACTGAGGAAAGATAGAGGTCTCGAAGCCCTCAAAGGAGGAACAATGAAGAAGATGGAGATGTTGTATTATAAATTCATATGAGAGACCTTCTTAGAGTTCTTCCTTCCATGTTCAAGGGCACCAACAATGGATTAGCCATAGAAATGTGGCTTATTAGTCTAGAAAGGTATTTTTTCATGCATTTGTATAGAAACAACACCAAATATAGGTGCACTATTTTTCACCTAGAGGATTATTCCTCTCTTTGGTTTCGGGAAGAGGAAGATAAATTACAAATGCATATAGCCACTTTGTCTTGGTAATTTTTTAAAAAAAGTTTTCATGCCTGATTCCTTTCTGATCATTGGAGATAGAAAAGAGATAATGAATTCCATGATCTGCATCACAATAGTATGGTAGTGGAACAATATGAAAATGGTTTTCCCTATGCAGGATACAAATATGATGAGGCATTGTTGGTGCAACATTTTGTGAGAGGACTTAATGCTAACATCAGAGGTGAGGTTTGGGCATTCAAACCCAAAATAGTTAAATATTATGCAGAAAAAGTCCACCTTGTTTGAAGAAAACCTAGCTATGGGGCTTGGTCATTGTTTAGGAGATCAAATGGGTAATCTTCAATTCTTTGGTAGAACTATTAGAGATAACCAGTCGTGGGGAAAAGGGCATGTTAAGATCCACCCCTCCTCATTTAAGGGTGGACAAAATTTTCAAAATAAGAAGTTCCAGTTTCATAAGGGCAGTAATTATTAGCATACTCAAGGTAATAATAGTTATAGGAAGGATCACAAATTGGAAACACAATAAGAGCCATCAGAATAGTTAGCTTGTACATAGTGCTCAGTAGAGAAAGTTTACAACAATCTAGTACACCTTTAGTGGGGAGGGATTTTAGTAGGATGAAGAATTGATTTTCGTGTGGATAGTCACGTCATATTGCAACTTTTTATCTGTAGAGAACAATTCCTATTACTATTAAGAGGAAAGATACTTTAGATCCCAAAGTGGGTGATGTTAGCTGATCCCATCGAGTTTTTACATTCATAGACAACCAATAAGCTGCGCATCAGAACACCACCATAGAGACATCAGGTGTGTTGGGTAACACCACTATATCTATATTATTTGATTCAGGTGCTAAAAATTATTTTATATACCCTTCTATTGTTGAGCATGTTGGGATAGAAATGGAAAGGCAAAAGGATAGGTGGCAGGCGAAGTTAGCCTCAAGAGCCAAAATGGCTATAGATTCTTTGGTCCAAAATTATATTTTGGGTCTTAATAATTTTGAGACTTTAGTAAACCTGCAATTTATTCCTTTGGGTTTGTATAATGTAGTGTTGGGTATGGTCTGGTTGGGAACCCATAAGGCTAATATTGATTTTAGATGTACAAGAATCCATTACACAGATGATGCCAAAAAGTATGTAGAAATTATGGGTGTTCCAAGGCCTATTTCCTTGAGAATGATTTCCGCCATGCAATTAAAGATGTGCATGTGGCAGGGTTTCTAATTGTTCATAGTGATGGTAAATGACCTAGATGAGGGAGAGAGTAAGGATATATCTTTGGATAGCCATTCCCTCCTTTAGAAGTATGCATATTTTTTTTCGAGTGAGATTTTGGGTATCCCTCCCAAACGAGATATAGATTTTTGCATAGAACTTGTTCTTAGAGTAGAGCCTATATCTAAGGAACCTTACCAAATTACTACACAAGAATTAAGTAAGCTTCGACTCCAGCTAGAAGAGATTTTATCCAAAGGTTTTATTTGACCAAGTGTGTCTCCATGGGGAGCTCCAGTCATATTTGTAAAGAAGAAGGATGGGTCCCTTCGACTATGCATCAATTATAGATAGTTGAACAAGGTTAGTATCAAGAATAGGTACCCTTTTCCAACAATATATTATCTCTTCAATTAGGTAAAAGAAGAAAATGTATTTTTTAAAATTGATCTCAAATTGGGGTATCATCACTTAAGGATCCATGAGGCAGATATTCATCATACATCTTTCCACACTAGATATCATCACTACGAGTTTATAGTGGCTCCTTTTAAGTTGACTAATGCTCCATAAGATTTTATGAGCTTGATGCATGGTGTCTTTTGTACTTCTTTGGATTTCTTTGATGTGGTCCTTTTTGAAGACATCTTGATCTACATGAAGAAAGTGGAGGAGAAGATAATTTAAGATAAGTATTGGAGTACCTTTGGGATAATAAATTATGTGCCAATCTGGCTAAGTGTGAGTTCTTCTGTATAGATGTTAAATATTTGGGGTATGTGATTTCTGGAGAGGGTGTCTTAGCTGATCCCTCTAAGATTCAGATAATATTTGATTGGACCTCACCAACTAACATGGTGGAGGTTTGTATTTTCATAGGAGTGATAGGTTCCTATCACCGGTTCATGAAAGAATTTTCAATATTTTCTCACCCTATTAATTCCCTATAGAGGAAAGGGAAGAAGTTCTTATAGAAAGATGAGTGTGAAGCTTCATTTCACAATCTTAAAGAAAGATTGACTAGTGCTCTTATTTTAGCAGTAATAGATCCTACTGGAGACTTTATAGTATGTATTGATGCATGTTTGGATGGTATTGGAGTAGTCCTTATGTAGGAAGGGTGTGTGATCTCTTATGAGTCCCCTAAACTTGAGGATCATGAGCTGAACTACCTCACTCAAGATTTGGAATTAGTAGTGATAGTACATGCTTTGTAGAAATGGAGACATTTTCTTCTGGTTCACCTTTTTGAGTTGCAAACAAACCATCGCAGTTTACAATATATTTTCACCCAGTCGAATCTGACTTTCAGGCAGTGTCGCTTGATGGAATTCTTGCGTGAGTATGTTTTTGAGGTGAAATATACTCAGGGAAAGGAGAATTGATAGAGGAAAATCTTGGGATCTTGGAAATATTGCATCAACCAAACAAATTTCCTTTTAGTTTATTTATTTTTTATGTTCATGTTGGGAAGTTTTGGTATTTTAGGTGGCAGTCACTCATGTTGGCTCGTTATCTTATGTGATCAGATTGGTTTTTTCTAGACGCACTACTGAAGGTTTATCTCTGATCGCATCGTGTTTCACTCTACCTTAGGGAAGATATTTTAAGTTTGGTCTTGTCTTATTTTGTTCTTGTTCTCTGTTGGATAGGTTGAGGTGGATTTCAATCCTATGTTGGAGTTTGTGTGTGCGATCATGCATTAATGTTTATCCCCTATATGGGAGCAATTTTATATGATCTCATCTCTTTTGGTTTGTGGTTGATTAATTTTGGGTTTATCTAGTGGCTTTGGGTAACATGTTCATTTCTTATTTGGACCGATCTATTGGATTTATTGTGCGGTTGGTGATTATTGGATCTTAATGTATGCAGTCATGGATCATGATTGTTGGAATTTATGTGGACCTATATTTATGATCACACATCCTTATATTCTTATTTGGTGATTGATGTTTCACATTTTGAGTCCTATCCTGAATGTTGTTACATGTTTCCTTGTAATTCTTTTTTTGGACGACCTGTCAGTGGCAATGTATAAATGTAATGTGTTGTAATGTATAAATGTAATGTGTTGTAATGTGTAGATGATAGTTCTAAGATGTAGCACATCAAGTAGGATCCTGAGAGTGATTTGGTAGTGGACAATAATCGGGAAGGTCTTATAGCCCGACATGTTGATGTAAATTCTTGTTGATGACAATAAAAGCTATTATATTTGATTTATATCACTATGTTTCTTTGTTACTTCTGCTATGTTGATTGAGGTTGTAAGGTTGAACATCTCCTTTGGGGATTTCTCCTTCCTTGGATGCATCAAGAATGTAGTAATGGATGCCTTGATCAAATGAAGGCATGATTTCTCCACAGTTTCACTCAATATGGATTTATGTAGAAGGATTCTCTATGCTCTTCCTAGAGATACTTTATATCAAGAGGTTAAGTCAAAAATTGATGCAGGAAGAACATTGGAGGGAAGACTCATAGGATACTCCTTAGAGTTGGACAGTCTTTTACAACACCTAGGAAAAATATATGTTCCATTATTGGATTATCCTCATACCTTGATCATATCAGAAGCTCATTAGGAACCTTACTCTTCACATCTTGGAGAAATGCACACAGACCTTCGACAGATATATCATTGGTCTAGGAAGAAGAGAGGTATTGCTAATTTTTTTGTGAGATGTTTGGAGTGTCAGAGAGTAAAAAAAAATGAGCATCCCGCATGGCTTTTACAACCTAATCTCATTCCAGAATGGAAAAGGGATATCATATCAATGGATTTCAAAGTTGGTTTGCCGGTCACTTCATGTAGGCATGATGCAATTATGGTCACTGCTGACCAAGGTGACATATTTTTCACCTTTAAGACCATCCTACACAATAGCTATACTAGATCAGATCTTCATGGAAGATATAGTGAGGTTACATGGCATCCCATAGAAGATCATTTTAGATAGAGATCCAGTTTTCACTTCGAACTTTTGGACTTCATTCCAGTAAACTTTGGGGACACAACTGTACTTCAGTTTGGCATATCACCATGAAAATAAAGGGAATAAAGAAAGGGTTAATAAATTATTTGATGGAGGAGCATATTGGGATTCTTAGAAATCTTGAATCAAATAAAAATATTTGGTTTCCTTTTTGATCAGTCTATTGTTTCGATTGGCGGTCGGTCTATTGTTATTCTTTTGATTTGCGATCTCTATAGTGTGTTTGTAGCTTTGTACTATGCCTTATTATATGATCACACCTTATTTGGTTTCATTTTGCATAATGTATTGCAGATTCTTTGTGGGACTTTACTTTTCTTCATATTACCGGTTTGTGGTTGGGTTTTCGATCATTTTCTTGATCTACTGGTTGGTTTTTCCGAGTGCGATCATGACAACTCACTTATACGTTTGAGGCCAACCTTATTTTATGATCACATCTCTTATTGTTTTCATTGGAGGTCGATCCAATTGTTTTGGGTCCTCACCTAATTTTTGTAACACATTTTCTTATTCTTGGAAAATGTGATCTTTTGAGGCCGACCGATGATTGTGATTAATCTATAAGCTTATGGAATTGTTCATAAGGGGCAAGAGAATTTTCATAAGGTTATCAAGCATGTATTTCAGGCATGTGAGAATCCATGTTGTAGATCTATTGTAATTGATTTAGCAATCATATTGAAGGTTGATCTCTCATTTATTTATTGTTAGCTTGTTGTTATTATTATTTCCATTGTGTTATGTTTCATGCAAGGATCAAACTGATCTTTTGAGGTTTCTCCATCCTTGATTGCATTAGTATTAGAGGACATGTTGTGTATGTATGTGATGGACCAATGGTCTTGATGGGACGATTATTTATACCTAGTGGATTTTGCATACAATTATGGGTATCACAGTTCGATTGGAATGTCTCCTTTTCAAGAATTGTATGGTCATCCTTTTCAAACATCACTAAGATGGGACCAATTAGAGGATTGAGTTATCTTTGGTGTAGATATTCTTAGAGACATGGAGCAATAGGTTGTGTATTTGAGAGTATTTAGTAGCAGCATAGGATCATCATAAAATGTATGTTGATACTCATCAAGTGGACTGCCAGTTCTCTATTGGCAATAGATTGTTTTCTCAGAGTACATCCTCAGAAGAGTTTGGTCAGCTATGGAAAGGGATCTAAGTTGTCACCTCATTTTTTAGGTCTTTTTGAGGTTCTTGAGAGGATAGCACCAATTGCCTTATGGCTTGCCTTGTCGCCCAACTTATCACACATACATGATGTGTTTCATGTTTCTATACTTAGGCAGGCTATTCCTTATAGGACCCATGTTTTGGATTGGAATGTTTGGAAGGTAGAGGACAAGAAACTAACTTTGGAGCCCATACGCATTCTGGAGCATTGAGAGCTATCCCTTTAGGGCCAAATCATGGAGTAGGTAAGGTTCTTATGGGATCCTAATGATGAGTCCTCTACCTCTTGGGAAGATGCGAAAAACATGATGGATTTGTATCCCTATTTTTTTTAGGCTTCCAAGAGTAAACCCTATTCTAGAGGGGAAGGATGTAGTGTCTGCACCTAGTTACTTTTTTGTTTTTATTGGGACCTTGTTTTGACTTCATATATGTATGTGGATATTATGTTCGTATGGCACCTCAATTTTTGCTTTCTTAGGAGGACCAGGACATAAACTCTTTATGATGTATGAATGTATCAGATTAGATAATTACCTTTTTTATATGGTTAGTACATTTTGATCATGCCATATGAGCTCATTTTTTATATAGATATGTACATATATATGGTTGTGGGTATATTAAATTAATCTTCGAGTTGTTTAAAATTTTCCTTGTTTGTGTCTTTATGATTTCAATGGTTATGGTTGGTTGACCCTGTATTAACTATTGAAATTTCAATATTACAATAATGTCACATTTTAATATATATTAAAACAGATTACAAATAAAATTTTTTTCCTACCATTACTTCTAATTTATTATTTTCTTTCTATTAAAAGATATTTAAATAAATTAGTTTAGATAGTTTAAATAATTTTCAAAAAAAAGAAACAATAAATGCATTATTTTATTAGTAGGTAATGTTGGTCGATGGCGTGGTAATTTTGATTTAAAATAAATATTGTCATTTATTTAGGATATTGTATAAAGAGATGAATTATTGAAACATTAAATGAAATAAATAAAAAAGGAATGAAGCCAAGTTTTGGTGACGGGAATTTAAAGGCATAAAATCTGATTTGGTTGTATACATGCGTTTAATTTAAAACCCAACCTAGATTTTCATAAAAATAGATTTTACTTCCTTGCAGGTATCGTCATCCCTCCATGGTTATTTACATAGCTTCCTCTAGATTATATTATTATTAATTATGTGATATGTATTTACTCACATTATTGTTTTTGAAAAAATTAAATGATTCGAGTCTTAATATATCTCTTATAATAGTATCAGTTTGTTGTAATTACATACTGTGGTTATTAGAATTATATTTCTTTATAAGGATTAATATTTTAGTGGTGTAGGTATGTCATCTAATTATTTTCTAATATCATTTTATCAATTGTAAGCGGAATTACTATTCGTTGTTCTCAAAAGAAAGTAATTATTAGCTAAATTATGTTTTACCCATACCTTATTAGTGGTTAGATTTTGAACAGGTTGGTATTTTTTTATTGCCATATTTTGGTCTACATGTTAGTTAAATTTGACTATGAAAATTTAATATAGAAATGTATTTTGTGATTCCATTAAATCCTTTAGATGTAATTTTAGTTTCACTTCTTGAATGTGATTTACTAATTAAATGTTACTAACTTTTTTGTAATCTTGGAAAATTAAGAAGTTGATCAATTTCATCTTGAATTGCATCATTTAGTACCGTATTGCATCCATTTAGCATAATTCAATTATTTTATCATTAAATATTAATCAAATTTACACAATTTAGATGTATTTACATGTTAAATCTTTTATTTCATGAGTTGTTATTCATAATGATCTAATATGCATTCTGAGAGAAATGAATTAAATTAAAGAATCCTCACAATTAGAAAGCAATTAGACACTTTTGATGAGTTTACTTGTGATTTTGATGCTATTTTGATGTACTAACTCATTGATCTAATATCCTATTGAAGTTGTGTGTTTCTAGACAAGTACACAAATTGATGCAACATGTTTTGGCACCCTCCGTGGGGAATGAGTCACGAGAATTTAAAAAATTATGATCAACTTTATGGTTGTAGGTTGAAAAAGGTCACAAAATTTCATATCCGATAGCAGCATTTTGTATCCAAGCTCATCATTAGGATCCCATTATTTCATATCTAGTCTCCATTATGTCGTATTTGGGTATCTTCGTATTCGGGTTAAAGTTTGTCGTATTTGGTAAAGATCTTAGTATTAAATCTATTTTTTTTCATATTTGGTAAAGATCTTTGTATTCAGTCTAAAGTATGTTATATTTGGGAAATGATATCATATATGGTTAATTTTTTTTGTATTTGATAGTATTTCATATTTGGGGCAAAGTC
The DNA here is from genome assembly GCA_018584345.1 of Thuja plicata. Classification (NCBI taxonomy): domain Eukaryota; kingdom Viridiplantae; phylum Streptophyta; class Pinopsida; order Cupressales; family Cupressaceae; genus Thuja; species Thuja plicata. Next base: position 2,310,316 of record MU228128.1, on the reverse strand, counting down.
TTTTGTATTTGGGAAAAATAGTTTTGTATTCAGAATAGTGGACAAAATTCTCAATTTTGTGATTTTGATTTGAATGCTAACATTGACAAGTTAATATTTCTGTATTTTTCTGTAATTCTGATCTGTAGGACACTAGTCAAAGCTGAAAGTAAACAAAGATCCTAAAATTTATTGCAAGACGAATGTCAAAGATTTCTATATCAAACTTCTAATGCGTGGTTTTGTAAGTTGCCTTAGAGTTACAAATGAACATTATGTCTGATTTAGCTCATTTTCATAGGCACATGGTTAATTAGTGGAGATTATTAATATTGACTTATCAAAGTGTTACAGGAGTATGCTCTCACCTTTTTAAGGTGATTAGAAACCTGGAGTCACTTTTGATTTGTTGTTGTGAATAAATATAATGGATAAATGAATAAGTGTTTGGTGTGTTTGAGAGTTTGATTACAGTAGGAGAGTATGCTCTCACCTTTATAAGGTGATAAAAAATACAAATATGTGGTTAAGCTCTTTCTTTCATTTTTCATTTTTCCTAGAGAGCCTTTCTAACGGGAAAACGTACTCACCTTGCAAGAATGACTCAAGTGGAAACTGGTCAAAGCCACGCCACCCCAATCCACTATAAAATAATGCGAACATTAGGAAAATCTATGGTAGATGGATGCAGTTAAGTGATCTCTTCTAGGAGAGCCCTTAACGGTATGAAGCCTCCTTTTTAGTCATGGTACTTTGTCCATAGTGCATAAGGATTGTGTCAGCCTTATAAGATTTTACACTCACCATTCCTGCATCCCTGGTAGTGAGGTGAAGGGTTTTTGGATTTTATCACCTTGCACTCAGGAAAACGCCAAAAAGGATCCCCTATTCACACACTCCTTGAAGGCTCAACTATGTGTAATAATTTCTTGACATCTCCTCTCAATATTACCTCTTAGATTGAGAGGAAAAATCACTCTAGAGCTAGGTGTACTTAGTGTGGGCCTATGGACATTGAATTGAAGCCATTCTTAGGTTAGATCTATTTTCTATGTGTTTCCATGTGATTATACCTGTGAAAATTTGTGGAACATACACTTGATGTTTAGGAATTAGAGATAAAGACATGTTTCTTCATTCTATCTGCTATGTGTGTATGGTCACTAACAATGGAAGGATTCATATTTAAACATTCCCTGAAACATCAAACTGAACACTCAAACTACTAGAAGAACACTTAAGAACAACATAATTTCATGTCCAGTTTGCAAAAATTTCTTATTTAGTCTTTGTTTTTTGGTATCTGGGGGAAGTTTCATTTTCATTCTCTATTGCATCGTATCTAGGGAGAAATTTTGTGTGGCATCTCCGTTTCTTCATATCTGGGGGGAAGTATGTATCTTGTCTGTGTTTTTTTGTATATATTTTTTCATAGATGCTCGACAATGGCTATATATGTACGTTTGTTGAAAAATCTATTTGTTTCTCTAGATACCCTTTTCGAGTACTTCCTGGTTCTATAATCACAGTCCTCATAATTTTTCCAAATACCCTATTGTTATCACAATTGAACCCATTTCTCATTGCTTCAACAACATTCTTAGTGCATTCATTTGTCAAAACAAATCTTTCTACCCGATCTTTAGAGGGCATCATCAGGGAAAATCTACTACCCAATTAGACCTCTAAGACCAACATCGTCTATCATCCTCATCGTTTCAAACTTAGAAAAATTCTTGCACAAATTCATCAAAGTTGGAACATTAGCAATTGATTTTCATTTGGTCAAACCTTGGGTTTTCCAATTTTCATGCTTGTTCAGACCAGAAGATCTCATCATTTTCAACAACAACAAGATCCTAAGAACAAAGGCCTTTCCCACATAGTGAGTACATTGAACCAAGAACAAACATCAATACAATAGATTGCATCTCCTCATGAATTACCTAGATAAGAGAATCAATCCCATCATAACATGGATGGAAATGAAAATTCTTGGGCTCGATTCCATGGTAATAAAAACAATTAAGGAGAAGTATCCAATGAATATGTTAGAGAATTACAGAAAGATGAGAGGTTTCAAAAGATCATGAAAAAATTCCTTATTGCTAATAAGAAGTATTTCATGCACTTAGCTTCCATGGGAGTGAAACTTCCAAAAGAATTTAACATAGATTAGATTAAGGCACAAGAAGATGAGAATCCTGTCACATTCCTCACCAAGAAAATTTAGTCTTTGCAATCATAAATCCAAGATGCGAAGAAATAAAATGACACATCATCCAAAAAGTATTTATTAGAATCAATTTGTCCTTTTCCATTTGATTGTGATATACACATGCCTCCATTTCCTTCAAATATAAAGATACCTAAGTATGAAAAATATATGGGAGCTACTTATCATCAAGATCATGTTAGGGAATTTGGAACCCTTAGCATGGATTTTTTTCATGATTATACTTACCTTATGAGGTTGTTCCCTAGAAGCTTAGGTGGTTAGGCCATGGAATGGTTCTCCAAGTTATCCCCAGGTATCAAATATCTTAAGGAGTTAACCAATAAATTTATTCAACAATACTCCTACAACATTAAACATCTTGTAACCATGTTAGATCCTTGCAGTACCAAACAATGAAGTGGTGAATGATTTATCACATTCCTTCAAAGGTGGAGGAAAATATTTGCAAGATATCCTAGATTGATACTTTTAAATGAAAAGATGGATATCTTCATCAATAAACTAGTTCTTGAAATGAATTTTCCTCTTCAATTATAATGTCCACCTACATTTGACAAAATTATTGAGAGTGAAACAAATATTGAATATTCCTTGGTTAGAAAGGGAGAAATCAAATTCTACAAAGACACTGAGGGATTTTCTAATGGTCCTAACAACAATAATAACAAATTAAAATTCATGAATAAGAATAGAAATTTGGTAAATGATGCTCAAAATATAAAACCAAAGAAACCTTATTTAACCTTTCAAATAACATATCAACTAACACTCCTAATAATACACCAACACCCAAGGTTAATCAAGAATCCAGAAAATAAAAAGAACCTTCCACATTTCGTCCTAAAAGGAAATTCACTCCTTTAGGGGAACCTATTGAGACAACATTTTGTACTCTTCATGTACACAACATAATTACTCCACCCGAGGCTAGAAAATTTGAACCCTAAATAAAGCCCAAATGGTGTAATTATTTTCATTATTGTGAATATCATCGCAATAAGGGTCATAGAAATAATGATTGCATGAGACTCAAACACATTGTGAAAGACTTGAGTGACAATAATATTATTACAGTTGAAGGACACAAGACTAATGATGCCCATGTAACTTTTAAAAAACCATTACCAAGTTATGATAAGGGTGGACCCTTTGTTTATATAGGATATAAGGTCAATTTTATGTATTCTTATGATAATGTGATTAACATGCTTGAGCCATATGATTATTCGATCAATTTTATTGTCATCAAAGAAAATCATCTAACATTGTCATAACAAGTCAAGCAAGAGCTACCTTGAAAGGAGAATCATCAAACCAACCTACGTCATCTAAAACAACATCATCCAAGAAATTAACATCATCATCACCATTGAATTATATCATGGTTTAATAATTACAATGAACTCCAGCTCAAATATCAATTCTTGAGTTTCTTAAAATCTATCCTTCTCATAAAGAAATTCTTGAATGAGGCTTGGTGGAGACAACTGTCCTGAATGATCTAGATTTAAACTAGTTCCTAGCCATGGTGGGACACCTAACAACACTACATTACTTATCATTTTTAGAGAAAGATGATAGATCCCTAAATCATCTGCATAACCTACCATTGCACATATAGGTTCTTATCCATAAGCACAAATTCAAGTGTGTATTGGTAGATAGAGGGGATTGCTTAAATATTTTTAAATTGAATCTTGTTACAACATTGGGGTTTTCTGAAGTGTTTGTAGATCCAAAGAGAAAAATTACAATAAAAGTATATGATGACAAAGAAGGATCTTCCAAACGATTAGTAGTATTTCCCATCAGAGTTAGACCAATAGAAAAGATGTGATATGTCAAGTCCTTGATTTGAATTTATCCTATAATATTCTCTTTGGAAGGCCATAGATTCATGACATGCAAGCGATACCTTCTATATTTCATCAATGTCTCAAATTTACCTACAATGGAGAAGAGGTCACTATTTAAGAAAACACTAGTTATTTTTAGTCTTGTAACACTATCACAAAAGAACATGATAACATGGTCCCAAAAAATAGAGAATATTCTAATGAACAAAAAAATGAGAGTTCCATGTCTGCCACATTAAGCAATTTTGACAAGAAACTGAAGCTAAAATATAATGGGATGGGAGATTACAAATTTGACCAATTAACATATATGGAAACCTTAACCACCTCACCTAGAATATATGGAAGACCTTCATCATCAACATATTCAAGATCTACTATATTATTAATCTATTATGAAACATTAATGAGGGTGTTAATCAACTAATGAATATTTGACGGAGATAGTGAAGATTGAGTGACAACAAGTATCATGATTGTAGAAATGGTTAGATCAGTTGTTGTTTTGTCATTGATGTCAAGAAATTGATTAATTGATTTTTATTATGTTACCATATCTTAAGAGAAGAAGTTAAATGGTTGAAAAACATAGATCAAATAATGATGAATTAATGATGATATAGTTATTTTCTACTATACATTTGATGTTATCAAATCGGTACAATTGATTGATCAAGTCAGAAATTGCAAAGAGTTAAAGTTATAACTGAAAGAGTTACTTTACCGAGATAGAAAGAGCCAGTCGGTAGAATGTAATGTGAGTCAGTTACAGTCACCGAGCACCAAGGATTAGTTAGACATTGAGAAGTGAATGAACACAGTTATCGAGTTGTAAAGCAAGTTTTACCGAGTACAGGATATTGATTATAAATGATGATAAGATCAAATTTAATGTGAAGTGATGATGATATGGATGAGGATAATAATTAAATAAAGTTTTTTATAAGATCTACGAACGTGAAAATTTAATGAGAAGATCTAAGGTGAAGATCAAGCGGTTAAAGCAAATTGTGGGAATTCCAAGAAAAGTACAAGCTTCAAGGTAAAAGTGAAATGATAAATACCAAGTTGTGAATTATGAAGAAGATGATCAAATGACTGAGCGCAAATGATGGAAAATCAAATTAAGGAGATCAAGAGGGAAAAGTATGTCTATATAAAGAATGATAAATATGAAAAAAATATACAGAGAGGCTGGCGAATTGAACAAAGAAGAAGAAGAAGTTGAAGAACAACATTTACTGAGTAGAATAGAGAAAAAGAGATTGAAGAATCTACAGTTTGAGAAAGAGATCAATGGAGTATGAGATGCCAGTATTCAATTGAGAATAAAGGATCTGACACAAGAAAAGGCAGTTTCTATATTTACAGATCAAATTTAACTATTTCTTATTAGTATTTGTAACAGAGAAATCTCTTAACCGAGTGGATTTAACAGTCTTATATGTAAAACCTAGACTTATATAGGTGACATTCTAGAAGAGTTTTTAAAGACATCTAAAAGGACACTTTTAACAGAGTGAAGATATTATTACATATGAGGTAATAGGGTCACATTTATCAACTATGTTTTTAATCTTTAACAGGATAAGCTCTTAACCAAGTGTACTTCAGAAGGGTACATTTTTATTGTGGGTTACAATTCCCACAGAGGTTTTTCCCAAAATTGGGGTTCCTTATTAGATCTAGTGTCAACTGAGTTAGATATGGAGTTATTTGAGATTATCTAATGTTGCTAAGTTTGAATGATTGATTTACATATACAAGATGTATTGTTGTTTAAGTTATTAACTTGATTGGTGAATTGGTTGATTAATGTATCTAGTATTACTGAGTGATACAGAGAGTTTAATTTTAATTGTTTAAGTTTTTATTTGTCTAGACCACCCCTCCCTCTCAGTGGGCTAACAATTGGTATCAGATCTAAGTTACTCTTAAGTAATAAGTTTAAAAGTACTTGAGTTAAGATCTAAAGATGTATAAGAGGGAAGCACCAAAGCTGAATAGGGATCATTTTTCTACATCAAAAAGTAGGATGGGGTTTCATGTATCTAGAGTAGGAGAATATGGAATTCACTTTCTTGATAATGAATATGTAGCACCGACTATTGCACCTTTGACTATCAGTGAGAAAAGATAGAAAAAGAACACACACAAGTTATGATTGAGATTTCTTCTACACTTACCAAACAAGAATATGATGAACTTGATGGTTGTACTACTTCAAAACAGATGTGGGATAAGATTATTTTGACCTATAGTGAAGATCAAAATGTTTAGAAGGAAAGTTTGAGAGGAAAATTTGACTCTATGAGGATGAAAGAAGGAGAGAACATAATACAGTACAATACAATACTTAAGGAGACTGTTAATTCTATTAGAGGATCTGGTGGGATCATAACAGAGGATGATGTTACAATAAATATGTTGAGAACCCTGCTACCGAGTTATGCTATTCATGTATCTACTATACAAGAGCTAAGATATATTCCCCAGGTGAATCTTTCACTGGATCCTACTATTGGTAAGTTAATTTCATTTGATTTAAATAATTTTGAAAATAGTTTGTCTGCTACATATAATATTGAATATGCATTTAAGTTTACTTTAAATATTGGAAAAGCTAGGGAAGTTGCAACCAGAGATGGATATTTGAGCAGTGCTAGTGAGAAATTTTATAGTTGCATTGAAGGTCTTGAAGAGTTATTTACTGAATGTGATGATAATGAAAGAGAATTTAAAGCTTTGTTAGCTAGAAGGCTACAAAGAGGCAAAGACAAATACTGAGGTAAGTTACCCTTGAAATGTTTTAATTGTGATAAAATTGGTCACTTTGCATCTAACTATTTTGAGAAAAATAAAGAGGAAAAGAAAGATAACAGAGATAAGGACAAAAGAGAAAATAGATTCAAAAGATTCAAAGACTACAAAAAAGGTAATAAATGTTGTCATATTGCTAATGAAGGACTAAGTGATGATGATTCTTTTGATAGTGATGATGGAAAAGAAGTTGTTTATGTTTCTATTAAAGATGATTCTGATGAAAAAGAACCAAGAGCCCTAATATCACATGTAAGTAAGAATAAAAAATGGATTATAGATAGTGGTTGTTCACATCACATGACTGGTGACACACTCAAGTTTATTTCCTTGGAAAAGCATGATGGAGGATTTGTTAGATTTTGTAATGGTGATCCATATCCTATGAAAGAAAACTATTCTATAATTCTACTGAATAACACAATATGTGATGATGTTTATTGGGTTGAAGGATTAAAGTATAATATATTGAGTGTTGCACAACAAAACAATATAGGTCACCGACTGGAATTTCAAGATGGAAAGGTGAAAACATTTGATGAGAAGGATAGTCTGATTTCTACTAGAGAACAGTCTAAAGGTAATCTATTTTTGCTTGATACTTCTATGAAGAGTCACTTATTTCCTAGTGTTAAAGATGTTTGGTTATGGCACAAAAGGATTTGTCATGTTAATTTTGACAACTTAATCAAAGTGAGTAAGAAGAATAGAGTAAGAGGAATACCTAGATTAGAAAAACTTGAGAATGCTATGTGTAGAGAATGTTAGATGGGTAAGATGACTAAATCTAGTTTTTCAAGCAAGACTTATGTTATAAAAGAAATTTTATATTTAGTGCATACTGGTTTATGTGGACCCATGAGGACTCAAATTTATTATGGAGACATATATATTTTATTTTATTTGTGGACGATTATTCTAGAATGATGTCTATAAATTTTTTAAATGAAAAATATGATGCATTTCAAATGTTTAAGTGGTATAAGGCCCGAGTTGAAAAAGAAACTGAAAGATAATTGAAATGTCTGAGATCCGACAGAGGAGGTGAGTTTACTTCTAATGATTTTACATTGTTTTGTAATGAGAATGGAATTAAGAGATATTTTTCAGTTTCGAGGACACCAAAACAAAATAGGATTGCTGAGAGAAGAAACAGATCTATTGTTGATTGTCCTAGGACACTAATGATTGAAAAGGAGTTTCATAGAACTTTTGGAGAGAAGATATGAGTACTATTGTTTATACATTAAACCGAGTAAAAATGAAGAAAGGTACCAACAAGACACCTTATGAAATCTGGTATGAAGACAAACCTAATGTTATTTACTTTAAAATTGTTGGGAGCAAATGCTATATTTTGAAAGATTCTAGAGAAGGAAAGTTTGAGTCAAAAGGAGAAGAATGAATATTCTTAGGTTATTCTAAAAGGAATAAAGCTTACAAATGTTTGAACAAGGTTACTGACAAGATGGTGGAAAGTGAAAATGTAAGAGATGATGAATTTGCAGAAAGGAATGATGAAAATAACAAGAAGGAACCTAAAGATTATGAGAAGTTTTGCTGGAGATTTGATTATGAACAATTGATTGATTGTATGTTTGTCATTGATGACAACATATAATACACAACAATACTTCTATATGTAATTATCCATATGATGACATGAAGACCAGCGTGGATAGATACATGTTGCTGACATGTTTATGATGCTATGTTCTTCACACTTCCTTATTGCTCTTTGCTCGTATATCCTGATGATGGATCACAGAGTGTGATCTGAAATGTTGATGCTAAAAACATACACAATCTAAGCCAGAAATTCAACTCTAAATTCAATGGATTGTGGAAATCTGATCGATTTAAAAGATATGTAATTCTGTTATTGACAGTTACAGTTCTGGAGGATTAACAGTTTAAGGCCGACGTATGTAACATGTTGATCAAATTGCACCTATCTTCAGGATATGCATGTGTATATTCGTGATGAGCTGTGAGTTGTTGATATTAATCTAAACTCGCCAACATATTTCAAGAAGATTACAAAACTATGATTAAATTGGTGAAGCCGACTTAGTAATGCGACGTGTCTGTTCAGCATTAACTTGCGTGGTTGTAATTATGCTTGCACGCTTAGTAGAGCTGACAAGGATGTTAAGAAGAGTTGTCTAACAGGTCCCATAATCTCATATTTGGTGTATGTATTTATACAAGGTCATTTGTGACAAGAAGAGTTGCAAAAGCTAGAGATTGACAAGCAGAGCAGAGTGTTGATGCAGCAAAGCTATATTTATCATATGTTGATAATATAGATGTTTATGTTGAAGCATTAAGAATCAAGACTAGATTATTATATTGCTTTACAAGAGGTTAAAGCATCAACTCACAAAAAGAACTGATCAGACAAGCAGTGTTAAAGCAACAGTTCATTTCATTGGTATAGTGTGTATCAATTATCCAAAAGGTTGTATCCTTCACCTCTTGGACAGTGAGTCCTCCACCCCTAATAGGGTTATTATAAAAGCCTCCTAACAAGGTCCGACCCTTAACCAGGTCAACTATACTACTGCATTGTATTGTACAACTCCTAAGAGGGTTGAAGAATATTTTAATAGGGATTACTATAAACAGTATAGTTCTTTGTGGGTACTAATTCCCACCGGGGTTTTTACCATTTGGTTTCCCCATAACCAAAATTGATGTGTTGTGTAATATGTTATTTGAATGTGTATTTACTTTGTAACAATCTGGATTAATAAGTATAAGGAAGATTTAAAGTTGCAGATAACTGATTCACCCCCCCCCCCTCTCAGTTATCTCTGAAGTATTCTAACAATTGGTATCAGAGCCAAGTGCCTTGCAGAAGAAGCTTAACAGGTTAAGGTAGATCAAATGGCATACTTCAGAAAAGAAAACCCTAAGTTCGATGGAGAGAACTATTTGGATTGGAAGAACAAAATGATAACACATCTTCAGTGCATTGGATTTGAGATCTTTGAGATTGCTACACAAGAGGTTGAAATTCCATCTCTAAAAGACCTTGCAAAGGATGATGCCACTAGAAGATAGAAGGAAACATTTACCAATAATTCAATTTCCAAAGAAGCCCTAATCAGCGCCTTATCTGTCAGTGAATTTTTCGAGATCAAGAAGTTTGACAAAGCACACATCATATGGAAGTATTTAGAAGACGTGTTTGAAGGAGATGTTCAAGCAAATAATGCATGCAGGAAGACATAGAAGAAGAAATACAACAGTCTTGAGATGTTACTAGAAGAAAACATTAGAGCTTATAATCAAAGGATAAATGAAGTAGTATCTGGAATCAGAAACAATGGAGGAGAAATTTCAGAAGAAGATATAATGGATAAGTTACTAACTAATTTGACATCAGACTATGATAACAAGATCAGAATTCTAGAAGAAACTATGCAATTCTCACAAAACTTCAAGAGGGAGACTTTGATCAGAAAAATCTCTGCATTTGAGATATCAAGATTAAAGACTAAACCTAAGAATGAAACAACCTTCAAAGCTTCAATCCACAGTAAGAAATCCTCACACATCTCTAGTCATAATGAGAATGAAGAAACTGATGAAGAGCTAGAAGAAATAATTTCCATGATTGCTAAGAAAGAAAAGAAAGGAAAAGGAAAGTATGAAGGACAACTTCCATTCAAGTATTTTTCATGTAATAAGATTGGTCACTTTGCATCTAAGTGTCCCACAAGAGTCAAGAAGTTCAGGTTTGATTACAAACCTAAATATAGGAAGGAATGTTACCATGCTAAAGAAGGTGCAACTGATGAAGATTCAAGAGAAGATGAAATTGGATTTGTTGCCCTTAAAGACATGGAAAGTTTGCTTGAAGATATGGACATTACAGATAAAGAAGAAGATCATGAATTAGCCTTAATATCCAAAGCAGATGTCAGAACTGATTGGATCATTGACAGTGGATGCTCACATCACATGACAGGTGACAAAGACAAATTTGTTCATCTAGACAAATACAAAGGTGGTATGGTTAGATTTGGAGATAACATTCCTAAACCTATCATAGGCAGAGGTTTCATCACATTGGATGGAAAGAATAAGACAGATGATGTTGTATATGTTGATGGATTACATCATAACTTACTGAGTGTTGGACAACTACTTGAAAAAGGCTATCATTTGGAGTTCAAAGAAAACAAGTGCATCATTAGCAACAAGGATGGAGACATGATTGCATTAGGCTCTAAAACAAAAGGTAATGTTTTTCAACTTAATTCTAATGTAAGTTGTTTTGTTACAAAAGTGGATGACAGTTGGTTATGGCACAAAAGACTTTGTCATATCAACTTTGATAATATAGTAAAGATCAGTAATGTCAAGGCAGTTAGATACCTACCAAGCATTGCAAGACCAGTTGATACAATTTGCAGGGAATGTGTTTTGGGTAAACATGTAAGAAGTTCCTTCAGAAGAAAGAAAACCTTAGCTGAAAACAAGTTGGACTTAGTGCATACAGATTTATGCGGTCCTACTCAAACAAGATCATACTATGGTGAAAGATACTTTATTTTGTTTGTTGATGATTTTTCTAGGATGATGTGGGTTGCTTTCTTGAAAGAGAAGTTAGAATCCTTTGAGAAGTTCAAAATATTCAAAGCTAAGGTTGAGAATGAATCTAGACTAAAAGTGAAATGTTTAAGATCAGATAGAGGAGGAGAATTCACCTCTAACCAGTTTTATGACTATTGTGAAAAACATGGAATAAAAAGGCAGTTGAGTGCTCCTAGAACACCTCAGCAAAATGGAATTGTAGAAAGGAGAAATAGGATTATACTTGATATAGCACGCACCATGATGATTGAAGGAAAAGTGGCACACACCTATTGGAGAGATGCAGTGAACACAGCAGTGTATACTATCAACAGAACACAATTGAGACCAGGCGTGGACAAGACACCCTATGAAATTTGCTTTGGAAATGTACCTACAGTAAAATATTTTAGAATATTTGGCAGCAAGTGCTACATCAAGAGAGATGACAGTATTAGCAAGTTTGATGCTAGAAGTGATGAAGGTATTTTTCTTGGTTATTCTACTAAAAGAAAAGCTTACAGATGTTTCAATTTGAGATTAAAGAAGATAATTGAAAGCACACATGTTAAGATTGATGAGAAGTTTATGATTCAAGAGAGGTACTATGAATATGCACCCTTTATTGAAGAAGAACCCAGATCTAACTGTAAAGATACTATGATTGAAGAAATGTTTGATTGCATTGATGTTTCATGCAATGACCCTGATTCATACAATGAAGAACAACAGATAATAGAGGAAGAAGTCATACCTAAGGTTCCTAATTTTACATCCAGATACCACTCCAAAAATAATATCATTGGAGATCACAGCAGAAGTGTTTTGACCAGATCAAAAGCAAAGAACCTAACAGTGGATGAAGAGGTATGTTTAATTTCACAGATTGAACCTTTAAGTGTTGAAGATGCTTGTAATGACTCTAATTGGAAAAATGCAATGAAAGAAGAACTGGATCAGATAATCAAGAATGACACATGGCAATTGGTTCCTAGACCAAGTGATAAAAATGTGATTGGAACAAAGAGGATTTTCAGAAACAAAATGAATGAAGAAGGTACAGTATTAAGAAACAAAGCAAGATTAGTATGTAAAGGATATGTGCAGAGAGAAGGAATAGACTACACGGAAACATTTTCCCCTATGAGCAGACTGGAAGCCATAAAATTGTTCTTGGCATATGCAACATTAAAAGACTTTAAAGTTTATCAAATGGATGTCAAATCAGCCTTTTTGAATGGTGACTTAAAAGAAGTCTACATAGAACAGCCTGAAGGATTTAACCTTTCAGATAGACTAGATAAGGTATGCAAACTAAAGAAAGCACTTTATGGACTTAAACAGGCTCCAAGAGCTTGGTATGAGAGATTAGATGGTTACCTCACCAAGATTGGATTCAAGAAAGAAGCAGCAAATTGCAACCTATTCACAAGAGAAAAACCTGATGGATTACTATTAGTTGCCATATTTGTTGATGACATTTCTTTGGAGGTAATGACAAGCTTAGTATAATATTTGCAGAAGAAATGCAGAATGAATTTGAAATGAGCATGATTGGTCCTATAAAATACTTCTTAGGACTGAATGTAACTCAGACAGATAAAGGAATATTCATTAATCAGTCAAAATATGTGAAATAAATATTGAAAACTTTCAAGATGGAGGATTGCAAGCCAGTATGCACTCCTATGATCACAGGAAGTAAACTTTCAAAAGATGATGACTCCATAGCAGTTGATAAAACATTGTACAAATCTGTGATTGGAAAGCTTATTTATCTAACTCAATCATGACCTGACATATGTAATGCAGTTGGCATTGTTGGAAGATTTGGAGCTGAACCCAAGCATAATCACTTAATGGCAATCAAAAGAATATTCAGATATCTTAAGGGAACTATAGACTATGGTTTATGGTATCCTAAATCAGAAAATAAACAACTTCATGTGTATATTGATGCAGATTGGGCATGTTGTATTGATGATAGAAAGAGCACTTCAGGAGGAGCAGTATTTCTTGGAGAAAATTTGGTATCTTGGACAAGCAAGAAGAAAAATTGTATTTCTCAGTCAACAATAGAAGCAGAATATGTTGCAGCAGCATTGAATTGTACAACAATTGTTTGGATCAAGTAGATGGTTAAATACTTTGGTATTCAGGTTGACTATCCTATTGGTATTCATTGTGATAACACCAGTACTATTAACATGTCAAAGAACCTTGTGATGCACGCAAAGGTAAAACACATAGAGATCAAGTACCATTATCTGAGAGAAAAAGTTGCAGATAAGGAAGTAACATTGGACTATGTAAACACAAAAGATCAGCTAGAAGACATTTTTACAAAGCCTTTAGAAAAAGATACTTTTGAGTATCTAAGAGAGAATTTGGGAGTAATTCCCTCTCCTAACTCTGATTAGAGAAACCAGCAAGTACATCAGTCCTGTGTGACTGATGAATGGTTGACTACTCTACTTTTGGAGTAGTACCCGAGCTTAATAGTTTATGGCACCCTTTTCCATTGATGTCAATGGGGGAGTATATACCAGTAAAAAAAAGACAAAAAAGGAACACATACAAGGAACTTATACTATGGGGGAGTGAAGAAACACAGTAGGAAAGTATGACAGTGGGGGAGTATTCAGAGAATACACAGTACATGAAACTGCAGCAGTGTAGATGAATCTTTGTTGAGGATATCAAGAAGATTGTATTAGAAAGAAGACACCATGAACATAAGTTTTTTTTATATCATATGTTGCCATCAATGCCAAAGGGGGAGATTGTTGGAGATTTGATTCTGAACAATTGATTGATTGTATGTTTGTCATTGATGACAACATATAATACACAACAGTACTTTTGTATGTACTTATCCATATGATGACATGAAGACCAGTGTGGATAGACACATGTTTCTGACATGTTTATGATGCTATGTTCATACACATAGAATCAGATATGAAGTTTTAGTAAAGATATGTAATTTTGTTATTGACGGTTACAGTTCTGGAGGATTAACGGTTTAAGGCTGACATATGTAACGTGCTGCTCAAGTTGCACCTATCTTCAGGATATGCATGTGTATATTCATGATGAGCTATGAGTTGTTGATATTAATCTAAATGTGCCAAACATATTTCAAGAAGATTACAAAACTATGATTAAATTGGTGAAGCCGACTTAGTAATGCGACGCGTCTGTTCAGCATTAACTTGCGTGGTTGTAATTATTCTTTTGCGCTTAGTAGAGCCGACAAGGATGTTAAGAAGAGTTTTCTAACAGGTCCCATGATCTCATATTTGGTGTATGTATTTATACAAGGTCATTTGTGACAAGAAGAGTTGCGAAAGCTAGAGATTGACAAGCAGAGTAGAGTGTTAATGCAGCAAAGCTATATTTATCATATGTTGATAATATAGATGTTTATGTTGAAGCATTCAGAATCAAGAATAGATTTTTATATTTCTTTACAAGAGGTTAAAGCATCGGTGCACAAAAGGAACTGATCAGACAAGCAGTGTCAAAGCAACAGTTCATTTCATTGGTACAGTGTGTATCAATTATCTAGAAGGTTGCAGCCTTCACCTCTTGGACAGTGAGTCCTCCACCCCTAACAAGGTTATTATAAAAGACTCCTAACAGGGTTCGACCCTTAACCAGGTCAACTATACTACTGCATTGTATTGTACAACTCCTAACAGGGTTGAAGAATCTTTTAACAGGGATTACTATAAACAGTATAGTTCTTTGTGGGTACTAATTCCCACCGCGGTTTTTACCATTTGGTTTCCCCGTAACCAAAATTGATGTGTTGTGTAATGTATTATTTGAATGTGTATTTACTTTGTAACAATATAGATTAATAAGTATAAGGAAGATTTAAAGTTGCAGATAACTGATTCACCCCCCCCTCTGAGTTATCTCTAAAGTATTCTAACAAGTTTGTATTTGTTCAGCCTGATGTTCCTCATACCTTACCGAGAGAACCTACCGAGGAAGAATATGAGCAAGGAGTTCCACAACCAAATGTTGATATTGAAGAACTGAGAGCTACCAAGCCTATTTTGGAAAAGTATGTAATAAGGCACCATTCCATGAGAAATATTATTGGAAATAAGGATGCTAGAGTAATGACAAGAAGCAAGGTAAGAGACAATACATGTTTGATATCCATATTTGAGCCTAAGAAAGTTAAAGAAGCACTAGATAATGAAGATTGGATGAGAGAAATAAAAGAAGAGTATGATCAAATTGAGAAGAAAAAGACATGGACATTAGTACCCAGACCCAAAGACAAATATGTTATAGGTACTAAATGGATTTTCAAAAACAAATTGAATGAGCATGGAGAAGTTATTAGAAATAAAGCTAGATTGGTTTGCAAAGGTTATGCACAAGAAGAACGTATTAACTATGGAGAGACTTTTGCACCTGTAGCTAGATTAGAAGGAGTTAGAATAATTCTATCTTATGCTGCTTACAAAGGATTCAAGGTATATCATATGGATGTTAAGTCTACATTTCTTAATGTGATACTTGAAGAAGAAGTATACATTGAGAAACATGAAGGATTCATTCAGAATACAAACAAGAACAAGGTATGTAAGTTACATAAAGCTTTATTTGGTTTGAAACAAGCACCTCAAGCATGGTATGATAGATTGCACTCTTATCTAATCAAAATAGGATTTTAGAGAACAAGTGATAACAGTAATGTTTACTTTAAATGTGA
The DNA here is from genome assembly GCA_018584345.1 of Thuja plicata. Taxonomy (NCBI): domain Eukaryota; kingdom Viridiplantae; phylum Streptophyta; class Pinopsida; order Cupressales; family Cupressaceae; genus Thuja; species Thuja plicata. The sequence goes on along the minus strand of MU228128.1, from coordinate 2,294,103 downwards.
CAGTGATAATAAAGTTTTGATTGCTGAAATTTTTGTTGATGATATTATTTTTGGAGGCAATGACACTTTATGTAAAGGATTTTCTGAGGAAATGAGAAAAGAGTTTGAAATGTCAATGATTGGAGAGATTAAGTTGTTTCTAGGTCTACAAATATAGCAAGTTACTAGAGGGATCTATATTACACAAGATAAGTATATCAAAGAGATGCTTAAAACTTTTGGTATGGAAGATTCCAAGCCTGTTGGAACACCTATGGTTACTGGATGTAAATTATTTAAAGATGATGAAACACAAGAGGTGGATAATACTCTTTACTGATCCATGATTGGTAAATTGTAGTATGTTGTTCACAATAGACCTAATATAGCACATGTTGTTGTGATTGTTGCAAGATTTTCTTCTAATATCAAGGAAACACATATGTCTGTAGTAAAATAAATTTTGAGATATCTGAAAGGTACATAAGAGTTTGGTTTATTGTACAAAAAAGGAGGTACTTTTGATTTAAAAATATACACTGGTGTAGATTGGGCTGGAAACGTTGATGATAGGGAAAGTACTAGTGGAGGCACATTCTTTCTAGATGAAAGATTGGTTACGTGGCTGAGCAAGAAATAAATTTGTATTTCACAATCTACAGTCGAGGCAGAATATGTTGATGCTATTATAAAATGTGCAAATATAGTATGGAATAACCAATTACTTGAAGGTATGCAAGAAGAGATCACAGACCAAGCACATTTCTATCAAGTATCACTACTTGAGAGAACAAGTTCATTTCTATCAAGTATCACTACTTGAGAGAACAAGTTCAAGAGAAGAATGTGAGATTGGAATATGTGAATTCAAAAGAACAATTGGTTGTTATCTTTACAAAGACACAACCTAAAGATTCTTTTGAGTATCTTAGAGGTAAAATAGGGGTTCTTCCCCTATCCAATGTTCACTAAAGAGCACGAGGCATGCTGCATCAATTCTATATTTTATTAGAATATCTATTTTTGAATTGATATTAGTGTTGGAGCTCTAAATTTTTGGCAAAATTTAGAGTCCTATATAGTGATAAAACTCTAAAAATATCATCCTAAACTCAATGGCCAATAATTGATGACATGATGAAGTACATGAAATAGGATACAAAAATATATTACTTTCTAATTAAAATTTGATGGATTGAGGAAGGAATCTCTATGACAGAAATAATCAAAATTCTGTAAGCAAAGGTTTCAGACATGTTGGAATTTCGACCTGCTACAAAGATGATGCCGAAAGAGGCTGAAGATGGTCAAATTTTAAAAATCTAAAAATGACCCAGTTTGGGAAATTACATTTCCTATCTCCAGCAAAAATATTATCTTTTCACAAGGTGTTTTGTATTTTTGTCCAAGGCCAAATCCAAAAGTTAGGTAGTTAGTTTTAGTTAGTTTATTATCTTTTCAGAATAAATTTGTAATAAGAGTTATGTCTTTTCACCCTAAAGAGGTGTGAAAGCCACTCAAACACACACACACACACACACACACACACACACACATATAAACAATGTAAACATACAAGACAATACAATAATACATATTTTAATAGGATAGAATTTGATCACAACTACAAGATGGACTCTGATGTACTATTTTTTCAACATTAATAAAGATAAGTGCTCTTCTTTTTATTTGTTGTTATAAGTTATATATTTTCAATTAGTCTTTCAAATATTCTATTTTATAGAGTGTTTCATTGTGTGAAATTCCCTGAGTATCATAATTCAAAATTAATATATATAGTTTAAATATCAATTGAAAGATCTATGTATCTTCTCTTGTTTTATCGATCTCTTAATTTGAGTTAAATTTGATAAGATTAGCTATATAGATTGATTTGAAATGTAAGTCAAGTGGAAGCCTTTGAAGTGATAGTCTCGCTTTATTAAAAGCAAGTTTTTTAAAACTGTCTCCGATTGTACGTAGGATTGCAAATTTTATGACTCTATAGCCCAAGTATTTAGAAGGCACTGATCTAATCATTATTTGGAAATTGTCATTTTGTTCCTACTTTGTAGTTTGTAGATAATTTAATAATTATTTCAAAAGAATTACTTTTCAGTCCTTAGTATAATCCATTTTATTCAAGCTTTATAGAGTAGAGATTATCAAGAGATTTGTTGCTTTCCTCCAAGGATCATACACCACCTTTGGAAGAACTTTGTTTTGTGTACGCAGTTGTGCAACATAGTGAATTTAATTGTTTAAGGTTAATTTAGGCCTACCAGCCTTGGCTTGATTAAGCCAAAATTATAGAGGTATCAAGTGGCACATCACCATTATACCTATCAGTTGGCCAAAAGCGAATCTATCATTTTTGGGCACCAATAAATTGGCAACTCTAATGGGGAGTTGTCTATGAAAGACAATGTTGAACATTACCTAGAAGCTCTGGTGATTTAATTAAGACTCTACTGGAGATAAGAACTCTGAAGATAGTAAGTTTTTTCCTTCTAGAAAGAAGGTGGTGACTCTATTTAATAAAACATTTTAGTTAGTGACTCTACTGAGGGAGAAGACCTGGAAGAAGATAAGTAAAGTTTTCCTCTTTAAAGAGGTGATGACTCTATTGAAAAGATCCTAATGTATAAAGAAATAAGTTACTACAAATTCAGATATTTGGTATGTACCAGAATATGTATTCACATAAAGTATCAAACTTTTGTGACCCAAGACCAAAATTTATTATTGAAGTATATAAACCATTGAGTTTTGATAACATCCCTGGTGGTTAGAAATATTTTCCTCTTAAACTAAAAAAATATGTTCCAAAATTTTGTGGAGATGGATCAGAATCACCAACGGAACATTTGCGGGCATTTTGTAAATTTATTCTAGATTGTCATATCTATGAAGAATAGGTGATTATGAAACTATTTGTAAGATCATTGATAGATCATGTAGGTTTTCTTTTTAATATGACACCTGAACAAAGTATATCATCATGGAGAGAGTTTGAGAAATGGTTTCTTGATATGTTTCATTATGAACATGACGAGATTCAGGATCACAATATGGAAGAGGACTCTTAACATGTCTCCTTTGGATGCACTTTTTAGCTTGGAGATATTTGAAGGGGAGTCTTCTACACATTTTCTTATAAGAATGGTGAACATTCTTCAAGAAATACCTTCAAACATTATGCCTTCACAAAAAGAAATCATGAGAAAGGTCAAAAAATTGAGAATTACATCAGATGATCCTTCTGTAAAGTTCCTTGTGCATA
>MU228128.1:2217870-2271492 GCA_018584345.1 Thuja plicata | reverse complement strand
ATTGATCTAGATTGACCAATAACAACTTCCACTTTCTACATTGAAAAAGTACCATATCTCTCTCTTCAAGGGTGGGTTATTCATTACTACCATGTCATGTTGTATTGAGTTGTATGTAGCTCTAATTATTTATTGTTAAAGTTAAAGTTAAACTTGAACTACAATGTCTCTGCGTGTTACATAGGAAAGCCCATGTATGATGAGCCCCTGAGGCATTAGGTTTGGCCCTTAGGTCTTGTACTTTTGAGTTCTTTCTTGATCTTTCCACCCCTTACCAATATTTTACATAGTTTGCATCTCTTTACGAAACTAGTTTTCAGTGCCTTACGAAACTAGTTTTCAATGCCTTATGTATTTTTGCCACTTATTCATTATGTTGGCACACTTATCCATTATTTTCATTATTGTTATTGATTAGTTGTTGAGTTTTTGATCTCTTTCTCCCTTGGGAATTCTTTTCAAGTAGAAACAGTAGGATATATACCATCTATCTTTATTGAAGACTCTTTATCAAAGGGGTATCAATGTCCTTTATCTTCAATAGAATAAGGGGTGCAGAAGGTTGCTTTGCATCCATTGGGTATAGAAATTCAGTGGTATACCCAAATGATGCAAAGCATCTTCTGCACCCTCGATTTCAGTGAAGAGAGAAATGCCATTGATACCCTTTGGATAAAAAAAATTCAGAACATAAATATGAAATCCTACCATTACTACTAGAAAAGCATTTCCAAAGGATCATAGATGCTCTATCCTACCACATAAATGTGTGTGTTTCTTATAGTAGCCTTAACACAAGCTCAATCTCATGAGGTTGTAGTGGACCCAATTGATCTAGATTGACTAATAACAACTTCCACTTTATACATTGAAAAAGTACCATATCTCTCTCTTCAAGGGTGGTTTATTCATTACTACCATGTCATGTTGTATTTAGTTGTATGTAGCTCTAATTATTTATTGTTAAAGTTAAAGTTAAACCTGAACTACAATGTCTCTACGAGTTACATAGGCAAGGCCATCTATGATGAGCCTCCGAGGCATTAGGTCTGGCCCCTTAGGTCTTGTACTTTTGAGTTCTTCCTTGATCTTGCCACCCCTTACCAATACTTTACATATTTTGTATCTCTTTACGATACTAGTTTTAAACACCTAATGATTGATTTAGCTAAAATATTGATGTAGCTTATCTTATGATCTTGTATGTAATAAACTATGAATTTTATATCATGCATCTAGTTGTGTAGCCATATATATAGGTGCAGGAAATAGAGAGTCAAGGAGAAGTGTATGACTTGATGATGCACATGCGTAATTGTAGATGAGGATTAGTAATAGGGTGCCATGCATTGCTTAGATCCTTTGGATCTAACCCCATCTTGACCTTCCTTGCAGGTTCTGGATCATTCAGGAGCGTACGTGGATTCAACCCTGGGTCAACACTTCAACGACATCAGGCAATGATGCAAAATTTACTGTCTGTAGTCGTTGCAGTAGCATAAGGCGCCAAATTTAGCACAATATGATCACTAGTCATTGCAGCAGCATCAAGCGCCAACTTCAGCACAATATGATCACTAGACAACGCAACTTAAAAGTAGAAGACATACAACCATGTCTAGTGATCATATTGTGCTGAAGTTGGCACCTGATGCTACTGCAATGACTACAGACAGTAAATTTTGCATCACTGCGTGATGTCATTAAAGTGTTGACCCGGGGTTGAATCCAATATGCTCCTATATGATCCAGAACCTACAAGGAAGGCCAAGTTGTGCTGTATGCCTTCTAACACTATATATTCTACGCGACTACATGTGCATTCTCGATTCAGAGTGGGAAAATCTTATTTTGGAGGAGGGAGAGAAGCCAAACACATAAAGAACATGCACATAAACATGATAGCTGGGAAACATAAATATAGATATGACAACAGCTGAGAAACATAAATTTAGATATCACAACAGCTGAGAAACATAAATGTAGATATCATGGTCACAATTGTTTGGAGACACAACATAATTCCGTGGTATATCCAGATGATGCAACACAACCACTACTCCTCCAGTTCAAATTTGGCACTGCACAATCCAAAAACCATAGATAAGGAATAAATTTAGAGAGTGGAGGTATATTCTTTCAGTCGTTATGGCCCTCCTCCGCTCTCTAAATTTATTCCTTATCTCTGGTTTTTGGATCATGCAGTGCCAACTTAGAACTGGAGGAGTAGTGGTTGCATTGCATTGTCTAGGTATAGCACTGAATTATGTTGTGTCTCCAAAAAATTGTGACCATGATGCCTACATTTATGTTTCTCAGCTGTTGTGTCCCAAGATCCCTTATGACCCTTTATGACCCTTTACAATCCCTAAGAATACATCTTAGAGATCTTAAAGTGTTGTAAAGTGTCATAAGAGTGTCCTAGGAGGGGCCAGATGAGTTTCCACCTTCACGTGGTTGGCCTTGTTAAGTAGAGAATGTTAAACTATTCTTGAAACAAAGAGAAACTCTTAAAAACTCTAAAGTGACACTAAAAAATACATGCGACATCGAGCCGTCATCAATTTCCGACGGCTTAATGTCGCATGTATAGAAAATTTGTCACATGCCTGTCATAATGTCGACACTCATTGTGCGATGCCTAGGTGTCGTAATAGCGATAGCTAAAATGTAACGACAACATGATAACTAGTATAGCCGGCTTGTATTGTGACACCTAAACGTCATTTTTTTTAGACGTGCGATGAATTTGCTATACTTGTGACATCGGGCTGTCACAAGATTACCGACAGATTGATGTCACATGTATGGAAAATTTGTCACACGTCTAAAAAAAGTGACAAATAACATGCGATGCCTACGCGTCGTAATAGAGACAGGTGAGATGCGATGCTTACGTGTCGTAATAGCGACAGCAAAAATATGTAATGACAACATGATAACCATCATAGCCAGCTCGTATTGCGACAGTTAGTACCATCACAATAATGGTAAATGGTACAGCTGTCATTAATTTTGACACCAAAATTGCAACACTGGTCTCTGTCGCTAGGTTGACGAGAATGTATCAGAAAAGTGACACATAGCCGTTGAAAAGAGGCCTCAAATGTACTAGTGCTAGAAAAGTACAAGTTTTGAGGTAAAAGTGAAATGGTTGACCGAGTTTTGAATTATGAATAAGATGATCGAATGAATGAGCACAAATGATGGAATAGAATATAAAGAATGAGAAATTTGAATAGAATATTCACAGAGGCTGGAAAATTGAACAGAGAAGAAGAAGAAGCTGAAGAACAACATTTACCGAGCAGAACAAAGAAAAAGAGATTGAAGAATCTACATTCTGAGAAAGAGATCAATGGAGTATGAGATGTCCGTATTCAATTGAGCATAAAGGATCTAAGACAAGCAAAGGTAGTTTCTATATTTACAGATCAAATTTTACTATTGCTTATTAGTATTTGTAATAGAGAAATCTCTTAACCAAGTGGATTTAACAGTCCTATATTTAAAACCTAGACTTAGGTGACATTCCAAAAGAGTGTTTAAATAACTCTTACAAGGCCACTTTTAACAAAGTGAAGATCTTAATAGATCTGAGGTAAATCCCCTAACAGGGTAACATTTAGCAAATGTGTTTGTAATCTTTAACAAGATAAATTCTTAACCAACCGTACTTCAGAAGGGTACATTTTTATTGTGGGTTACAATTCCCATGGAGGTTTTTCCCAAATTGAGTTTCCACATTAAATATAGTGTCAACTGAGTTAAATCTAGAGTTATATGAGTTTATCTGATGTTGCTAAGTTTGAATGATTGATTTACATATATGAGATGTATTGTTGTTTAAGTTATTAAGTTGATTGGTGAATTGGTTGATTACTGCATTCAGTATTACCAAGTGATTTAGAGAGTTTAATTTTAAGTTTTTAAGTTTTGATTTGTCTGATTCACCCCCCTAGTGGACCAAAATAGGACTGGTACATTATCAAATGAAATTGAAGATAAAGATGTCCTAAATTGGTTGCATAGAGATGAAGATGAATCACATTAAGATATAAGGCATGTCAAAATTCTCACTCAACAATATGGAAAAGGTTTCCACATCATGCAACAAATGGGTTATGAACAAGGACCTCTTTGGAAGAAGAAGGAAGGGTTCATTAAACCAATACATATGATTCCTATAAATTCAAAAGACATAATAGGGATAGGCTATAAAGAAGAATAATATATTCCCATACTACATAATAATCCCATTTTTGATCAAGAAGAGAAAGAAGAATTTACACCAATTTCATTTGAGAGGCTTCTCTATCTATAAGAGGAAAAAATTACAAGTAAAGAAGAATAAAACATATAACAACCATCACAAGAACATTAACATCACTTAGAGGAAAACATTTCTGATATGGAAGAAGGAATTGTACACCTTCTCTCTGAGTGTATCCTACAATTGCAATAAGGAAATGAATAAGACTCGTGAGTACGAGTGGGAAAAAAATTTTGTGACTATCAAAGATATTGAGATAGATGTGATTCATAAATATGGATTTAGATTTGAAGTGGGACAAAGCTCAAGTTACAAACCTTTTGAGTTTGATTCACATAATATTGATGATGATTCTAGTGAGGATAGTTGGAATCTTAATGGTATAAATGATCTTTTGGAAAGTAATATTATAGACCTCATCGATTAGCTCAAAAGCTTTGATGATAACACGATCATGAAAATCAAGGAATTTGAGATGTATCCTAAAGAGCCCTTACCATTGGTACACCCAGAGCTTATTGATCATACCATAATTAAACTGAATTGAGATACCAACCTTTTCTAATGACTATGCCATTCCTTGTTACCTCAATGATGTTGAGTCCATAACGACTTCCACCAATAAGCCTAATGTAGGGATGACAATGGAAGATATCAAGTTTCTTAGTTGCAAAAAGAAAAATAAAAGAAATAAAAGATCAGATGGTGAAAACGATATCATGGTAGTATCTGATCAATAAAAAGTAAAAATAAAGGACATATCCAATGACAAAAACCTCTCTAAGGCACTCAAGCATGGGAAAATTAACATCCTTCTATAACACTTTCAAGAAAGATCCCCAATTCTTATTGAGATTACATAGCCAATAAATCTTGGATTAGAAGAAGCACATAAGATAATTCATCTTTCTCAGTCATTGTTAGAAGAGAAGAAACAAGAATTCATGCAGTTCTTTAAGGACCAAAAAATCAATTTTGCATTGTCTTATTCTGATATGCCAGGGTTGGATCTTGACTTGATAATACATCATTCATCAATAGTACCTGAAGTAAATCCTATCAAACAAAAGCTAAGAAAAATGCATCCATAAATTGTTCTTTTGTTAAAGGATGTAATAGAGAAATTGCTAACAATTGGCTTCATTAGAGCTATAACTTATGTTGAATGGATCTCTAGTATAGTACTAGTATCAAAACCTGATAAATCTATAAGAGTTTGCATAAATTTTTGAGATCTCAATAAAGCCTTTTCTTAATCATGATTTTCCTCTACAAAAAATAGACATGATAGTAGATTTGACAGTGGGCTATGAAATGCTATCACTCATGGATAGTTTTTCCGGATACAACCAAATAAAGATAGAACTAGAAGACCAGGAAAAAATAACATTTACTTGTCCATGGGGGGACATTCCATTAGAATTTCATTTATTTTGGGCTTAATAATTCTATGGATACTTACTAGAGGGAAATGGCAACAATATTCTATGACATGATGCATAAAAACATGGAAGATTATGTGGATGATACATTGGGAAAATCAATTAGGAGAAAGGAACTTTTGAAGGATTTAAAAAAAAAAATTGATTGAGTGGAGCCTTTTAGGATATGGTTAAATCCAAAGAAATGTGCTCTTCGAATGACTTAAGGGAAAGTAATAAGATATATTTATTTGATAAAGGAAATTGAATTTGATCCTTCTAAAGTTAAAACGATCATGGAGATGAAAAACTAAAGAGCATAAGACAATTGAGGTCTCTCTAAGGAAAATTGCATTCAATAAGAAGATTCATATCCCAATTAGCTAATAAATCACAACCATTGATAAAATTTCTACACAAAGGTGTTACATTCTAGTGGGATGAAGTATGTGAACGATCATTAAACCAAGTAAAATAGTGTTTGGAAAATCCTCCTATCTTGATGTCTCCTATTCAGGGTAAACCATTGCTGCTATATCTCTCAGCAACTAAAACATCATTGGGAGCATTATTATCACAACAAGATGAAACAGGAAAAGAAAGAGCCATATACTACATAAACATGAAATTTGTATCTTATGAAATCAATTACATAGATATAGAAAAAGAATGTTTAGCAATAGTCTTTGCATCAAAAAATATGAAACACTGCATGCTTTCTCACTCAGTTAAACTCATTGCTAAGATTGATCCACTCAAATACCTTCCAAACAAAGAAACACTAACATAAAGATTAGAAAAATGGGTAATGATACTGAGAATGTTTGATATCGAGTAAATGGATTTTAAAGATATCAAAGGACAAGTCATTGAAGACCAATTAGATGAAGCACATTTTGATGTAGGAGCATCTTAGGATCTTAGCAATCTTGCACCAAACAAAAACATTTTTTATTTCTTGTTTGATCAGCCTTGTTTTTTGGTTGATAGTTGATCTGTGCTTGTTGTTTTGTGTTACGATCATCATAGTATGTTCTTGGCTTCAGCCTAGATCTTATCCTATGATCACACATTATTTGGTTGCATCGCATTGGAGTTATGGTAAATTTTTCATGTGCTTATCATGTTCTTCATTTTCCTGCTTGGTTGTTGTGTTTCGATCAATTTCCTAATCTTTCAATGGTTTTTCCTGAGCATGATCATGCCATCTCATTGTTATTTTTTAGGTCAATAGTTTTATGATTTTATCACTTAATTCTATTATTGGAGGTTGTTCCTAAAGATTTGGGTCCTGACCTATTTATTGTAAAATGTTTTCTTAATTAGTGGGGAATGTAATATTTATAAGCTAACTAGATGTTTTGATGCCTTTATAAGCTTATGGATTTGTTCCTAAGGGATAGGTGATCCCATAAGATTATTTGGCTTTGATTAGGTAGGATTGTTATGGTTTGGAGTGTAATTAGGCCTCTACGCTTGGCATGTATAACTAGCATGTGAAACAAAATGTTGCAGATCTATTGTAAATAATTTTTTGATGATAATAAAAGGATTAATCTCTCTATTTATTCCTTCTTGTCTTGTTTCTTCAACTGTGTTATATTGGCTGGAAGATTTGGACCGATCTCCTTGAGGTTTCTCCATACTTGACTGCATCAAGTTGTATTAAAGTAAGGTGTTGGAGATTTGATTCTAAATAGTTGATTGATTATATGTTTTTCATTGATGACAACATATAATACACAACAGTACTTCTGTATGTACTTATCCATATGATGACATGAAGACTTGCATGGATAGATACATGTTGTTGCAATATTTATTATGCTATGTTCATACACGTAGACTTAGATATGAAGTTTCAGTAATGATATGTAATTCTGTTGGTGATGGTTACAGTTCTGGAGGAATAACGGTTTAAGGACGACGTATATAATATGCTTAATGAGTTGCGCCTATCTTCAGGATATGCGTGTGTATAGTCATGTTTATTTATGAGTTTTTGATATTAATCCAAAGGCGCTAAATGCATTTCAAGAAGATTACAAAGTTATTATTAATTTGGTAAGGCTGATTTAGTGAAGCGACGCGTCTGTTCAACATTGACTTGCGTGGTTGTAATTATGCTTGCGCATTTAGTAGAGCCAACAAGAATGTTAAGAAGAGTTGTCTAACAGGTCCCATGATCTCATACTTGGTGTATGTACTTATAGAAGGTCATTTGTGATAAGAAGAGTTGCAAAAGCCAGAGATAAGAAAAGTAGAGCAGAGTGTTAAAGAAATAGAGCTATATTTATCATATGTTGATAATATAGATATTGAAGTAGAAGCTTTTAGAATACAGATAAGATTGTTATATTTATTTACAAGAGGTTAAAGCATCGGTGCAAAAAAAGGAACTGATCAGACAAGCAGTGTCACAAGCACTAGTTCATCTTGTTGATACAGTGTGTATCAAATATCCAGAAGGTTATAGCCTTCACCACTTGGACAGTGAGTCCTCCACCCTTAACAGGGTTACTTGTAAAAGACTCCTAACAGGGTCTTACCCTTAACCAACTCAACTATACTACTACATTTTATTGAACAACTCCTAAAAGGGTTGAAGAATCTTTTAACAGGGATTACTATAAATAGTATAGTTCTTTATGGGTAATAATTCCCACCGGAGTTTTTACCATTTGGTTTCCCCATTACCAAATTGATGTGTTGTGTAATGTGCTATCTGAATGTGCATTTAATTTATATCAGTCTGGATTAATAAGTACAAAATATTTAAAGTTTCTTATAACTGATTCACCCCCCCTCTCAGTTATCCCTGAAGTATTCTAACAATCGGTATCAGAGCCAAGTGCCTTGGAGACAAAGCCTAATAGCTTAAGGTAGATCTGATGGCATACTTTAGAAAAGAGAGCCCTAAGTATCATGGAGAGAACTATCTAGATTGGAAGAACAAAATGATAACACATCTACAATGTGTTGGCTTTGAGATCTTTGAGATTGCTACACCAGAAGTTGATTTTCGATCTCTGAAAGACCTTGCAAAGGATGATGCTACTAATAGACAAAAGGAAACATTTACTAATAATGCAATTGCCAAAGAAGCCCTAATCAGCACCTTATCAAACAGTGAATTTTCTGAGATCAAGAAGATTGACAAGAAATATACCATATGGAAGTATTTAGAAGACATGTTTGAAGGAGATGTTCAAGCAAAGAATGCACGTAGGAAGACATGGAAGAAGAAATACAACAGCCTTGAGATGTTGCCTGAAGAGAACATTAGAGCCTACAATCAAAGGATAAATGAAGCAGTATCTGGAATCAGGAAGAATAGTGGTGAAATATTAGAAGAAGATATAATGGATAAGTTGTTAACTACTCTGACATCAGACTATGAAAACAAGATCAGCATTCTAGAGGAAACTATGCAATTCTCACAAAACTTCAAAAGAGAGACTCTGATCAGCAACATCTCTACATTTGAGATATCAAGATTGAAGACTGAACCTAAGAATGAAACAGCCTTGAAAGCTTCAATCCACGGTAAGAAATCCTCACACATCTCTACTCATAATGAGAATGAAGAAACTAATGAAGAGCTAGAAGAGATAATTTCCATGATTGCAAAAAGAGAAAAGAAAGGAAAAGGAAAGTATGAAGGACAACTTCCATTCAAGTGTTTTTCATGTAATAAGATTGGTCACTTTGCATCTAAGTATCCCACAAGAGTCAAGAAGTTCAAATTTGACTACAAACCTAAATATAGGAAGGAATGTTACCATGCTGAAGAAGGTGTAACTGATGAAGATTCAAGAGAAGATGAAATTTGATTCATTTCCCTTAAATACATGGAAAGGTTGCTCAAAGATATGGACATTGCAAATAAAGAAGAAGATCATGAATTAGCCTTAATTTCCAAAGTAGATGTCAGAACTGACTGGATCATTGACAGTGGATGCTCACACCACATGACAGGGGACAAAGACAAATTTGTTCATCTATAAAAATACAAAGGTGGTATGGTTAGATTTGGAGATAACACTCCTAAACCTATCATAGGCAGAGGATCTATCACCTTGGATGGAATGAAGAAGATAGATGATGTTCTATATGTTGATGGTTTGCATCACAATTTACTAAGTGTTGGACAACTACTTGACAAAGGATATCATTTGGAGTTCAAGGTAAACAAGTGCATTATTAGCAACAAGGATGGAGACATGATTGCATCAGGCTCTAAAACAAAAGGTAATTTTTTTCATCTCAATTCAGATGTAAGTTGTTTTTTTCCAAAAGTAGATGACAGTTGATTATGGCACAAGAGACTATGGCATATCAACTTTGACAATATAGTAAAGATCAGTAATGTCAAGGCAGTTAGAGACATACCAAGCATTGAAAGAATAGTTGATACAATTTGTAGGGAATGTGTTATGGGTAAACATGTAAGGAGTTCCTTCAGAAGCAAGAAGACCTCAGTTGAAAACAAGTTGGACATAGTGCATATAGATTTATGCGGTCCTACTCAAACAAGATCATACTACAGTGAAAGGTAATTTATTTTTTTTGTTGATGATTTTTCTAGGATGATGTGGGTTGCGTTCTTAAAAGAGAAGTTAGAAGCCTTTAAAAAGTTCAAAATATTCAAAGCTAAGGTTGAGAATGAATCTGGACTAAAACTAAAATGCTTAAGATCAGATAGAGGAGGAGAATTTACCTCTGACCAATTTTATGACTACTGTGAAGAACATGGAATAAAAAGGCAATTGAGTGCCCCTAGAACACCTCACCAAAATGGAATTTTAGAAAGGAGAAACAGGATTATACTTGATATAGCATGCACCATGATGATTGAAGGAAAATTGGCGCACACCTATTGGAGAGATGTAGTGAACACAGCACTGTATACTATCAACAAAACTTAATTGAGACCAAGCGTGGAAAAGACACCCTATGAACTTTGGTTTGGTAATGTACCAATAGTAAAATATTTCAAAATATTTGGCAGCAAGTGCTACATCAATAGAGATGACAGTGTTGGTAAGTTTGATGCTAGAAGTGATGAAGGTATTTTTCTTGGTTACTCTACAAAAAGAAAAGCTTACAGATGTTTCAATTTGAGATAAAAGAATATAATTGAAAGCACCCATGTTAAGATTGATGAAAAGTTTATGATTCAAGAGAGGTACTATGAATATGCACCTTTGATTGAAGATGAACCTAGACCTAACAGAAAAGACACTATGATTGAAGAAATGTTTGATTGCATTGATGTCTCACGCAATGACCCTGATTCAATCAATGAATAACAACAGCTTACAGAGGAAGAAGTCACACCTAAGGTTCCTAAGTTTACATCTAGATACCACTCTAAAAATGATATCATTGGAGATCAGAGAAGCAATGTTTTGACCAGATCAAAAGAAAAGAATCTAATAGTGGATGAAGAGCTATGTTTACTTTCACAAATTGAACCTTTAAGTGTTGAAGATGCTTGTAATAGTTTTGATTGGAAAAATGCAATGAAAGAAGAACTAGATCAGATAATCAAGAATGACACATGGGAATTGGTTCCTAGACCAAGTGATAAAAATGTGATTGGAACAAAGTGGATTTTTCAGAAACAAAATGAATGAAGAAGGTACAGTAATAAGAAACAAAGCAAGATTAGTATGTAAAGGATATGCACAGAGAGAAGGAATAGACTACACAGAAACATTTGCCCCTGTGAGCAGACTAGAAGCCATAAAATTGTTTTTGGCATATGCAACATTAAAATACTTTAAAGTTTATCAAATGGATGTCAAATCAGCCTTTTTGAATGGTGACTTAAAAGAAGAAGTCTACATAGAACAACTTGAAGGATTTAACCTTTCAGATAGACCAGACATGGTATGGAAATTGAAGAAAGCACTTTATGGACTTAAACAAGCCCCAAGAGCGTGGTATGAAAGACTAGATGGTTATCTCACCAAGATTGGATCCAAGAAAGGAGTAGCAAATTGCAACTTGTTCACAAGAGAAACACCTGATGGATTACTATTAGTTGCCATATTTGTTGATGAAATTATCTTTGGAGGTAATGACAAGATTAGTATAACATTTACAAAAGAAATGCAGAATGAATTTGAAATGAGCATGATTGGTCCTATAAAATACTTTTTAGGACTGAATGTAAAATAGATAGATAAAGGAATATTCATTAATCAGTCAAAATATGTGAAGGAAATATTGAAAACTTTCAAGATGGAGGATTGCGAGCTAGTTTGCACTCCTATGATCACAGGAAGTAAACTTTCAAAAGATGATGACTCCACAGCAGTTGATAAAACATTGTACAAATATATGATTGGAAAGATTATTTATCTAACTCAATCAAGACCTAACATATCTGATGCAGTTGGCATTGTTGGAAGATTTGTAGCTGAACCCAAACATAATCACCTAATGGCAATCAAGAGGATATTCAGATATCTTAAGGGAACTATAGACTATGGTTTATGGTATCCTAAATCAGAGAATACACAAATTCATGTATATACTGATGCAGATTGGTCAGGTTATATTGATGACAGGAAGAGCACTTTAGGAGGAGCAGTATTTCTTGGAGAAAATTTGGTATCTTGGACAAGCAAGAAGAAAAATTGTATTTCTCAGTCAACAACAGAGGAAGAATATGTTGCAGCAGCACTGAATTGTACAACAATTGTTTGGATTAAGTAGATGGTTAAATAATTTGGTATTCAATTTGACTATCCTATTGTTATTCATTGTGATAACACCAGTACTATTAACATGTTTAAGAACCCTGTGATGCATGCAAAGAAAAAACACATAGAGATCAAGTACCATTTTCTGAGAGAAAAAGTTGCAAACAAGGAAGTGACATTAGACTATGTAAGCACAAAAGATCAGTTGGCAGACATTTTCATGAAGCCTTTATCAAAGGATACTTTTGAGCATCTAAGGGAGAAGTTGGGAGTCATTCCCTTTCCTAAGTCTAATTAGAGAAAGTAGCAAGTACATCAGTCCTATGTGACTAATGAATGGTTGAATACTCTACTTCTGGAGTAGTACCTATGCATAATGGTTTATGGAACCCTTTTCCATTGATGTCAATGGGCGATTATATACTAAAAACAAGAAACACAAATAACGAGCTAAAACAAGGAACAAATACAAGGAGCTTATGCTCTGGGGGAGTATACAGATAAAACACAATCTATGTAACTGTAGCAGTGTAGATGAATCTTTGATGAGGATATTGAGAAGATTGTAAAAGAAAGAAGACACCATGAACAGAAGTTGTTTTTATCATATGTTTCCATCAATGCCAAAGGGGGAGATTGTTGGAGATTTGATTATAAACAGTTGATTGATTATATGTTTTTCATTGATGACAACATATAATACACATCAGTGCTTCTGTATGTACTTATCCATATGATGAAATGAAGACTTGCATGGATAGATACATGTTTTTGACAAGTTTATTATGCTATGTTCATACACACAGACTCAGATATGAAGTTTCAGTAAAGATATGTAATTATGTTGGTGACGGTTACAGCTCTGGAGGAATAACGGTTTAAGGCCGACGTATATAACATGGTTAATTAGTTGCACCTATCTTCAAGATATACATGTTTATATTGATGTTTATTTATGAGTTTTTGATATTAATCCAAAGGCGCTAAATGTATTTCAAGAATATTACAAAGTTATGATTAATTTGGTAAGGCCGACTTAATGAAGTGACGCATCTGTTCAGCATTGACTTGCGCGGTTGTAATTATGCTTGTGCATTTCGTAGAGCCAACAAGAATGTTAAGAAGAGTTGTCTAATAGGTCCCATAATCTCATACTTGGTGTATGTACTTATAGAAGGTCATTTGTGATAAGAAGAGTTGCGAAAGCCAGAGATAAGAAAAGCAGAGCAGAGTGTTAAAGCAACAGAGCTATATTCATCATATGTTGATAATATAGATATTGAAGTAGAAGATTTTAGAATATAGATAAGATTTTTATAGTGATTTACAAGAGGTTAAAGCATCGGTGCACAAAAAGGAACTATTCAGACAAGCAATGTCACAAGCAGTAGTTCATCTTGTTGATACAGTGTGTATCAAATATCCAGAAGGTTGTAGCCTTCACCACTTGGACAGTGAGTCCTCCACCCTTAATAGGGTTACTTGTAAAATAATCCTAATAGGGTTCAACCCTTAACTAGGTCAACTATACTACTACATTGTATTGAACAACTCCTAACAGAGTTGAAGTATCTTTTAACAGGGATTACTATAAATATTATAGTTCTTTGTGGGTACTAATTCTCACCGGGGTTTTTACCATTTGGTTTCCCCATAACCAAATTGATGTGTTGTGTAATGTGTTATCTGAATGTGAATTTAATTTATATCATTATGGATTAATAAGTACAAAATATATAAATTTGCTGATAACTGATTCACCCCCCCCCCCCTCTCAGTTATCCCTGAAGTATTCTAACATAAGGTTAAGTAAGGTTGAGTGAGGTTGAGTNGTGAGGTTGAGAAAGCTAGATCAAGGTTGAAAAAGGTAGAGTGAGGTTGATATTCCTATGATGGAAGATCTGAGTTCCTCACTTGTGAAGCCCTAAACCTATTGATCGTGATACTGAGGGTGTATAGATCACTAGTTGGAGAAGCATCTTGTATACATCACAGGTTGGAAAAGTAGTTTTACCGAAGGATTGGAAGATGTCACCTAGAAGAATGAACCCTAGAAGGTTAGAGAAAATGATGGAATACTTAAAGGTTGAGATGAGGAATTAGATCAAAAATGTGTTGACTAGATTGAGGAGGAATCTTGAGCCTGAAGAAGAATTTGAGGAGGTTGTTGAATATCTTGAGACTGTAGATACTAAGATCCCTGCAGATGAAGATAGCTTGTTGAGAGCTATGGCACAAGTAATTAAAAATCATAGGATGGATGTTTCTATTTTCACCAATTCATTACATCCTACGGATTCTATAGATTGGATTGGATATTTAGAAGACTACTTTGAGTTAGAAGACATCATAGATCCATAGAGGGTTAGATTAGCATAGACTAAGTTGAATTTTCATGTTGCCTTATTGTCAAAGGAATTAAAAAAATATAGAGAGGAGCATAGTAAAACAAAAATCACTAGATGGAAGGTGTGTTAGAATAACTATGAGAGGGGGGGGGGGTGAATTAGTGGCCTCAAAAATATTGTAATAAATCAACCCAAAAACTTAGTACCACAATTATAAACCTCTAGTTATCTTCAGTCCTACAGGATGAATGCCTTTAAATAATATTATCAAATAACTACTGATCTAATTTCACCGGTAAACCTTATTCTTAAGCTTTACCGAATAACAGTCTATCATTTACCAAAATACAGTAAATAACTTAGTATTTACCGATCAATCCTAATTTAGTAATGTGTAAAGAAAAACATCAAAGCAATGAATCATAAAAACATTTGACACAGATTTTTAATGTGGAATCATGTTAGTGGAAAAACCTAGGATTGGTAACCCAAAATTTCCACT
The DNA here is from genome assembly GCA_018584345.1 of Thuja plicata. NCBI lineage: Eukaryota > Viridiplantae > Streptophyta > Pinopsida > Cupressales > Cupressaceae > Thuja > Thuja plicata. The sequence continues at coordinate 2,256,235 of MU228128.1, read as the reverse complement.
CTTCTGAAGTGAGCTCGGTGAAGAGCCAACCTTGTTAAAGGTTACAAACACATTTTTAAGTGTGACCTTGTTATAGGATTAATCACTAAAATTTTATCACTTGATATTTGGCATTCACTATTCTATCTTCACGATAAACCTTTTGATACTCCTTGGGATGTATCTCAATATATAAAGGATTGTTAAATCTTGCTCGGTTAAAAGACTTTCTAATCCAATATTGGTTAAACTGAAACAATATATGATCTATTCATATATACAACTTAGACTTGCAGATGTTCAGATCTATTGTAAGCTCATAGTACCTTTCTTATCAATTTTTCCCTTTAATACCTTTGCTCCACTTCTTTCTGCTCGGTGATGTTGTGCTTCTCTATTGCTTGATGTCTGCAGAAATCTTTAGCTTTGTTCTTTAACTTGTATGATCAGGACTGTATGAAATCTTCTTCACCAGTATTATCTCAAGCATCTTCTTATCTATTCACTCACCAATTCATAATTAATTATCTTTTCTCTCTTATAGACATCATTTCCAGGTCCTTAACTTTCTTGTTCTTGGCGCGATTCACAATTCTTACCATTCTTTCTTTAAAGCTTACTTCAGTTTTATCCCATAGATTTCTCCTTGAAAAATAGAATAAATTAGCTTTAAAACTCTAGCTTATCTCTCAATTTTAACTTGTCGATGAAAAAAATGTGATTAACCAATTAAATCCATATTTAGCTCTTGCTAGCTAAGTCTTTTTTTAGTTCTTTTTAGTGTTTAACTCCTTGTTAGCTCCATCTTGACTTTAGTTGTCCATGGGAACCTCTGTCTGTCACGGTTCTCTGTCCGTTGGGTAATACTATGGTTATGCTTCTCGGTAATTCTTGCTCGGGTATCAAAGTGACTCTTCTCTCATGGTTCTTTATCCGTCGGGGTGCACTGTTCATTGGTGTTTGTTGTCACTTAGTGTATACTGGTCTTTTATGCATTAGTGATAGCATAACCTTTATCTCTTTAATTCTTTGAATTCTTTGACACTATGTATATAACCAATCATATTATATCAAGTTAACATCAATGAAAATACAATACATTAACTGAGTTAATGTCTTGCATTAACTTTCTGCAGCTCGGTGATCATCAATGTAACATCTTGAAATAATCAATCAGTTATAGTTCATCAATCTCTCCCTTTGGCACTGATGGAAACACACTATTAATACTAATATAATATGAAAAATATAAGTTGTAGTTCAATCTACCAAAATTATTGTTCTATAACCAATACAAATGTCTGGTTCTCGGTAAGCTCTCCTAGCTTAGATTTGTTTCTTGTAGAGTGCTATCTTCAATCTTTCCCTTTACTGGATAAGTATAGAAATCTTCTAATTATGTATCTCCCTTTGATGTAGAATATCTTCTTTGATGTTGTATCTCCCTTTGACTGTTCCTCTCCTTGATTATCTCTTTTTCCTTTGACAAAAAATAGATATATTCTTTCCCTTAAGTCATCTCTCCCTTAGGATAATTCTCTCCCTTTGGATGGTTGAGGGATGATATTTCATCTGGATATAATCTCTCTCCCTTTGACAGCAATGCCAAAATATATCCATTCCCCTTTTTTAATATACTCCTTGAATTTCCCTATCCATCAGCAATATAATGACTCTGGTGTTCGGTGTAGATAAGTACCTTGTTGTGTACTAACATATCTTTGCAGTCCATCTTTTTGCTTGCATCAACATGAATGATCTTCTGATTATGTGTAGGATGATGCAGCCTCCTAGTTAGCTTAGTGACTAATAGACAAGGGTTGGACCCCTAGTCTCTTTCGCAAGTACTCAAATGTATCTTTAGGTAATAGATTTGTGAATATGTCTGCTAATTGTTCCTTGGATTGAACATATTCTAGTATCACCTCTTTCTCTTGCACTTATTCTCTTAAGTAATGATACTTGATAGCAATATGCTTATTCTAAGTATGCATGACTGGGTTCATTGATATGTTTATTGCACCGGTATTATCACAATAGATAATCATTGGTTCAATCATTTTCATATTCATACCTTCCAGTAATTTTTTGACCCATGCAATGTTAGAGCAATTTGCAGAAACAACCACATATTCTACTTCTACAGTAGATTGTGAGATGCATCCTTTCTTCTTACATATCCATGTGACAAGTCTGTCACCCATGAAGAATTCTCCTCTAGTTGTGATCTTTCTATCATCTAAGTTTCCATCTCAATCAGCATCTATATAGACTTGAAGCTCAAATTTTCCTTCTCTTTTATACCATAAGCTATAGTCCTCACTATTCTTTAGATATCTCAAAATTCTTTTGACATCATTCATGTGTGATTCTTTGGGATTAGCAGAGAATATTGCAACTATTCCAAATACATGTGCTATATTTGGTCTAGTATGGACAACATACATGAGTTTTCCAATCATTGATCTATATAGGCTTTGATTTACCTCGTTTGAATTATCTTCTTTTTTTAGCTTGCATATGGTTTCCATAGGTTTTCCAACTAGTTTGGAATCTTCCGTCTTGAATATCTTCAGCACTTCCTTGATGTATTTGGATTGTGTGATATAGATGTTTGCATCTTGTTGAAGAATTTGTAGACCAAAACAAAATTTGATCTCCCCAAACATTGACATCTCAAACTCTTTTCTCATTTCATTAGAAAATGATTAGCATAACATATCATTACCCCCAAATATGATATCATCAAAAAATATTTAAGAAACAAAATGTTATCATCAAAATCTTCTTTTAAATATAGATTACTATTTTCACTTGTTCTTAAAAACCCAATACTTATGAGATACGAGTGAACTATTTCATACCATGCTATAGGTGCTTGTTTCAATCCATACAAGGCTTTGTGTAGTCTAAAAACCATGTTTCTCTTGTTAGGATCAAAAAACCCTTTTGGTTGTTCAATGTTTATCTCTTCTTCTAGTATTCCATTTAGGAATGCAGATTTGACATCCATTTGGTATACCTTGAATCCTTTGAATGCAACATAAGAAAGTAGAATTTTGACTCCTTCTAGTCTAGAAATGGGTGTAAAGGTTTCTCCATATTCAATACCTTCTTCTTGTGCATATCCATTGCATACTAATCTTGCTTTGTTCATTGTGACTTCTCCATTCTTATTTAGCTTGTTTATGAATATCCATTGGGTATCAATCACATTCTTGTCATCTGGTCTAGGTAATAATGTCCATGTTCTGTTCTTCTCAATCTATTCTATCTCTTCATTCATAACACTGACCCATTCTTCATTTTCAAGTGTAGTATTAACAAATTTAGGCTCAAAATCACAAATTAAACATCTAGTGTTTAGTGACTTACTTCTTGTTCTCATTCCAGCCTTGTTGTCTCATATGATCTAGTTCTTTGGATGGTATCTTATGACATACTTGGAAAGCACTAGTTTATCTCTTTGTTAATCATTATGATCATCATCTAGACCTTCATTCTTATCTCCATCACTCAAAACATCATTTTGAGCAATTTCCTAATTTTTGGTGTTTGCAGCCTGATGCTCAGGTGCAATGTTCAGTTGCTTGAGTAGAGTGTCAAGTTCTTCATTGTAGACAAACCTGCTATAGTCTTCTAGTTATTTTCTTCTTTCCTCATCAATTTTCATCTGCATATTCATTTATTCTAACATTTTCACATTCAATTATCTTGTTAGAGGACTTGTTAAGACATTTATAAGCCTTGCTTTTGGTGGAATGCCCTAGAAATATACCTTCTTCACTTTTGGAGTAAAGCTTTCCATTTCTATCATCTTTCAAAATATAACATTGACATCCAAAAATTCTGAAGTATCTTACATTGGGTGTGTATCCATACCATAGCTCATAAGGTGTCTTTTTGGTGTCTTTCTTTAATTGAACTATGTTCAATGTGTAGATAGCAGTACTAACAACTTCCCTCTAGAATATTTGAGTGATGATTTTCTCTATCATTAGTGTTCTGGCACAATCAACAATGGATCTATTTCTTCTTTCAACAATCCCATTTTGCTATGGTTTTCTTGGTGCATATACCTATCTTTTAATTCCATGCTCATTGAAAAAGTTAGTGAATTCATCAGAAATAAATTATACTCCTCTATCTAATCTTAATAAATTCAATTTGTTACCACTTTTTTTTTCTACAATAGCTTTATACCATTTAAAATTCTTGAATGCTTTTGATTTCTGTTTTAAGAACATAACTGTCATCATTCTAGAATATTCATCTACAAATAAAATGAAGTATCTATTACCATAGTAGCTCTTAGTTCTCATGGGTCCACATAGATCAGTATGGACTAATTCTAGAATAGCATTGGATGTATGGGTTTTGTTCTTGAAACTAGACTTTGTCATTTTACCTTTTTGACAATTCTTACAAATGATATGGCTGGGCTTTGACATGCTCGATAAGCCTCTTACTTTCCTTTTATTTCTTATCTTAATCATGTTGTCAAAATTCACATGACATAACCTTTTATGTCACAGCCATATGTCTTCATTTCTAGCCATTAAACAAGTGGTGTTAATATCATCAAGATAGAATAGGTTACCTTTTGTCTGTTCACCTTTTCTAATCAACCTTCCTGATTCATTAAATATCTTTGTCTTTTTGTTCTCAAATGCAACTCGGTGACGTATGTTATTCATATATGAAACACTTAATAAATTATAATTAAATCTGTTTACCTAGTATGCATTTTCACATTTGATCAGATTATTTAACATTATGGTTCCTTTACCTTCAATCGGAGAAGGTGAGTCATTACCCATTCTTACTAATCCACCATTATAATATTCAAAAGTTTCAAATTTTTCCTTATCTCCAGTCATGTGGTGAGTGCAGTCACTATCTATAATCCAAACATCATTCTTACTAACCTTAGATATGATTGTAGTCTCAACATACCTTTCCTCTTTGTTTGAATCATCTTTCATGGAAACAAATACCATATCAATATCTTCATTAGATTCGGTGTCAGTATCTCTAGCTCTATTCTCAGCTAGGTAAGAATCTTTCTTCCCTTTTTCCTTGTAGTCTCGGGTATCTCTTCTGTCATATTTTTGGTTGCTTCGTTAATCTCTGTTATCACTTCTGTCAAACTTCTTTTCATATGAGTCGCTATTTCTGTCTTCTTTTCTTTTGTTAGGACATCTAGTAGAAAAGTGTCCAATCTCTTTACAATCAAAACAAACCAATGGTAATTTACCTTTGTATCTACCTTTGCCTCTCTGCATTATTCTATCCATTACTGCTTCAATCTCATCAAGTTCTTGGTCATCACTATCACTTTCACTATCATTTCTCATAGTGTGTTTATGACTTGACTTACTTATTTTCAAAGAAGATTTAAATGCAAACTCAATAGATGGTAAGATACTGTTGTCAAATTTATTCATCTCAAATGAAATTAGTCTACCAACCAAATTGTCTAGAGTGACATTGTTGTTTACTACTGCTCTCATTTATTGAATAGAAGATACTCTAATAGCATAAACATGCAGTAAGGTTCTTAGGATTTTACGTACCACTATTTCTTATTCAAGTATACCTCCAACTCCTCAGATAGCATTGACTACCTCTTTAATTTTGTAACTATACTGAGTGATGTTTTATTCTTCTTTCATTCTTAGGTCATCAAATTTACATCTTATGCTTTCTGCCTTAGCTCTTAGTACATTTGCATCTCCTCCATGTACTAGCTTCAATTTGTCCAACATTTTCTTTGCAGTGGTGCATGTTTTGACATCTTCAAATTAAACATCAGAGAGTGAGAAAGCAAGTTCTATCATCATAGAATTGTGCTCATTCTTTTCTCTCAATTGATCAATTGTGTGAGGTCCTTTAGGAAACACATATTCAGTATCCAAGTATTGAGTAACATCATTTCCAATAGTTTATAGGTGGAGTCTTATCTTGCTTTGCCACGATGAAAATTTGTGTTTGTTCAACTTAGGAACATCTCGTTTTCTCATCTTGTGATCTTTTTCTTCTAGGTCTTGAAACCTTCCTTTCTAAGAACACAGGCGTTGATACCAATTTTTAGAATAACTAAGAGGGGGGGTGAATGAGTGGCCTAAAAAATATTCCAATAAATCAACCCAAAAAATTAGTTCCACAATTATAAGCCTCTAGTTATCTTCAGTCCTACAAGATGTATGCCTTGAAATAATCTTATCAAATAACTACTGCTCAGAATTCACTGTTAAAGCTTATTCTTAAGCTTTACCAAATAACAGTCTATCATTTACTGAAATACAGTAAATAACTTTGTGTTTACCGATCAATCCTATTTTAGAAATGTGTAAACCAAAAAATCAAAGAAATGACTCATAAAAACATTTGACACGTGAATTCTTAACATGGAAACCCTGTTAGGGGAAAAACCACTTGGGACTGGTAACCCAAAATTTTCAATCTTCTGAAGTGAGATCGGTGAAGAGCCAACCTTGTAAAATGTTACAAACACACTAGTAAGTGCAACCTTGTTAGAGGATTTATCACTAAAAGTATATCACTTGATATCTGGTATTCACTATGCTATCTTCATGATAAACCTTTTGATACTCCTTGGGATGTATCTCAATATATAAAGGATTGTTAAATCCTGCTTGGTTAAGAGAATTTATGATCCAATGATTAAACTAAAACAATATATAATTTTTTCATAAATACAACTTAGAATTTTAGATGTTCAGATCTATTGTAAGCTCATAATACCTTTCTGATCAATGTTTCCCTTTAATACCTTTGCTCCACTTATTTATGCTCAGTGATGATGTGCTTCTCTATTTCTCAGTGTCTGCAAAAATATTTAGCTCTATTCTTAGCTTATATGATTAGGAATGTATGAAGTCTTCTTCACTAGTATATTCTTCTCTATCCACCCACCAATTCATAATGAATTATCTTGTCTCTCTTATAGACATGATTTCACCATTTCTAGGTCCTTGAATTTCTTGTTCTTGGCATGATCTACAATTCTCACCATTCTTTCTTTAAAGATTACTTTAGTTTTATCCTATAGATTTCTCCTTGACAACTAGAATAAGACAACTTTAAAACTCTAGCTTATCTTTGGCTTTTAACTTGTCGACAAAAACAATGTGATCAACCAGTTAACTCCATATTTAGCTCTTGCCAGCTAAGTCTTTTTTTGTTTTTGAACTTCATTTATTTTCGGTGTTTAACTCCTTGTTAGTTCAGTCTTGACTTCAGTTGTCCTTGGGCATCTCTGTCCGTTAGGGTTGTTTTCCCATCAGGGTTGTCTGTTCATCAGGTAACACTGTGGTTCTTCTCGTTAGTAATGCTTTCTCAGGTATCACTATGATTCTTCTCTCGGGGTTCTCTATCCGTCGATGTGAACTATCTATCAGTGTTTGTTTTCACTTAGTGTATACTGATCTTTTATGCATTAGTGATAGCATAACCTTTATCTCTTTGGTTCTTTGAATTCTTTGACACTATGTATATAACCAATCAGATTATATCAAGTTAACATTAATGAGAATACAATACATTAACTAATTTAATGTCTTGCATTAACTTTCTGTAGCTTGGTGATCATCAAATTAACATCTTCAAATGTTCAAAAAATTATAGTCCATCAAGGTGATGGTTTCTAGGTTAATAGATAAATTCATTCTTGAGGATTATGAATTAAATTTGTTCAAGAAGTTGCAAAATTTGAGGCAGGAAGACATGAGTGTGGAAGAATACATAGAGGAATTCTAAAAGATGACTATCATATTTGGTGACAAGGAAGTATCTAAGGAGAAGGTGGATAGGTATGTTAACCATATGAGATATTAAATTTAGGATAAGTTGAGTATGTTGAGGATTTTTATTAGTATGCATTGAGAGTAGAAGATAAGTTGAAGTGAAGAAAAAGTAACCCTAGTGGAAGAGAGAAAAAAGCTAGCAGCAATGGTAAAGAGAAGCAAACCATTGAAGGTGAATCTGATCAGAGAATACCTAGAAGAGGGAATGATAGCAAGGAGTTCAAGGGTACTTGTTTCAAATGTGATGGCATAGGACATAGGGATTTTTAATGTTCTGAAGAATCTAGTAAGAACATGGGAAAATAGAATCTTATGGTGCATGAGGAACATGCTACTGATGAATTAGTGCTTAATGAAGCAAAACCTAAGATAGGAGAGTCTCTTATGCTTAGGAGAGTCATGTTTAAGAAGGAAGTTGAATATTTACAAAGGAGGAATTTGTTTAGGACTCTATGCAAATCAAGAGGTAAATGTTGTACAGTTTTTATGGATAGTGATAGTACTGATAACTTGGTATCAGAAGAGATGGTGTAGAAGCTTGGATTGAAGAGGTTTAAACATCCTTTTCCTTATAGGATAAGTTGGTTTTTAGATGATCTCATGGTGGAGGTGAAAGAGAAATATTGGTTAATTTTAGCATTGGACCTTACAGAGACAAAGTATTATGTAATGCAGTATCTATGAGTGCTTGTCATGTTCTATTGGGAAGAACCTAGGAATTTGATAAAGAATCTATTCATGATTGTAGAAGAAAATTGGTCACCGTAGAGAAGGATGGACAAAAGATTGCTATATTTCCTTTGAGGGAAGTAAAATGGAGAAGTGCAAGGAATTTAAATATGGTAAAGAGTTATTTTTCAGAGAAGTAGACTATAGAGGTTAGTATGGACTAGAAGAAGGGTCTTAAAGGTAGATATGATGAAGGCAAGTTGGTATCAGATTTTAAGAAGGGTGAGGTGAAGCAATTGGAAACCTTGGTTGCTAAATAGATGAAAGTTTGTAATAGAGATAAAATAGTTAGGAGGAGGTAGTGATCTGAGCTTTGGCATTGAGAGAAAATGTCATAAAGGGAGTACAGAAAGGAGTGAGTTGATGGATCTGATAGAGGATAGTGTAGAGGTACAAATATAGAGAATTGTAGATAAAGATGATGTTTGAATCAAAATAAAGCATTGGATTTATGTTCCATAACATGTCAAATGTTCATAAGTTTCTCTTATGGAACATTTTATTTTACCTAGGGTGTCTGACGTAGGAGCATCTTAGGATCTTGGAAATCTTGCATCAAACAAAAAAAAATTATGTTTCTTGTTTGATTAGCCTAGTGTTTTGGTTGGTGGTCGATCTGTTCTTGTTATTTTTTTTTGCGATCATGATAGTATGTTATTGGCTTAGTCCCAGAACTTATCCTATGATCATACATCATTTGGTTCCATCGTACTAGAGTTATGGTAGATTATTTGCGTGTCTATCTTGTTCTTTATGTTGGCAAGTGGCCTTATCTACATAGCTTAGAGGTTTTCATTTATGGAAATATTACTCATTGGCATGGTCACTTGAAGTATAATCCAGTTTTGGATATTCAATTTTGTAAAAATGACTAATTCCGGGATATAGTTAACATGAAACATTTACATAATTTTGATTAGCAAGCATAGTATGCATCGAACTAAGTCATGAGAGATTAGAGGAGTGTTCTATGGGATGTAATAAACCTTCAAATAAGGTCACTTTATTTTTTGCGTTGACTTGACAAAGTTCCAGCCTTTTGAAGTGATGCAAAGATAATACAGTTGTGATACAAGGCAGATGAATGGTCACGATGATTAAGGGAGTATTTTGCGGAATCCAAAAGTGATACTTTGGATTTGGATTGGGTCCTACCCTATTTTTGTTGATTTTTGTTTTGTGATGTTCTTGTGCACCAATTGGAAGAATCTTTTGGGATCGAGTATATAAGTAAAGTTGTTTTATAATGCAAAGAGGTGTGTTGAACATGTAGATGCATTGTGATGTCTGAACTAGATAGTGGATGATGCAAGCTATAAATAAAAAATTCTTGTATATTTTATATTGAAAAAATCATTGTAACAAACAGATTTTATTTTTAAGAGCAGTGTGCTCATTGTTTACCCCTAACAGGGTTTCTATCCTTTAACATAGATATGTACTAAATGTAATATTCAACTCCTAAAAGGGCTAGGTCTCCTAATAGGGACACTATAATTATTAGTGCATCATTTGTGGGTATCATCCCCATTGGGGTTTTCCCTTGGCCATTGTTTCCTCATGAGTAAATTATGGTGTTATGAGTTATCTACTTTATGTGCATGTTCTTATTATTTCAGTACTTTCTTGGTTAAGTTTTAATTGGTTAAATTTATTTATAAAGTGTTGTGATACTGATTCACCCCCCCCTCTTAGTATTACTTAATCCTAATAATTGGTAGCAGATCTTGTGCCCCTTGGAAAGAAATCATAACAACTTAAGGGAGATCCAGATGGATTCAAGTAGTTTAGAAGAAAACTTTGAGGCAGCACTTTAAGACCTTGATAAGATAAAAGCTGATAATGCTAAGTTGAAATTCAAATTGAGAAGAGTTGAGGGATTCATAAAGAATCTTAAGGAACAACTTGAACTTTCCAGGAACCAAAGACAAGATCTTATGGATAAAATTTAGGATGAATCTAATAATGATACATCTAATTAGACTAAGTTGCTTGAAAAATACAAAGAGACATTGAAGCATAAATGTGAAGCTACTACTATTCAGATGGCTAAAGAAATACAATAAGGGAAAGATGAAAAGACAAAAGTTGAAGAGATCTTGAAGAATGAAAATATACATATGGGAAAGATGTGGTTTGAACTTGATGATTATAGGATCAGGTATCATGAATTAGAGAAATAAAACCAAATCATTAAGTGAGAACTTGTAGAAGGAAAGAATCACGTTGAAAAACTTCATGCAAGTAGTTAAAATATTGATGAACAAAGGGAAATACAAAAGAATAAAGGTGACATGACAGGAGTTGGCTTTGATAAATTAGAATGCTCAAAATATCAAGAAAGATAGTCTGAAGACAAAACATATGAGACACCTAATCAACAGGAAGATCCTATACAACAAGAGGAACCTAGAGAATAGTTCAGACCTTTCAGAGGAAGATTCTTTGGATATAACAAAGTTGGTCACACACAGAAGGACTGTAGAGGTAAGATTCCTTACAAGGCCTTTTCTGGTTATTGTTTTAATTTCTATACATATGGGCACAAGAAGATATAATACAGAAAACCTAATCAGTCTAGCACAAAACAAGATTACATTAGAGAAGAAACATCTGCTAAGATTCATGTTACCAATGCAACAACTTTGGACACATCTAAAGAAACTACATATTACTGGTCAATCAAAACATATCACCTCATATATGATTTAAATGTAACAATCAAGGACATATAGTAAAAAAAATTTGCAAGCAATAGAAGGCCACCACCTATGGTTGTGAAGAAAAATGAATGTGATGTTGGAAAAAGTTTAGCAAAATATATGAATGAGTTTGACAATCATTTTAAGAAGGATGAAGACAAGGGCACTGGTAAAGTATGGAAAGTGGAGGAATAAATTGAGTCTAAGGTTCAGGGAGCTTCATTAGATATTACTAAACCTTCGCCTGATGTTTCTACTTCAACCTAAATGGCCAAGCATGGCCTTAGAGGGAGCTTTGGAGAAATTAAAAATCTATGTAGCCCCTATATGTGCAGAATAAGCTATGGCCAGCTTATGGACAATAAATATGTTTGGTTTTGAGTCTCTATCTGAGATCTCTTGGTTGTATGCACATTATCAAATGATCACCATAAATTTTTTTGACTGGATCATTTGCAGGCTTATAAGTTCAATGGGAAATGTGTTGATTTATGCATGGTGAATTATAAGTTTATTTACTTGGACATTTCTAATCACTATTTGAGCAGAGCTGAAGGAGACTAGAGAAATAAGAAAAGAAGCTAGGGCATTTTTATGATCGTTGAGTCTAGATACCTTGATTCATCGAGCAAAAGGTATTTTGATCACTTGCAAGATTTGATTACTATGGATACTCCATTGGTATTTGATTCTAGTGAAACAATAGGGTACAAATTTAAGAAATATCCTTATAAATCCACTAAAGATGATCCTGAAGGCGTGTTTTTGCAAACACCCTACGACGTGCTTCATGTGGAAGACATTAAGGCATACATTCACTGCAAGTATGATACCTTTGGACACTTTGAGATATTCAAGGAGATGAAAAACATAATTAATGAGGATGGGAAATGGAAGGATGAGTTTGGTCATTTACAGAACCTCAATATTATGCAAATGGAAAAACTCTATAATTTTGATGAAAAATAATGGATTAAGATTTTTCTCAGTAGAGTTCATGATCAGTTCCAATGGATAGTCTAGATATCGGAAAGGTTACTAAGACGGGGGCCGAATCAGTAATCTCAACTCTTATACTTTAAAACACAATCTCTAATATTATCCAACAGATTTACCAATTACAATTTCATTCACCTATAACAATCTTATTGGTTACCAAAACATTAAAAATCCATTCGTCATAAAATAAACATTCACACACCATTAACACCATTATTTATCACATGGAAACCCGATCAAGGAAAAAACCATGGTGTGAGATTTTTGCCCACAAATATAGTAGTCTTTTGAAATACACTCGGTAAATAGCTTGCCCAGTTAAGGGTTACAAAAATAGTATTGAATGCTACCCAGTTATGGGATTTACCTAGAGACCCGTTAGGATTTTTTCCCACTTATATAGTGTTCACCTTGTTAAAGAATTTACAATAGACCTGTTAGGGTCACCCGATAAGGGATTTATACTGTCACAATTATTAGAGAGTAACAACCTATAATGATCTATAGTTTTCACTATCTCCAGTATATCAGATACAATAAAGTTCTCTATAACAATAACATACCATTCAATCCTCTTTATTAGCTCGTATGATTGCAACTATGTTTTTCCGATTAGTTCTTCTATTCCTCTGATATCATGTCTTCTCCTTTGTCATGATAACCTAACTTCCTCTTATCTTCTTGCTTAAGTACATTTTATTTACTCATCAAAAACTAAACCTAGATCCAATGATCATAATTTTATTATAATAATAAATCATTTTCCTTTTCATCCTTCCTTGTTGACTATGACGTGATATTTTCTTTTAACTCAATAATTGTTAGTGACAACATCTAATAGCTAACCTTCTTTTCGATAAGTCTGTCTTTAATGTTGATAGTTAATACTTTTCTACTTTGACATCAATGACAAATAATATAACTTCCTTATCAACTAGAGAAGTTATACCAATAATCTCTCTATATATGCCACCAATTTCCCCCTTTGGCATTGATGGAAAACATCTTGTTTAAACAACATCTTGGAAAATGTGTAGTGATACATCACTATATGTACCTTTCTGTACTAGTCATTTAGTTCTCTCCAATATGCTTCTTCATCCTTTCTCCTACTTTTTATACTCATATTTATCCTTACTAGTCTCTCTCCCTTACTGATCTCTTCCTTTTCATTCTCCCCCTTTGACAACAACGCCAAAGGTGATCAACCTTACTATACTATCTATTGATTTTGTACTGTTTTGTTCTACTTTCTTTACCTTACTACCTGGGCTGCTCCCCCATAGAGTAGTCTATCTATACATGAATTAATACTTGAGATATTTTTCTATAATCTTATGAAATGATGCATACTTCATCTTCTTTTAGTTTATTACCAATAGTGTTATGTCCCATTATTTACCTCTTAGATATTCAAAGCTCTTCTTAGGTAGTGGTATAGTGAATATGTCTGCAACTTGTTCCTTTGTGGTAATGTATTCCAATCTCACTTATTTGTCCTATAACTGCACCCTTAGAAAATGATACTTGATAGCTATATGCTTGGTCTTTGAGTGCATTACCGGATTCTTTGATATATTAATAACACTAGTATTGTCACAATGTATAACAATAGGTTCTTCAACTTTCTCATGTATTCCTTCCAATATTTTTTTTATCCATAACACTTGCTAACAATTAATGGCAGCAACAACATATTCAACTTTAGCTATAGATTATGAAATACAATTCGGTTTCTTTCTTGTTCATGACAATAATTTGTTTCCCAAAAAAAAATCTCATCTACTTGTACTTTTCTGTCATCAATATTTCCAGACCAATCTATGTTTGTATATACTTGAAGATTACTTTTCTTTCATACCATAATCCATAATCCATGAGCCTATGTTCCTTTAATATATCTGAATATCCTTTTAACTTATTCATCAACAAATCCTTTAGGTTGTTCAATATGAAATTATTCTTCCAGTATTCCATTCAAAAATGCTGGTTAGACATCCATTTGATAAAATTTATATCCTTTATATGTTGTGTAAGCCAGTAGTATTATGACTCCTTCCAATCTAGCCACGGGTGCAAAAGTTGCTCCATAATCTAGTCCTTCCTCTACATAGTCTTTACAAACTAGTCTTTCTTTGTTCCTAATTACTTTACCATTCTCATTAAGTTTGTTCCTAAAAACCTATTTCGTTCCTAAAACATTTTTATCTTTAGGTTTGGCAACTAATGACCATGTTATATTTTTCTCAATTTATTCAAATTATTCTTTCATTGCATGTATCCAGTCTTCATCGTTTAGTGTATCTTTTACCAATCTCGGTTCCATCTCCGATAGTAGACATGTAGTGTTCTTGGCTCTTAATTGTCTTTTTTTTTTTAAATCCATCACTCTTGTCTCCTAGTATATATGTCAAACTATGGTTAATCCTTATATTCTTTGGTGTTACAAATTCCACATTCTAACTTCATTCATTTCTCTTATTTATTTCACTTAGCGGTGTCATTATCGGTTGAGTGTTATCGGTGCCTATATTTTCTTGTTATGTTTCCATCTTTTTAGGTTCAAAGTAAATCAATTCATTGTATCCTTCTAGTTTCTTTTCACTATTCTCTTTTTTTTTATATGAAAATTCATCAATCTTCATATTTACGCTTTTAATATACCTATTTGTTCTTTGTTCAAAAACTTGAATGCTTTACTCCTAGTAGAATATCCTAATAATATTCCTTCATCACTTTTTCTATCAAACTTTCCATTTCTATCATCTTTCTTGATATAACATTTTATTCCAACTATTCTGAAATAAATAACATTAGGTGTTCGACCATACCAGAGTTGATAAGGTGTCTTGTTTATTCCTCACTTGAGTTGTACTCAATTCAGTGTGTATACAACAGTACAAACAACTTCTCTCAAGAATTTATGAGCAACTCCTCATTGATTTAGCAATGTCTTGGCGCGTTCTACAATAGATATGTTTCTTCTTTCTGATATCCCATTTTTTTGATGCATTCTAGGTATAGTCAAATTCCTTTTGATTCCATGTTCATCATAGTAGTTATTAAATTCTTCTAAAGTAAATTCACCTTCTCTATCTGATCTAAGACATTTAAGAGTTTTTCTAGTTTCATTCTCGACTCTAGCTTTATACATTTTAAACATATGAAAAGCATCAGTTTTAACTTTTAAGAACATTATCGACATCATCCTTGAATATTCCTTAACAAATAATATAAAGTGTTTGTCTCCATTATATCTTTCTGTATTTATAGGTCCACACAAATATGTGTGTACCAAATCTAAGATATATTCTATTAAGTAGTCTTTTCTTAAAAAACCTGATCTAGTCATCTTACCTAACTGACATTCCTTATAGACTATATTGTCTGGCTTGTTCAGTATCAGTATTCCTCTAACACTTTTCTTCTTTCTAACCTTTATCAAATTATCAAAATTTGCATGATACAATTTCTTATGCCAGAACCAAATTTCTTCTATTCTTGCAATTAAGTAGTGACCAAAAGGAGTATGTAGTTTGAAAAGATTACCTTTTGTTTATCCACCGGTTCCAATAAGTTTTCCATTCTTCTCAAATAATTTGCATTTACAATTTCCAAACTCAAATTTGAATCCATTTTTATTCAATTGTGATTTTCTTAGCAAACTATATTTCAATCCCTTAGCCCAGTAAACATCATCACAAGTGATATCATTAGTTAAAGAAATATAACGTTTACCTCTAATTAAATAGGGAGAATCACTTCCAAATTTAACCATACCTCCTTCACATTGTTCCATGGTTATGAATTTTTCCTTATCTCCAGTCATATGGTGTGTGAAGCTATTGTCGATGATCAAGTTCTTGTTACAGTTCATACTTGAGATCAAATCATTTACTTCTCCGATATCACCATTGATGGTAGAGGGATCTTCTTTTATAGAAACAAAGACTACTTCCTCATCATTATAATCTCCATAAGTGTTGTATTCATTTTCCTCTTCTTCAGCGATGTAACATATATTTTTTCTCTTTTGAGTGAAATCCTTCTACTTTTTGTATTTGTTTTTCTTTTCTCCATCATGATCCTTTTTCTGTTTGTTAGGACATCTATGTGCAAAGTGACTGATTTGTCTACAATTCCAACATACAATAGGGATTCTACCTTTGTATCTTCCTTTACCTTTAGGAAATCTTCTAGTAATCAGTGCTTCAAGTTCTTCCAATTCTTTCTCCTCGGCGGCTAATCCTTCATATTTGTCAAATTCATAAACAATAGTCTTTCCTTTTCTAGATGATCCAAAGTTAGCAGTAGCTTGAAATATAAATTCACTAGTAGGTTGGTTATTGTAACAATTACTCAATTCAAATGTTGTAAGCCTACCAATAAGTGAATCAACTGTGATCTTAGTCTTATAGATTATTCTTAATTCTTGTATTGCAAAAACTCTAATAGCATACCTGTTTGGAAGTGTTCTTAGAATATTACTTACAACATCATTATCTTCCATCTTTCCTCCAACTCCTTTAATGGATGCAAAAATCTCTTTTATCTTGGTTCCATATTGAGAAATAGTTTATTGTTCGAGCATCTTCAATTCATCAAATTTTCCCTTGAGTCTGTCAACCTTTTCCTATAAGACATGTTCATTTCCACCATGTACTTGTACCTATTTATCCCAGATCTTCTTGGCTGATGGTAGATCTTTTATATAACTGTACTCAGAATTATGCAAAGAACTCGCTAGTTTTATCATCACAGAGTTATGAATAAGCTTATATTTCTTCTCTACTTTGGTAAGTGTACTAGCAGATTGCACATACTCATCCTACTTTCCCACATTCCAAAGTCATCTTCATTCTTATTAAACTTGGGTGCCTCCTTCATATACATCTTGAGATCTTGATCTTTGCCCTTAGCGGTTAAGCTTCAAAATCAGGGAACCTATGATCTGATACCAATTTTAGGTATAGGAAAGGTTACTGAGAGGGGTGTGAATCAATAATCTCAACTCTTATACTTTAAAACACAATCTCTAATCTTCTCCAATGGATTTACCGATTACAGTTTCATTCACCTATAACAATCTTATCGGTTACCAAAACATTAAACATCCATGCATCATAAAATAAACATTCACACAACATTACCACCATTATTTATCATGTGGAAACCTGATCAGGGAAAACACCACAGTGTGATATCTGTGCCCACAAATGTTTTACTCTTTTGGAATATGATTGGTAAAGAGCTTGCCCTGTTAAGGGTTACAAAAGCATTATTAAATGCTACCCAGTTATGGGATTTACCTAGAGACCCGTTAAATTCTTATACCCTGTTAGGAGTAACCTGGTTAAAGGATTTTATCCCACTTATACAATGTTCACCTTGTTAAAGGATTTATAATAGACCTATTAGGGTCATCCAATAAGGGATTTTTACTATCACAATTATTAGAGAGTAACAAACTATTATGATTTGTAGTTTGCACTATCTCTGCTATATTAGATCCAATAAAGTTCTTTAACACAATAACATACCATTCAATTATCTGCATCCTTCTCTATATTATCTCTTGTAATAGAAAATATCTTTCTCTGATTAGTTCTTTTGTTCCTCTGATATCTTGTCTTATCCTTCGTCATGATAACCTAGTTTCATCTTTTCTTCTTCCTTAAGTAGATTTAATTTACTCATCAAAACCTAAACCTAGATCCAATGA
Organism: Thuja plicata; assembly: GCA_018584345.1. NCBI lineage: Eukaryota > Viridiplantae > Streptophyta > Pinopsida > Cupressales > Cupressaceae > Thuja > Thuja plicata. The sequence continues at coordinate 2,238,275 of MU228128.1, read as the reverse complement.
TAATAATTTCATCATAATAATAAATTTTTTTCTTATTCATCCTTCCTTTTTGGCTGTGGTGTGATCTTTTCTTTTAAATCTATAATTGTCGACGACAACATTTGATAGCTACCCTTCTTGCCAAAAAGTCTATCTTTAATGCTGATAGTTAATACTTTGATACTTTGACATCAATGACAAAAAATATAACTTCCTTATAAAAAATAGAACTTATACCAACAATCTCTCTATATATTCCAACAGATAGGTGAGCATCCTATTAAGATTACTAGTGAGTTGATCCAAGATGTGACCGGATTGGACAATACTAGAATTATCCCTATTGTTGAGAAGAACATGAAGAAACAAGTAGAAACCCTAACACACTCCAAATGGGATGAGAGGGAAATGACCATAGCCAACATCTTTCAACAATATGTGATGTTGATTTATAGGATTTTGCGGTATAAACTTCATTACAATAGTCGACCTAATTCAATTTTCGCACGAGTCATTATGATGGCCTATAAGATGGCAAAGGAGAATGTGAAGTATAATCTGTGCGAGATTCTCATACAACAATTCCTAGAGAATGTCAAGCAAATCAATCGAGAAAAATAAAAGACATCCAATTTTGGATCATTAATAATACATATCTATATTCATATAGTTCATAAATTTCCTAGAATGCACCCTAGGGCATGGAAAGATAGCGAACCCACTGGTATTCAAATTACAAATAGTTGATGAACTATAACTGATTGAATGTTTGAATATGATAAGTTGATGATCACCTAGATGAAAAAGTGAATGCAAGACATTAAATCAGTTAATGTATTGTATTGTCATTGATGTTAACTTGATATGCTTAAAATTATTCATACACATATTGGTCATAAACTTGAACATATGAAAAGACAAAGTTTATGTGGTTGGTAAAACTTAAAAAGGTATCATGTATACACCAAGTGATAATGAACACTGAGTGATAGTGAGCACCGACAAGTTCAAAGTGTATACCGAGCACCACAGTAACCAAGAAAGTTTTACCTAGCAAGAGCTAATTACCAAACATAACTGAAGTTGTTACCGAGCATAACAAGATTTGATGATCGAACAAAACTAAAGTTAAAGAATGACAAAACTACTTAGCTGGAAAAGCTATATTTAGGGTTTGACTGATTGATTGCTTTATTTTCAATGATAAGTTAAACTAAAACAGAGAAAAGAGATTTAAAGCACATTTTATTCACCGTCATCAAGGAGAGATTTGTGAAATAAAACTTAAGGAGAGCTTTATAGGATAAAGAAACGCATGGCAATTTTTATGGATCAAAAAGATATCTAGAATAAAAACAAGGAGATTGAGAGGCTAATCATGTGTGTATAAAGAGACAAGGAATTCATTATTAAATGAGAGGAATGTTGATTTTATTCTAGTGAAGATAGAATTCTTCATGCAGATCTAATCATACAGGCTGAAGAACAGAGCCAAAGAATTCTGTAGACACCGAGAAACATAGGATAGAGCATTCACAGAGAAGAACAAAGAATGAAAGAAAAGGAACTAAAGTGAATAATGATCAGAGGTATTATTGGACTAACAATAGATCTGAATATTTGCAAGTTAAAGTTGTATTTTGACCAGATCATTTACTGTATCAGTTTAACCATTGATTCAGAAAATCTCTTAATCGGGTGGGATTTAACAATTCTTATTGTATTGAGATACTCAAGAGTATCAAAAGGTTTTCTTGTTGACATCATAGTCAGTGCTAGGTCAAAATATAAACTATTGGTTTTAATTCCTATAACAAGGTTGCACTTATAGTGTGTATTGTAACCTTTAACAAGGTTGTCTCTTCATCGAGCTCACTTCAAAAGAGTGAAATTATTTTGGGTTACTGGTCCCAGGTGATTTTTTTCATATTGGGTTTACACGTTAAAATCTATGTGTCAAATGTGTATATGTTTCATTGCATTGATATTTTTCTTTACACATTATTGAAACTGGATTGGTCGGTTAAGTCTAAGTTTATTTTTTGCTACTCAGTAAAGGATAGAAAAGATAAATAGTATATCTTACCGAGAAGTTTATATTTGTTTAAGTTATTTATGGTATACCTCTTGATGATTTGGGACTGTAAGATAACTAAGGATATTATATTTGAGATATGAGTTTTTGGGTTGGATCTTTTAGAATTATTTTTAAGGCCACTGATTCACCCCCCCAGTTATTCTAACAATTGGTATTAGAGCTTTGGTGCTTAGAAGAAAATTTTAAAGGGACTTATGCTAAAGATCACAAGATGAGTAAAAGGGATGTGCCTAAGATGAACAAAGACAAATTTGCATCATGGAAAAGAAAGATAAGACTTCATCTATTAGGTATTAGAAATGATGTTACACAACACGTGGATACTGAATATGTTGCACCTACTAGACCTTTGACTATTGCACCTACTAGACCTCTGACTGTTGATCAATTAACAAAGAAATATGAAAACAATCCTATGATGATAGAACTTGCTTATTTACTAAATGATGCTGAATTTGAAGATGTGAAATCATGCACCTCTTCAAAGCAAATGTGAGACAAACTCAATTTAGTACATGGAGGAGACACCAATGTGCTGAGAGCTATAGCTGAAAGCCTAATAGGAAAGTTTGATGACCTGAGAATGAAATAAGGAGAGAACATCACTCAGTATAGTGATAGAATCAAAGAAGTTGTTAATGCTATCCATGAAGTAAGAGGAGTACTTGAAGAAGAAATAGTTCTACGTAAAATTCTGAGAACCTTAATGCCTCTTTATGCTATTAGAAAATCTACAATTCAAGAAATGAGAGCAGTATAAAATAACAATGTTAATATTGATAGTGTGATTGGTAGAATTTTTTTATTTGAGATGAACAACTATGATAATAGTGTCTTACCTACTATTGAGTCTGCATTCAAGTCTTCTCTGAAAATAAGCAAATCTAGTAACAAACACACTATGAGAAATGATAGTGATGAAACAGAACTTGATGAACTTGAAGCACTAATGGCTAGGAGATTACATAGAGGTAAAGGAAGATATAAAGGTAAATTACCATTGGCCTGTTTTAATTGCAAAGAAATTGGACATTTTGCTGCTAGATTCCCTAACAAGAGAAAGGATGAAAGAACAAATGATAGATCTTATGAAATGAAGTATGAAAAAAGTGATGACCGAGACTACATAAACAATTGACACTTTGACAGAAGAGATAACCAAGATTACAAGGACAAAGGAAAGAAGGCTTGTCACCTGGCTGAGAACAAAGTTGAAAATTATGATATTGATTTTGATGAAGATGTTGAGGTAGTATTTTTTTCTATGAAGGATGATTCAGTCAAAGAATAAAGGTATGTTGAAACAACACTCATATCTAAAGTTAGAAAAAATAATGTCTTGATTATTGATAGTGGTTGTACTCATCCCATGACTGGAGATAAAGAAAATTTTGAAATTTTTGAACATTATAATGGTGGATCAGTTAGGATGGGTAATGACTCACCTTTCCTAGTGGAAGGAAAAGGTACCATCATGTTGAATAATCTAATCAGATGTGAAAATGCATATTGGGTGAAAGGACTTAACTATAATTTATTTAGTGTTTCACAGCTAAACAACACAGGACAACGAGTTGCATTTGAGAACAAAAAGGAAATGATCTATAATGGAAAAGGAAATTTGATTGGTACTGGTGAACAAACAAAAGGTAATCTATTCTATCTTGATGATATTCAGAGCACTTATTTATTGGCTAGAAATGAAGACTTTTGGTTGTGGCATAAAAGTTTATGACATGTGAATTTTGACAACATGGTTAAGATAAGTAAGAAAAGAAAAGTGAGAGGCTTACTGAGTATTTCAAAGCCCAGCCATGTTATGTGCAAGAATTGTGAAATAGGAAAAATGAGAAAGTCTAGTTTCAAGAGCAAAACCTACACATCTAATTCTATTTTGGAATTATTCCATACTGAATTATGTAGACCAATGAGAACAAAGAGCTATTATGGTGATAGATAATTTTTTCTATTTGTTGATGAGTATTCTAGGATGAGGGATTTCATGTTCTTAAAAGAGAAATCCAAAGCATTTAAGATGTTCAAATGGTATAAAGCTAAAGTTGAAAAACAAAGTGGAAAATAACTGAAATGTTTAAGATCAGATAGAGGAGGACAAATTTTTTATGACGAATTCACTAAATTTTGTAATCAGCATGGGATTATAACACATGTTTCAACACCAAGAACACAACAAAAAAATGGGATTACTGAAAGGAGTAATAGATCAATTGTTGATTGTGCCAGAACACTGATGATTGAAAAAGGCATCACACAAACATTATGGAGAGAAGTTGTAAGTACTATTTTCTATACACTAAACCAAGTTCAATTGAAGAAATACACAAATAAGACACCTAATGAGCTATGGTATAGATACACACCAAATGTGAGTTACTTAAAAAAATTTGGAAGACAATGTTGTTGGAAGTGAGTTGAGTAACTAAGAGGGGAGGGGTGAATCGGTTACTACAAAAACATTTCCAAGTCCCTTAGATGTCTTAAAAAAATTTATCACTGTTCCTTGGATGACACATATATTCTACTGTCACTCAGTTAACATAGAAAATCTTAAGATATTAACTGTGATTATCCTTTAGTAATTACTTGCATAAAAAAAAACCATAAAGAAAATAACATGTACACAGATAACACCAAGATTTAATGTGGAAACCCAATATGGGAAAAACCGCCAATTGTAACTAGTCACTATTTTTCACTCTTCTAAAGTGAGCCATGTTAGGAGACAACCTTGTTAAAGGTTACAATAACACACTGTTAGGTGTGACCCTGTTAGAGGATTTAATCACCCTATAAGGAGTGACCTTGTTAGAGGTCTTCAAACACTTCAATGCAGAAATGTCACCTTGTGAGAGGATTTACAAAATACTATTAAGTGTACTCTGTTAAGAGATTTTGATCACTACTAAAATTGTTAGAGAGTAACAATGGATTGACCTATTTCGATAAGAAACTATCTTTGTTGATTCAAATCTCTATTCTGGATTTAATTACTTGATCCTCACTGATCAGATATTCTGTTGCAGCTCTATGTGTTCTGTCCTCATTCAGAATCTCATCTAATTTTGCCTCCACACTTCACGTCATAAGCACATATCTCACTTTCTTACTTCTACATATTCAATCCAAACTTGACCTTATATATATATGATAAGCCTTGTCAAGTCGGCCTTAATAACCTTACAAATAATCAATTAAACTTAATTTTGTTAGCTTCATACAACCAATTAAACATAAAATGTAAAGTACTTTTAGTCAGCTGATACAGAATGCTTAACATGGTCAAAACTGAAATCCTTCAACGCCCGACCAACACTGTAATGCCCGAGTGAACTTGGTTAGAAATGAAAATCACTTTGTTCTTCTTCAATGCTGGAGAGTGCATGGCATGAACTGACTGTGATCAAATAGGATTAGACATTTGTGTAGACATTACTACATTTGTGTAAACATCAATGATAATACACAATTGAATAATTTTCATCAACAATCTCCCTCTTTGGCATTGATGGAAACACAACATGTCATAGTACAAATAATTATAGAGCAGCAGACATAAGAATCAAAATTTATTAATGTCCCTAGCTTCATTCTGATTCTCATCCAAAAAATCCCTCTATCTTCACAATCACTGAAATACAGATTTCTCCCTCTGTCATTAATCTATGCTTTTGATAAAGTTTCTCCCTCTGTCATCAATTTGTCCATCAGTAATCTTTATGACATCAGTAATCTCTCCCTCTTTGACAACCAATTCCAAAGACACCAACTAATATATATATCCAATGAATTTTTAATGTACCTATTTGTACTTATTCATATGCAATAAGCTATGAATAGCTGCATCAACATATTAAGTCTATTTTGTAGATCAGTTGATGCATCACTAAAATTTGTTTTAGTGAGCCTCAGTTAGGGGAATCACCCCTATCTTTCCTCTAAGATATAAGAATGCATCCTTAGGTAATGGTTTTGTGAATATGTTTGCAATTTTTTCTTTAGTATTCACATATTCCAATCTTACTTCCTTTTCCTGAACTAATTCTCTCAAGAAATGATACTTTATTGCCAGATGTTTAGTCTTATTATGCATCACATGGTTGTTTGAAATGTTAATAGAACTGGTGCTGTCACTGTTGGTTGTATTCCCGATTTTGGCTAGTTTCCCTATTTTGGTGGTTTTTTCTCTCTGGTTTTGTGTTTAAGACAGAAGTCTCTCAGTTCTTATACCTTTTCCCTGTCAAATTTTTTAGGTTTTCAAGTCTGAATCTATGAGAATGTGCAAAAAACCTTGAAACCCTAGGTCTTGTTTGGTGTTCCAAATTGAAATGAAACCCTAAGGTCTTTCACACCTATGTTTTGTTGTTACTTTTTGTTTCACTTAAGTCATGTGTTACATTCTGATGACTTTGTCACATAACTTGAATGAAATATTCCATTTTTCTCCCAGACTTGGCAATTAGCTTGAATCGCGTAGTTGCAGGATCGGTGAATAGGCTAGTAACATATGAAGGGACCCACAGAGAGGTCGTGATGTCGAAGGAAATTATCAGCAGCTAAGGGTTTATCACAAGACATTGCGATCTCTTTATGTCGCATAATCGCTAGATGGGTCTGGGGTTAAGTAAGTTGTGCAAGGCTTTAGTCGCATGGTCTCTAGAAGGGATGTCAGTAAAGTAAAAGTTTCTAAGACTTTGCGACTAACCATATGTGGTTTGGATAAAGCACAGTTGGGTTGTCGCCAGATTCAGGAGATGACTCAGCTTTCTATTATGTGACGAGACATGTGTCAAAAGGTAAGTGGATTTCAAAAGACTTATCGCATGATTGTCTAAAGGTAAAACTTATTTAGCGACTACGAGACTTACTAAGGGCTTTTGTTTGTCGCAAAGTATTTGAAGATTTTAAGGGTATAATGGATTACTTGGAGATTGCACGATAGCCGTCAGAGGAAATGATTAAAAGATCCTACGGTGGTCGCAAAGTCTGAGAATAAGAAAGCCCAAAGGGAAATTTCCTCGCGACTCAGTGGCTAAGGGTATGTCGCGAGGTCGTCAGATGAAGTAAAGGGCATAAAACCTGTTGTGTTGTCTCAAAAGGTTTTGACACTTAACATTTGTATTTGGTGATCCGGCAACTAAGGGAAGTCATGGGGTCTTGCAAAGGAAAGAAAACATTTAGCGACTGAGAGATAACCGTGAAAGCTGAAAGTGATGGTTAGTCGCGTAGTCGAGAGATAACCGTGAAAGCTGAAAGACTTTGATTTCTTCATTATCGCGTGATCGCCAAATGATAACTTTGGTTAACAAGGGTAAGGAAATTTGTATAGTCACTGTGTCTCCAGAGAAATCATGGGTTAGAGAGTGGGTTCAGTGACAGAGAAATTGTATGCAGTCGCATGGTCGCCTGATACCAAATATTAAGAAAAGGCGGCAGTATCTGATATGACAGTGTGAATCACTCATTGACCAATGACATGCTTAGATTTTGATTACTGTGCAAAAAGGAGTAGCTAAGATGTATAAAAGTTAGCCAATCGCATAAAGACATGTTAGCTCATTTGAATTCTGTAAGGTTATCTGAGGATTCAGTTTTATGAATTTGATTTCCTATCACGCTCATGGAACTACGGCTAGGTTTTCAATCAAGTTTGCAGTATGTTGAATTAAAGATAGAATTGATGTTTGCAAATTATGAGCTATGTACTTCAAATAGTTATTATAAGGAGCTGATGGTGTTTCAATTTTAATTCATCTTGCTTTCAAAATTTCAAAATGGAGAAGAGCTAAGTATTCTGAAAGAGAGAAAATTTAGAGAGTTGCAGTGTTTTCTGTTTCTTAAACCTCATTATTTCCTGAGAATTGTGCACAGGGGAGTTGGTGAATCTCAGAGATAGATTTGTTTTAGTATCGGTAAAGAAAAGGAGATTCAAGCATGGTAAACATGAGTAGAGTGGTCAGTGTAGCTTTGACCAGTCATGGAAGTGAAAAGATAGAAGAGGAGGCAAAGGGAAAAACAAATTATTCTGATGAATTCCTTAGATTACTTCCTGTTTTGACTCAGAATAAAAGAGAAAATGCCAATGTGCTCATAGATGATTATCATTATATACGAGATGCTGACACTCTAGGAACAACAGGTTTTTCACTTTTTACTTACTTTTATAAGAATTCTTATAAAGCTATTCCAGTGTCAAACCCTTGGACCTGTGGTTTAGCTAGATTAATTGTACCTGATGTGTACGTAGATGTAGATTTGTTCCTAGATCTTTCCATTCATTATGACATTTTTCCAAAATGATTAAAAGGAATGATGGCACTGCCTTGCTGATACTAAACATAAATTCAGCTTTTGGCTTGTATAGCACTATGTCTACCAGAATTGACATGACAAAGTAGGAACAAAGATATAGTTTAAAGTCTGGTATTTCTAGAGGCCAGTTGCAGAAACATATGTTGAAGGAAGTGAGAAAGTATTTAGATCCTATGTCTGGGACAAGCCCATATTACTATAAGGATTTACACTTCTACATTAAGTATATCGCATATGCCCTATGTAGAGTGCCAGGGATAGATGGGGAAGCAGAGAAGATCAATGCTGGCATTTTGATGATGGTGCTGGATTTACAGGAAGTGCATTCTAGCACTAGTTATGATTACATACAACATATCATTGATCAGATGCATGAGGATTTCATTGTAACTCAGAAGAAGTTGAAGGACCTTAAGGAAAAGGAGCCCAAGTTTTTCCATTATTCCATTCTTATGCATCTTCTGTTATATTTCAATTTTGTGATCATGGATGTGGAAAATTTGGCCCCTCTGATGTTTTACCAGGAAGGACCTAATCCTATCCAATTTTGGCTGAGGGTTTGGAATTACACGTCTAGGGACTGTGATTATTGTGCTTTCCAGAATTGGATTGTATATCCAATAATACAAATTTTGGGCAGCAGTAGGACAAGGGTCCCACTAAAGATTATGCAACGGCTAAGGCCATGTGACTATACTGATAAGTGGGAGGGAAAGCATAATTGGGGTGATTTCTTCTTGGAAGAAAATGATACTATTATCAGGGTATATGGGTGTATTCACCCACCTCATCTCTTACGTTACTATGTACCAGCAAGAGTGGCCGCAATGGAGTTTATATGGCAGCTATTGTTAACTGACAATGAGCATTTTGCACCACATAAGAAGGGGACTTTGACCCCTAGGAAATTCAGAATTTTTAATCTTACAATTGGCAAAGGTGCCATTGATGTAGTGGGCCAGTGGTTGGAGGGATACAGAATGGGGGTAGCTCCTTATAGATATATTGACCCAGAAGGTTTCATGGTAGGGGTGAGAAAATTGTATACTCCTACAATCCCCAATACTAATGTCCACTGTGAATGCATAGAGGAAGATGCAACAAGAAACATTCTAGATGAAGATGACATTCAGACAAGAAGAATGACGATTCAGGAGCTCTTAAATCTTGAAAGACAAATCAAGAGAAATGGGATGGCTTTTGGGGGTTTTTACCTTGATCTCCCATATTTTGACAAGATTAAGGCCATGATAGATAATTATTATGTGCTTATAGAACAGCTTGAGATTGTTCTTGACAAGAAAGGTGCCCAAGGGCCGGATCACTCAGAATCCAAATATGATAGTATTAGTGACAGTGATTATGCACGCCCTACTAGATATGTTTCACCACAGCAAAATATTGCTGAAGTGCCACAGCTGTAGGGAATAGAGGGCCACATTTTTTATTTGATAATGGTGACACAACCTAATGACATGGAGGAGCCTACTGCTAAGAGGAAAAAATTAGAAATAGGTCAATCTTCAGTCATGGGGCAACATAAGAAAAGGGACAAGGCTAAAGCCCTAGTACCAGGGAATAGGTTATATGATCATAACCTAAGGAAATCAATTAGGGAAGGCAAGAAGCAACAACCTGATTTGGAGGATAAGGTTGAATTGCCTCTAAGGCCTGTGTTGATGAAAGACTGATCCATCAACAAGAATTTTTTAATGATGACAACTTTGTCAAAACTGAGGAGTTTAAAGACTTCCTAAGATGGTACAAGAAAGAATAGATAAGAGCTCAACTAAAATTTGATGGTAAGGAAACCATAACAAATGAGGCTTTAGTGGCTCTGTAGTCTTATGATCCTGAAAGTGAAGACATTTCACCTAAGGAGGCAAGGAAATTGGTGCTAGGAAGTGGCATATTATTGGCTGAGGGCTGGGATTTGGCATCTGCCTTTATAATTGACCAGATAAGAAAATAACCAGATCTCAAAATGGTCAGTGAAGTTCAGATGGGAGATGTAATCAAAGGATTTGGGTATAGCCCAAAATCTCAAGCCTTTGCAATGTGGAGCCTATGCCCAAAGGATAAAAAGCCCCAAGTGGTGAATATCTAGGAGAATATGGTTGGGAGTCAGATGGTGTGGACAATGTAGAATATAGGGGATTTGGAAATATCCCATATCATGACACACTGGGCTCACTTAAATGAGGACAAAACTAAACAATTGTCTGATAAGTGTAGCACATTGTTAGAAGAGACAAGTACATTGGCAAAAGATCTAGTGATAAAAATATTGATGAAAGAATTGGAAGAGAAGCCTGAGGTGATGTATGTGCCTGTACAACCATAGCCCCTACAAATTTAAGACAAGGCAAAGTCAGAAAAAGTGGTTGAGGAAAAGGTTGAGGGAGAGAAATGAAATGAAATTGCTTTGAGAGCATTAAGAGGTGTTTTGCAACATAGAATTGAAATCCTAAAGGATAAGACTGATGTTGTGCTCAATGCCTATAATAAGTTGCCAGCTTTGCATACAGAGGTGATGGGGCATCTCGCTATCTTGAACCCCTATTTTACTAAACGGTCTACTAGGGTACAATTGTTTGAAAAGCTTACATCTTTGCAGGCCCTAAGATTAGATTTGCCAGAGATAGTGACAGAAGTTGAAGATGAGATCAAAAGGGTCAATATTGCTCTCTCATTCTTTAAAGGAAAATTAAATCAAATAGATGTCAAAGTAAGCCTCTTTTCTAATGACTTTAATAGATTTATTCCTTCCTTAAGGGGAGATGATGATCAAGTAAAGGCCTTAGATGTCTGGAGGAATGAATATGACAACAAAATACCTAGTGATGATGCATTTATTTTAGGGACACATGTGGATATACAAGGATTCAATAAGATATTGGATGAAGCTTTCAAGGCAGAAACTGACATCAATAAGTTTCTAGTAGGTGTTAAGAATATCGCTGATGCTAGATGGGACATGAAAAAGGTACAAATACAGAGTACTCAAGACTTCAAATGGCCATCAAATGATGAAGTGAAAGCATGGGAATTGATGACCACGCCTAAGAGGAAGAAGCCAATTGTTGAAGAAGAAATCTTGGATGATGAGTAATGGTGACTACTTGGCGCCTCACTATTGAAGATGAAAAGGTCAATTATTGCAAAAAGAGAGTGTAGGTGAATATGTAAGCACGGTCATCCAAACTTGACATGAATACTACCAGCTACCATTTTTACTATAAAAATGAAGTCACTAGATTGGGAGAAGAACAAAGAATATGTGTTTTTATCTTTTGACTTGGTCGCTCCACCGCTTCTTCTCTCTCTCTCTCTCTCTTTGTCTCTTCTATAGCTTTAGGGTTAGGTTTTCTGAGACCATCCGAAGCTTGTAGCATCCTTTTGAAAAGGATTCCAAGATGGTTGAAGACCTATATATATAGAAGAGAGTTGTATTCTAAAAAAAAGGAGGGATGAAATATATTGTAAAAATCAGTCTTTCTAAATTTGTGTCTATGTTTTCAAGCTTCAAAGCTTTTTCATGTATGAAAGAAGGATTACATCAATAAAATACGGTGCAATTTTACTCTTCTCTATTATTGTCTCTTTATTTCCTGTGTATGCTTTTTTATGCTTAAGGTTGTAAGGCAGTCAGAAGCATTTTGGTTACAAGGTGACTATCTAATTACTTACAAGTTTCTTTTATAAAGAACTAAGTTTTGTGAGTGGTTTTAGGAAGCATATCAGTGTTTAAAAATTTGATACAATATTTTAGAGGTAATCAGATAATTTGTAAGGCAACTTATCCTAATTGGATGTAGGTTGTAAGGCAGCTTACAGTATTTTGTTTTTGTGAGACTTTAAGCTTTTGAATCTGTAACCCAAAGGATAGGCATTGATCTAGGTCTTGGTCTGATAATCTATCATCATCCAAGTTTTCAAAATCATTTAAAACATAGTTGTTACTAAGACAAATGAGCTGAACTCATCAAGGACTTATATCAGCAAGATATTGTCCACTTTGTTGATTCTTTAGAGAGTGAATCATTAGGTTATCCCTCCTAAAATCAAAAGGAAGAAGGATGCAAATCCTTGTCTCATTGGTTCATGTTATCAAAACCATATCCTGGCTTATAATACTCTATTTCAAGTTAATCATTGCAATCTCTAAAGTGCTCTATAAGTTATTACAAGTGAGGTTTTAGGTGCATAACCAGTGAATGAAACAATCCACCAAATACATAGGCTGAAATATCAGTAATCTTTAAAAGGTAAAACCTGCCTGAGTCTGTGGAGCTCAAAAATGAAGAAGGATATTATCCAATCCTTAGCAATTAGCCTTTCTCTTGCCTAAAAGAGGTTGCATTCAAGTATACAAGGTATACTTTCATCATTAGGTAAGTATTGCAAGAAAAAGTGCTAACAGTCACAGTAGATAATAACTGGTTCTTTGATTTCTACCTTCATACCTCACAACATATGTTTAAACCATATGATATTTGAACACTTTACTACTGCAGCAACATACTCTGCCTTTTCTATAGACTGAGAAATGAAGTTATGTTTCTAGCTTGTCTAGGAGACTAATATCTTTCCAAGAAATAATGCTCCACCACTTGTGCTCTTTCTATCATCAACACTTCCAGCTTAATCAGCATCATTAAAAGTCTTCAAATCAAAGTTTCCTCCTTTTTGATACCATAATCCATACTCTTCATTACCCTTAAGATATCTTAGAATCCTTTTGGTAGCCAAAAAATGATTCTCTCTAGTATTAGCTGAAAACCTTGCAACAATACCAACTACTAATGCAATATAAGGTCTAGTGTGAACAACATATTGAATTTTACCAATCACGGATCTGTAGGTAGTCTCGTTTACTTCCTTTGAATCATCATCCTTAGGCAAGTTATGTCTAGTATGCATGGGTGTTCCAACTGGTTTGGAATCTTCCATTCAAAATTTCTTCAGTATCTCTTTGATGTATTTAGACTGGGTAATGTAGCTACCATCCTTCATCTGATAAAATTGTAAACCAACAAAGAATTTTATTTCACCAAACATAGACATCTCAAATTCCTTACTCATAGCCTCAAAGAATGCTTTGCATAAATCATCATATCCAGTAAATAATATATCATCAATAAATATTCCTGCTAATAGTATCTTGTTTTGAGGTCCTTCTTTGATATACAAGATACTATTATCATTAGTTCTCTGGAATCCAATACTTATGAAGTAACCATACAATCTTTCATACCAGGCTCTAAGATCTTGTTTCAATCCATACAATGATTTGTGCAGTTTGCAAGCCATATTGCTTTTGGTAGGATCTACAAAACCTTCAAGTTTCTCAATATAGACTTCCTCTTCAAGAATTCCATTCAGGAATGCATGTTTTACATCCATTTGATATACCTTACATCCTTTCTATGTAGCATATGCCAGAAGAGTTCTAACTCCTTCAAGTCTTGCAACATAAGAAAAAGTTTCTCAACAATCAATACCCTCTTCTTGAGCATAGCCTTTACTTACTAATCTTTCCTTGTTTCTAGAAACTTATCCTTTTTCATTCATCTTGTTTTTGAAAATCCACTTAGTATCAATCACATTCTTATCTTTTGGTCTAGGTACAAGAGTCCAGGTTTTATTCTTTTCTATCTGCTTAGTCTCTTCATTCATAGCTTCGATCCATCTCTCATCATTCAATACATCTTTAATAGTTCTAGGTTCAATTTCACTAAGAAAACATGTACCTTTTATTTTGTTCCTTGTCATTACACCTTCTGTCTGATTTCCAATTATTTGTTCAGGTGCATGATGACTTTTGACACATTTTACAAGTATAGGATCCTTCCTTCTTGATTCTGGGCTTGTTCCACTTGGTTCACCATGCTCAAATTTTTTTTTCTTCTCTTATATCTGATACTTGGGTTCCACTGTCTAAGACTTGGGTGCCTCTATCCGAGACTCAGGTGCCTCTATCTGTGACTCGGTTCCCTCTATTTGTGACTCAGTTTCCTTTGTCTGTGACTCAGTTTCCTCTACTAGTAGCTCGGGTTGCATAGGCTGCAACTCGGGTTGAACTGTTTGAGTTTGTGTAGATGAATTCAATGGTTGACAGGGATGTTGTCCAATCACCATTGCTTGTGTCTTAAGTATAGTATCATGTTCATAATACATAAAATTTCTATAGTCCTCAAGCTCTTTATTGCTCTATTCTTCATTTCTCTCTACAAACTCATCAATATTTAAATGCACACTTTCTATGACTTTATGAGTAATAAGATTCAAACATTTATATGATTTTCTTTTGTAGGAGTAGCCTAGGAATATACCTTCATCACCTTTTACATCAAATTTTCAATTTCTTTCTTCCTTCAAGATGTAACATTTACTTCCAAATACTTTGAAATAATGAACATTAGGTTTATAGCCATACCATATTTCAAAAGGTGTCTTCTCAGTACCTTTCTTCAGTTGAACTCAGTTTAAGGTGTGAATTGTAGTGCTGATGGCTTCCTTTCAGTATTTGGTAGCAACAATATTTTCAATCATCAAGGTTCTTTCACAATCCATAATAGATCTGTTCCTTCTTTTTGCTATCCCATTTTGTTGTGGAGTACCTGGGGCAGATACTTGTCTTTTGATTCCTCTTTCATTGTAGAATTCATTGAATTTGTTAGAGATGAATTCACCTCCTCTGTCAGATCTTAATCATTTAATTTTCTTTCATGTTTCTTTTTCAACTCTGGCAAGGTACCACTTGAATTTATGAAAAGATTTTGATTTTTCTTTGAGAAACATAATAGTCATCATTCTGGAATGGTCATCAACAAATAGAATGAAATTATTCTCACCTTTGTAACTTTTTGTTCCAATTGGTCCACATAAATCATTATGTACCAACTCCAAGACTTCTTCTGTATTGTAATTCTTTCTCTTGAAACTAGTCTTGCCCATTTTCCCAATTTGACATTGTTTGCATATTGCTAATTCAGGTTTCTTCAAAATAGGAATAACACTTATCTTTTGTTCTTTCTTATGTTGACCAAGTTGTCAAAGTTCACATGACATAACCTTTTATACCATAACTAGATTTCTTCTACTTGTGTAATAAAACATGAACTTTCATTGAGATCAAGATAAAATAGATTACCTTTTGTTTGCCTGCCAGTTCCAACTAGGTTTCCCTTACCATCCAGGAGCTTGGCCTTACCATTCATGAATTCTAATTTGATATCAATGTTATTCTATTGTGCCACACTTAGTATATTACACCATAGTCCTTCAACCCAATAAGCATTATCACATTTTATTCCTTCTATTAAAGAAATACAACCTTTACCTTTTACATAGCAGGGTTCATCATTCCCAAAACTGACACTCCCACCATCATAGTGCTCAAGATGTTCAAATTTGGTTTTATCACCAGTCATGTGGTGAGAACAACCACTATCAATTATCCAAGTGTCATTCTTGCTAATATGAGAGTATAGTGTTGTCTTTTCATTATCTTCATTATCTGACTCATCTTTAATATCAAAATAAACCATTTCATCTTCATCTTCATCACTATCAGAATCTTTAGCAATATAAAAATATTTCTTACCTTTTTCCTTGTAGCTTTTGAAATATTTCTTGCCTTTGTACTTTTTGAATTTTATCTCGCCTTTGTCTTCCTTATTTCGACACTTAGCAACAATGTGACCAACCTCATCACATGAAAAGAAAATCAATGGTATTCTTTCTTTGTACTGTCCTTTTCCTTTTGTAGCTCTCCTTGCAAGTAATGCTTCAATTATTTCCAAATCTTCATCATCACTGTCACTATCAATCTCTTTTCCGTTTATCTTTCTAAGATTCAATTTAGCTTTGAATGCAGACTCAAGATTGCTAGGATTAGGAGAATAATTCTCAAAGTTATCCAACTCAAAAGTTGTAAGTCTTCCAACCAATCCATCTAGAGTTACATCATTACTATATCTCATCTCTTAAATAGATGAAACCCTAATTGCATAGATAGGAAGAAAATTTCTCAATACCTTACTAACCACTGTTGTGTCTTCAATCACTCCACCAATAGCTCTGATGGCACTGGCACTTTTCTTGATTCTTTCATTGTATTTTGTAATGTATTCTCCTTCTTTCATTTTCATATGATCAAATTGACCTCTAAGACTTTTTTCTTTGGCTCTCTTTACATTGACATCTCCTCCATGAATATCATGTAGTTTGTTCCACATATCAAAGGTAGTAGGACAGTCCTTGAGTTCATCAAATTTAGAATAGATGAGTGTAGAGGCTATATCAAAAATCATTATGTTATGATGCTTCATGTCTATCATTTGATCCATAGTCAAAGGTCTCAGTGGTTCCACATACCTATGGTCCAAGAATTTAAAACCAGTATCTCCAATAGTAGATAGATGTAGCCTCATAAGATCTTTCCATGCAGCAAAATTGTCTTTGTTAAGCTTGGGGATCTCCCTTCTCTAAGACATCTCTGATCTTTAGCTTAGGCCTTGAAACCTTCCATGTAAGCACTTGGTGCTCTGATACCAATTGTTGGAAATGAGTTGAGTAAATGAGAGGGAGGGGTGAATCAGTTACTAGAAAAACATTTCCAAGTCCCTTAGATGTCTTAAATAAATTTATCATTGTTGGTCGGTTAACACAAATATTATACTATCACCCGGTTAACATAGAAAATCTTAAGATATTAACTGTGATTATCCTTTAGTAATTAATTTTTGAAACATAAACCATAAATAAAATAACATGGACACAGATAACACCAAGATTTAACATGGAAACCCAATATGGGAAAAACCACCAATTACAACTAGTCATTGTTTTTCATTCTTCTAAAGTGAGCCCTGTTAGGAGAAAACCCTATTAAAGGTTACAATAACACACCATTAGGTGTGACCCTGTTAGAGGATTTAATCAACCTGAAAGGAGTGGCCTTGTTAGAGGTCTTCAAACACTTTAATGCAGAAATGTCACCTTGTGAGAGGATTTGCAAAACACTGTTATGTGTACTCTGTTAAGATATTTTTATCTCTACTACAATTGTTAGAGAGTAACAATGGATTACCTGTTTTGATAAGCAATTGTCTTTGTTGATTCATATCTCTGTTCTAGATTTAATTTTTTGATCCTCACTGATCGGATATTCTGTTGCAGCTCTATGTGTTCTTTCCTCAATCAAAATCCCATCTAATTTTTCCTCCACACTTCATCTATAAGCACATATCTCACTTTCTTACTTCTACATATTCAATCCAAACTTGACCTTATATATATACGATAAACCTTGTCAAGTCGGCCTTAATAACCTTCCAAATAATCAATTAAACATAAGTTTTTTGGCTTCATATAACCAATTAAACATAAAATGTAAATTGTTGTTATTCGGCTGACACTGAATGCTTAACTCAGTCAACACTAAAATCCTTCAACACCCAACCAAAACTGTAATGTCCGAGTGATCGATTAGAACTGAAAATCACTTTCATCTTCTTCAATGCCCAAGAGTGCTTGGCATGAACTGACTGTTCTCGGATACGATTAGAAATTTTTATAAACATCAATGACAATACACAATTGAATAATTGTCATCAACAAATGTTATATATTGAAATATGATAGAAATGGGAAACTTGAATCTAAAAGTGATGAAGGAATATTTCTAGGATATTCTACTAAAAGCAAAGCTTATAAATGTCTGAACAAATCTTCTAACAAAATCATTGAGAGTACAAATGTTAAAGTGGATAAATTTGCTGAGAAAAATGATGAGGAAAGCATAAAGGAACCTAAATATTACAATAGATTTGTCTACATAGAAGAACCTAACATCTTACCCGAGCTACAGAACAATGCAACCGAGCAACAGGATACACACATCGAGAATCAGGAAAATTCTCACAATGTTGAACTAAGCGATGAAGATAAAAATGAAGAACAGAGATCTGAACCTGTACTTGCTAAATATGTTAGAAAACACCATCCACGGGACCAGAACATTAGAGACAAAAGAGAAGGAATGACAACAATAAGTAAGTCACTTAACAATAGATGTTTGATTTGTTATTTTGAGCCTAAATCTGTTAATGTTGCACTTGAGAATCAAGAATGGGTTAGTGCAATGAATGAAGAGATCAAACAGATTGAGAAGAATAAAAAATGGACATTAGTACCTAGACCGAGTGAAAAAATATTATCGGCACCAAATGGATTTTCAGAAACAAACTTAATGAGAATGGAGAAGTCACAAGGAACAAATCAAGATTGGTATGCAAAGGGTATGCACAAGAAGAAGGTATTTATTATGGAGAAACCTTTGCACCTGTTGCTAGACTAGAAGGAGTAAGAATTCTACTTTCTTATGCTGATTTTAAAGGATTCAAAGTATACCAAATGAATGTTAAATCCACATTTCTAAATGGAATACTAGAAGAGGAGGTATACATTGAACAACCTAAAGGGTTTGTTGATCCTAACAAGAAAAACATGGTTTTTAAACTGCACAAAGCCTTGTATGGATTCAAACAAGCAATGAGAGCATGGTATGAAAGAATTAACTCTTACCTCATTAGTATTGGATTTGTTAGAACAAGTGACAACAGTAATCTATATTTGAAAGTAGATACTAATGATAAGACTTTGATTACTGAGATATTTTTGATGATATCATATTTGGAGGTGATGATATGCTATGCAAGTCATTTGCTAATGAAATGAGAAAAGAATTTGAAATGTCAATGTTTGGAGAGATCAAAATTTTTCTTGGTCTACAGATTCTACAACATGATGAAGGCATCTACATCACACAATACAAATACATCAAAGAAGTTCTGAATATATTCATGTTGATGTTTGTATCTTCGATCTGATAAAATAGATATTATATTAATATTATGAGAAAAGATCAAATTATGCATACATATATACATACCAAAATATATATAATAATAACTAATATTATTATTATATATATTGATACATATACATATATTCATATTTAAGAGAATTATAATTGATCTCTTCCCATATTATTAATATTTCTGATTGATTAAATTACATTGATCGAATAACATCAAATATAAATTTCATGATCAAAATGCTTAATGATCGTATATCTTAATCAATCACAAAGTTCATCGATTCATAAGTAATCGCTATTGATATTGAAATAGCTTCAATATAATCACCGATTAATATCGGTTTGATTTAACATACTATATACACTGATTTGTATTGGTTATGATTACCGATTAATATCGGTTATGAAATAGTATATGCTGTCTGTTCAATAACCATATGATATTAGTTATTTAACCCACACCAATTCATGAGTAGCATGTATTAATTATACCGTTTCATGCATCAATCGGTCAGCATGATTGGTTTATTAATCTGCGATATGTGTTATTTAGAGGCACATTAATATAGGGACATGTCTCCTCATAGAGACATGTCTCTATACTAACTTGCCTCCATCATATAAATACTCATTTGTAGATCAAACAAAGACAAGTATATAAGGAAAATACAATACAAGTCTTATTCAGGCAATCAGCATATTATATATATTAATATATATTTTTTATTATATTAATAATAAATATATGTATATATATTATGATTAAATATATATATATATATATATATATATATATAGGATTTTGAAATGAAAATTAAAAGACATAAATCTGATCCAAAAATTAACATGGTATCAGAGCAAGGTTCCTTCGTTAAAACCTAACCGCTTGAAGGAAGATCTGATTAGATTGAAAGAAGATCAAGATCAGATTTTTGGAAGTCAAGTACCTATAGAATGGAAAATAGAATGAGACTTGAAGACATACTTGAAAGTGCCTCCGATTTTGAATCATGGAAACTTCGAATGATGTCCGTATTAAGAAAGAATGAGCTAAAAGACATAATGGAAAATACTCGTAAACCTAATGGAAATTAATGAGCAGAGTTAATG
>MU228128.1:2205221-2215232 GCA_018584345.1 Thuja plicata | reverse complement strand
TATATTGGATTTTAAAACAAAAATTAAAAGACATAAATCTGATCCAAAAATTAACAATTCAAGATGGAGGACTCAAAACCAGTTGGAACACCAATGACAACCGAATGAAAATTTACAAAGGAAGACATGACAACCAAGGTAAATCAGACCTTATATAGATCTATGATTTGAAAACTAATATATTTTGTACACACTAGACCTTATATAACACATGCAATTGGTATAGTTACAATATTCTCTGCTAACCCTAAGGAATCACACGAATGTTGTTAAATGAATTTTGAGATATCTAAAGAATACTGAAGACTATGGTTTTTGGTACAATAAAGAAGGAAAATTTGAGCTACAAGTTTACACTGATGTTGATTGGGCTAGAAACGTAGATGATAGAAAGAGCACTACATGAGGAGAATTTTTTATTTTTGACAAACTTGTCACATGGATAAGTAAAAAGTAAGGATGCATATCTCAATCAACTGCAGAAGCAAAATATGTAGTTGCTGCTGCAAATTTCTCTAACATTGCATGGATCAAGCAATTGCTAAAAGGTATGAATGAAGAAATTCTTGACCTAGTAATTATCTATTGTGATAATACTACTGCTATCAACATTTCAAACAACCCTATGATGCATGCTAAGACAAGGCACATAGCTATTAAGTATCATTACTTAAGGGAACAGATACAAGAGAAATAGGTAATGCTAAAATATGTACAATCCAAAGAACAACTAGCAGAAATCTTCACAAAACCATTGCCAAAAGATACATTTGAATACCTGAGGAATAGACTAGGGGTTCGTCCCTTGTCTACTGGTCACTAAGCTGACTTGGAGGCTGCATTAGCCTACACATTATCATAATATTACTCATGTTGATGCAAGATGAGATATTGTTGGCTACTATAGAGCTGTATATTTGTTTTGGCATTATTGTCAAAGGGAGAGAGATATTCAATGAAATATCAAATATCCATTAGGGAAGAGATAAAGGAAATGGAGAGAAAGATTCAATGAAATAACAATCCATCAAAGGGAAAGAATTGGAGAGAGTTAACATTGTATATCTATCCATGAAAAGGGAATGAAGAAAGGGAGAGCACATAGTATAATCAAATCTAAGCTAGAAGAGCTTACCGAGATTCAAATATTTGAATTGGTTATAGAACAATAAGTTTGGTATGTTATGGCATATTTGATACTACATATTTCCTAAAGTGTTTCCATCAATGCCAAAGGGAGAGATTGATGAACTATAACTGATTGAATGTTTGAAGATGATAAGTTGATGATCACCGAGAATCAAAAGTGAATGCAAGACATTAAATAAGTTAATGTAATATATTTTTATTTATGTCAACTTGATGTGGTTTGAATTTTTCATACACATATTGGTCATAAACTTGAACATCTGAAAAGAAAAAGTTTATGTGGTCGGTAAAACTTTAAAAGGTCTATATACAACGAGTGATAGTGAACACTGAGTGAAAATGAACACCGAGAAGGTCATAGTGTATACCAAGCACCGCAGTAAGTGATCATGTGTTATGAAGAAAGATATAATTACCGAGCATAACTAAAGTGTTTACCGAGCATAATAGGAGTTGATGACCGAACTGAATCGAAGTTAAAGAATGACAAAACTACTTACCTGGTAGAGCTATATTTAGGGTTTGACTGATTGACTACTTTATTTTCAATGATTAGTTAAACTAAAAGAAAGGAAATAAATTTAAAGCATGTTTTATTCACATTCATCAAGGAGATATTTGTGGAATGAAACTTAAGGAGAGATTTACAACATAAAGAAACACATGGCAAGTTTTACAGATCAAGAAGAGATCTACAAAAAAAACAAGGAGATTGAGCAGCTACTCATGTCTATATAAAGAGACAAGGAATTAATTATGAAAAGAAAGGAGTGTTGAGTATATTTTAGTGAAGATAGAATTATTCATGCATATATGATCATATAGACTAAAGAACAGAGCCAAGGAATTCTGCAGACACATAACAAAAGAGGATAGAATATTCATCGAGCAGAACAAAGAATGAAAGAAAAGGAACTAAAGTGAATAATGATCAGAGAAGTATTATTGGGCTAACAATAGATGTGAATATTTGCAAATTAAAGTTGTATTTTGAATAGATAATTTACTATATCTTTTTAACCATTGATTTAGAAAATCTCTTAACCAAGTGGGATTTTACAGTCCCTATTGTATTGAGATACTCAAGAGTATCCAAAGGTTTTCTTGTTGACAGCATAGTGAGTGCTAAGTCAAAAGATAAACTATTGGTTTTAAATCCTCTAACAAGGTCACTCTTAACAGTGTGTATTGTAACCTTTAACAGGGTTGGCTCTTCACCGAGCTCACTTCAGAAGAGTGTGTAACATCTAAAATGTAATGTATGAAATGTAACATATAAAACATGGAGTATGAAATAGATGTTGTTACATTTGAAATTATAATCTTTATTGAATTGTGTGTGGAAGATAAGATGTTCCTTCAAACCTCAAATACAAAGGAAGGATCCAAATTCATTAACCCTAAAGGAAGGATCCAAATTCATTAACCCTAAAGGAAGGATCAATGCATAAATGGATCAATCTATTGGAAATGAGAGAAAAGAGGAAGACCTTAGATTCCATTTATAGAAAAGAATGTGTGATAGATTTAGAAAGATTGAAATGAATAGGAAGAAAGTAATAAAATAAAAAATGTTGTAGATCTCAAGAATTCTATTTTCAGGGGCCTGCACTGAGTTTCTAGAAAATATGCAATTGGATCTAGAACATAAATGCAGAGACAGACAAAACACATAAATCTTTTTTCGATCTAACATAGTTCTTATTTTGACCCTCAAGTCAATGTCACCATTGACTCAGAATTTCTAATTTTGAACTAGGGCAGAATTGACCTCTAAAACCTCTGACAAAAAATCTATTTCCAGATCCCAATAGTTTGCTGAAAAGGGTATCTGAATCTGCACTCCAACTCACTGTTCTGAACCTACACCTACAATAAAAATAGATTTATTTGTTGGGGGGAGGGGTTTACCTTGGTCAAACCCCAGTTTTGGAATTAACCTCAAAGTATAATTGAAATTGCATAAATCAAATAAAGTAAATGAACAAATTCACCTTGCTTGTATAGAAAACCTTATGGCGGATTCGAATCTGTGGATCCACAAGTATTTATGCACCGAATGGATGTAGAATGTAGAATGTAGAATATAGAATGTAGAATGTAGGATGCCTCAAATCAATTGCTTGTAGATCTTCAACACCAATCTTGAATGAATCTTTGAATAGGAAGAGGCTTGGAGGAATGTGGATGGAGAAATACTCAACAAGAGAGCTCCATAGAGCTTGAATCCTTCAATGGCTACCAAAGGATATCCTTGACGAATTGAGTTCTTGAGAAGTGCTTGAATGCTTGAGAATAGATGAATGCTTCAATGGATACTTGGCTTGCTTCAAATATTGCTCCTTCACCTTTAGATTTCACTTATTAAGTCTTCAAGTCCTTGTCTTAGATTGTTCTTTCTTATGGTTAGAGAAAATGAGAGGAGGCTTTCTTATATATGAATCTAGGGCACAATCTATTAGAATTAATTTAGAATAACTGAGAGGGGGGTGAATTAGTTATCCTTAGGTCTAGATATTCCCATTAAAACTTTATACCAATTTGAACAACTCAGATCTGATCGACAACAATAACATAAAACAACAACATACATATGGAGTTTACTGTTCAGATGTAATCATCATGTAGAAACATTACATTAAAACTCAACATAAACATTCACACAAGTTGAGACTATAATTTTAAGTTGGAAACCCAATATGGGAAAAACCACCAATACCATGCTATCAAGTTTTCACTCTTCTAAAGTGAGCTCTATTAGGAGCCAACCATGTTAAAGGTTACAAAACACACTGTTAAATGTGACTTGGTTAAAGGATTTAATCACCCTATCAGGACTGGCCTTGTTAGAGGACTTAAAACATTCCACCTGAATATCACCTTGCTGAAGGCTTTATAAAATGAAAGTTAGGTCAACCTGGTTAAAGGATTTTGATTGATACAAATGTTAGAAAGTAATCAGCAGGTGTGATATAATACATACAACTTACTTTGCAAATCCAGATCCAATTCAGCTCTAATGCTAATTTACTAAGTGGCCTCCATTCTCATTTCAATTTTCAGATCTGCTTGGAAATCCATCAAGGAATCACTCTTGTAGCTCTCTGCTTATATATTCAGCCTTCTCTGCTAGATCATGCCAATCAGTCAATTAACTATGCAATCCTCTTGCATACTCATCATACTACATGAATAACCTCCTGAGGTTATCTTATACCTCTTCATCTAGGTTGAATAATTTTTTTTTGCTTAATCAAGATCGTAGATCTTAGGTTAGGTTAGATCCAACAGATCTTTCCATCTTTACATTTAATTTACTTCTCCAATGCAATGAAAAATTAAATCTTTGATCCATGCATTAATTATCCTTACTCATGCATTTACATAGTGTGGATCAATCATGCTTATCCTTAATTAACTTTAGATATCCCAATAGAATCAATTATGTCAGCTAGAGATCTCAAATCTCAACAATTACCAAAATACTACTGCTCAGCTAACACTGTGTTCCTCGGCAATTTACTGGCGCTCGGTCATCACTGACTTCTCTCAGCATATATTGGTACTCGACACAACTTGTTCTGAGTAAACTTTCATTGAAAGATAAATAACTCATTACTTTGCCAATGTGCCAACTAATCTAGTAGCCTTGTGATTTTTCATAACTCAACCATTCCACTTGGTCTTCTTGTTAAATCTCCTTCATCAATCAATAGATATGGTACTCAAATAGATAGCAATAGTCTCACCAGTTAAGGTTTGACATCAATGACAAAACAACAATTGTTTC
Organism: Thuja plicata; assembly: GCA_018584345.1. Classification (NCBI taxonomy): domain Eukaryota; kingdom Viridiplantae; phylum Streptophyta; class Pinopsida; order Cupressales; family Cupressaceae; genus Thuja; species Thuja plicata. The sequence goes on along the minus strand of MU228128.1, from coordinate 2,210,293 downwards.
CATTGTAGCTTTCCAACAATCTTCCTCTTTGGCATTGATGGCAACACTAAATAATAAAATAATAACCATAGTTACCATGCAATTCAAAAAGTATGTCTGTGTTCCTTGATATGAACAGATCTTTATTAATGTCTTTAGCTTCATTCTGATTCCCATCTAGTAAAAATTTTCTCCCTCTGTGTCTGTAATCACACTAAAAAATATCTGTGTCTATTCATCTGTAAACTCCTTCTTTCATTAATCTCTTCCTTTTTCTCAGTATAGTAAACTCTCCCTCTTTATGTTCTTTTCTGTAATCTTTCCCTCTTTGACAACAATGCCAAAGATGTTGACATATTCATCATGCAGATTCTTCTTTTCTAAACTTGGTATCAAGTTGTTCCTGTCATCTTGCCTATGATTGATCCTCTTTTCTATCTTTGTCTATCTTTCACATCTTTAGGCAGCATCCTAAAGTGTGACTGCCTGTGCATCAATGTGTCAGATATTCTGAATATAACATTTGATGCAACAATGTCATTTTGAACTAATTAGCCTCAGTTAGGGGATTCACCCCTAATTTACCTCATAGATACTCATGAGCATCCTTGGGTAGTGCCTTTGTAAATATCCCTGCTAATTGTTCCTTAGTGCTCACATGTTCCATTCTCACTTCCTTCTTCTGAACTAGCTCCCTAAAGTAATGATACTTGATAGCTATATGCTTTGTCTTAGAGTGCATTACAGGGTTCTTAGAAATATTAATAGCACTCGTGTTATCACAATATATGACAACTGGTTCTATGATCTCTTCTTTCATACCTTTCAGTAGTATCTTCAACCACACAATATTAGAACAATTAACTGCTGCTGCTACATACTCGGCTTCAGCTGTAGATTGTGAGGTGCAATTTTTTTTCTTGCTTGTCCATGAAACTAATATTTTTCCCAAAATAAATGATCCTCCCATGCAGGGATAACTTTAAGAAACCCCTCTCTAGAAAAATGTATAAAATCCTGGCGAATATTTCATTTTATTTTTTAAAAAATTAATTCCTATTGGCGAATCTCTCAATTTTTTGGGAAAAAAATTATTTGTATTGGCGAATATTTTTTAATCACAATTGTTTTGTAGAAAATATTGGCAAATCTCAAGCAATAACCAAAATTTCATTAATAAAAAAAGAGTTCTTATAGAAAATTAATTTTCTTAGGCTAACTATGAAAATATTTGATGGGTTTAAGGGAACTCTATAGTATCTAGTTGCTACTATTTATTTAAAATATAATCAAATAATCCTCATTGTATTGTGTGAGATAAATGTATCGTTATTTTTATTATTATAATAGGACCCAAAATTTCTTCAGTATCATTGATTTATCAACAATCCATAGGAAATCTTAGCCCCGATAAGTGTTACAAATAAGATAGTAACATTTTTGCCTCATGGAATATAATGAAGATCACTAGATTATATTTTAAATCAATAATGAAAACTAATATTGGTGACACAACCCTACTATAACTAATAGTTATGATATATTATTGGTGAATTAATTTAGATTTCTATAATAACTGATAAAATTTAAGCGAATTGAATCTAACCATCTATCAAATACTAGGCGAATCTTTGAGTTCAAATTTTTAATAAAATAAATTATTTGCGATTTAAATATTTCTAAAATAAAATTTTGGAAAAAATTGGCTATTTAGGTCATCTTAAATCTTGAATTATTAGCCAAATTTAGATTCTCAAATTTCAAAAATTAGCCAATGGCGAATATTAGCCACTAAAAAAATCACTGCTCCCATGGTTCTTTTTATGTCATCCACATTTCCATCCTAATCAGAATCAATATAAACTCTGAGCTCAAACTTATCGTTCTTTTTGTAATACAAAACATATTCATATGTTCCTTTCAAATATCTCAGGATCCTTTTTACTGACATCATATGTGTTTCCTTGGGATTGGCAGAAAATCTTGCAACAATACCAACAACCAGTGCAATATCAGGTCTACTGTGTACAACATATTACAACTTTCCAATCATTGATCTGTAAAGGGTTTGATTCACTTCTTTTATATCATCATTGTTTGTCAACTTCTGTCTAGTAGCCATGGGTGTACTCACTGGTTTTGAATCTTCCATTCAAAAATTTTTTAGTATCTCCTTGATATATTTTGATTGAGTAATATAGATACCATTCTTCATCTAATATATTTGTAAGTGAACAATTCATTTTATCTCACCAAACATAGACATCTCAAATTCAGTTTGCATCTCCTTTGCAAATGCTTGGCATAACACATCTTGTCCACAAAAGATAATGTCATCAACAAAAATTTCAGCCAATAAAGTACCTTTACTTTGCTTTGTCTTCAAATACAGGTTGTTGTTGTCATTTGTTCTTGCAAATCCAATCTTCATTAGATAATTGTGCAATCTCTCATACCATGCTCTTGGTGCTTGCTTCAGTCCATATAGAACTTTGTGTAATCTACAAACCATAATCCTTTTGCTTTGGTCAACAAATCCATCAACTTTCTCAATGTAAACTTCTTCTTCTAATATTCCATTTAGAAATGTTGACTTCACATCCATCTAATAGACTTTAAAACCTTTGTAGGTTGCATATGCAAGTAATGTTCTTACTCCTTCCAATATTCCAACTGGGGTGAATGTTTCTCCATAATCAATTCCTTCCTCTTGTGCATAACCCTTGCATACCAGTCTAGCTTTGTTTCTTGTTACCCCTCCATGTTCATTCAGCTTATTTATGAATACCCACTTAGTACCAATTATGTTTTTATCACTATGCCTCGGTACAAGTGTCCAAGTCTTATTCTTCTTAATCTGTTCAATTTCTTCATTCATGGCTTGTATCTAGTCTTCATTTTCTAAAGCATGTTTTATTGTTTTAGGTTCAAAATAACATAATAAGCATGTATCTTCTCTCAACTTACCTCTTGTCATAACTGCTGAATCCTTCGATCCTATGATTTGATCAAGTTTATGGTTCCTCCTTACATACTTTGCTAGAGTGGGCTCTTTTTCTGCTTCAGGTTGATCATTCATGTCCAATTTAGGATGATTCTGTGACTCAGCATCTCCATCAGATAGCTCAGCAATTACCTCATGTTGCTCAGAAACCTCATTCTGTGATTCAGAAGGTGCTAGTTGTTGCTCGGCAACTTCATTCTTTGTTTCTGGTAAATGTATTAGAATTTTCCTCATCCATATAGACAAATGATTTGTAACTCTCAGGTTCATATGTACTACTAGCTTCATTTCTTTCTACATACTCATCAATTCTAACATTTGCACTTTCCACAATTTTGTTAGTGTTAGAATTCAAACACTTATATGCCTTCCTCTTCATTGAATAACCAAGAAATATTCCTTCCTCACCTTTAGCATCAAGTTTCCCATTTCTTTTATCCTTCAGTATGAAACATTTGCTTACAAAAAATTTGAAATATTTTACATTAGGTGCATATCCATACCATAGCTCATAGGGTGTAGCATTAGTACCTTTCTTTACATGTACTTTTTTTAGGGTATAGACTACTATACTTACGACTTCTCTCCAATATTTCTGTGCAACATTTTTCTCCATTATTAGTGTTCTGGCACAATCCATGATAGATCAATTTCTTCTCTCAGTAATACCATCCTATGGTGGTGTCCTAGGTGTGAACATATTTCTTTTTATTCCTCGGTCATTGCAGAACCTGTTAAACTCATTAGAAATAAACTCACCACCTCTGTCAGATCTTAGACATTTTAGATTTTTACTTGTCTCCTTTTCAACTTTTGCCAAGTACCATTTAAATAACTGGAATGCATCAGATTTTTCTTTAATAAACATAACAGTCATCATTCTTGAGTAATCATCAACAAATAGAATAAAATATTTGTCTCCACAGTAACTTTTCTCACCAATGGGTCCACAAAGGTCAGTATGAACCAATTCTAGAATTTCCTCAGACATATGAGTTTTTCTTTTGAACTAGACTTAGTCATCTTTCCCTATTGACATTGCTTACACATTGCATTTTTAGGTTTCTTTAATATAGGTATCCCTCTAACCTTTTTCAATTTTCTTATGCTTACCAAGTTATCAAAGTTTACATGACACAACCTTTTATGCCATAACCAAACATTATTAAATTGTGTAAACAAGTATGTTTCATCAGCTAAATATAGATATTACAAGTTACCTTTAGTCTACTCACCACCTCCAACTAGTTCTCCATTGGCATCATAGATCTTTGTTTTCCTTTGATGGAAATCAACTCTGTAACCAAAATTATTTAGTTGTGCAACACTCAATAAATTATATTTAAGATCATCAACCCAATATACATTGTCACATCTAATCTTGTTAGTCAAATTAATTGATCCTTTCCCTTTAACAAGACATGGTGCATCATTACCAAATTTAACATAACCTCCATTACACTGATCTAGTGTCTAAAATTTATCTTTATCACCAGTCATCTGATGTGAACAACCACTGTCAATAATCCAATGGTCACCTTTACTCATTTAAGAAATTAGTGCAGTTTTCTCATCATCATCAGAATCATCTTTCATAGCAACATACACAACTTCTATATCTTTTTCATCAGAATTTGTTAGAATCAATGTCAGAAGATTCTTCAACTATATAACAAGATTTCTTACCTTTGTCTTTGTAATCCATATACCTTCTAAAGTCTTGCTCATCCTTTCTATCTTTGTACTTTTTGTCCCTTCCTTCATCTTTTTCATTCTTATCAAGACATCTAGAAGCAATATGACCAACATTGTTACATGAAAAACATATGATAGGAAGTTTACGTTTGAATTTTCCTTTTCCTCTAGATAGTCTTTTTGCCATGAGTGCTTCATGTTCTTCCAGATCGTCATTTGTGGTGTCGCTATCACTTTTCACACATTTCTTTCCTTTCTTTGATTTGTTAAGGACCAACTAGGATCTAAATGCAGATTCAATAGCTTGTGGAGTGTAGTTATCAAAATTTGACATCTCAAATGCAGTAAGTCTGCCTACCAGACTTTCCAAAGTCAAATTATTGTTAGGAGTACA
>MU228128.1:2128883-2177213 GCA_018584345.1 Thuja plicata | reverse complement strand
AAATCCTTTGGTAACCGACTGAACTCGGTAAGTACTGCGAACTCGGTAAAGACTGACTTTCCATCACATATTCTTTGATGACCGACTGAACTCGGTAAGCACTAAATTTCTTTGTTGACCGAGAGAGTCCGGTAGTAACTAACTTCTCGATATAGTATTCTTTTGTGCTCGGTAGACTCTGTAAATTGCTTCTCTTACCGTCTGAACTCGGTAGACTTGGTAAACTGCCTTGCTAAACATTCTTAGCTTGGTAGACTCTGTCTAATGACTGATATGACATTCTGAACTTGGTAGACTCTGTCTGATGACTGATATGACATTTGTGTAACATCAAGGACAACACACAATTAAACAATTGTTTCCAACAGTACCATGAAGGATAATCCAATCAAGTGCAATGCCTAGTTTCCCCATCTCAGTTTATATCATTTAGGGAAGGTGGGAAACTCAATAGAGGGACTATATCCAATACAGTAGGAATAATAGCCAGTTCCAAACAAGGATCCTCTTAAGAATCAAGATGTTTGATACTAGGTGTAATTATCAATTGATTTGAAAGCATATGAGGTAAATTAGTATCAATATTGATGGTCTCATATTCATCACTAAGATCAATAGGATCATCAAGAGTATCCTCCTCATCAAGATTAATTAAAATAGGATCTAAGATGCGAATAGGATCATCATACTCATTCATCTTAACATCATTATGAACATTAACTTCTTCCAACACATCATGCATAGGTTGGTCAAAAGAAGGTAAAGAATTTTGAAGAATAGAGGCATGCCCTAGCATTATCTCTATGCTTCTTATGATATTCATTAGCAGATTTGTTACGTTTTCATTTGTTTGACACATGTTGAGAACTAGTAGGAATAACAACTGGTTCCTTCACAGGTTCAATAGGAGGGTTGGTAGGATTCGCAGTAGGCTGAGAAGCGACACTGGGAGGTTGATTAATAGAGCTAGTTGTAATGGATAAAGGAGGTATATAAGGAGTGGGAAAAAGACCATAGTTAAGATCTATCTGAGGCATGCTTAACTCAAAAATCTTATGATGTTTATAGGCTTGATATGAATGAAAAATGTTGTCAGGGAGAGGAGGACATAAATTAGGTAATGGAGGCCAAAATAAATCAAGAGTAGCACAATCTCTAGGCCTAGAAGGTTGATACAAACTATGATTAATCATTTTCACTTCTCAATTATGAATGAACTTAATATATTTATGAATATGAGAAGTGATAGCATGCATAGTAGTTATCCAAGGCAAACCAAATTTGACTTGAAATTGATCAGATGTAGGAATGATAATGAAGGTAGTATCTATAACTTTACCATAAATTTCAATAGGCAAGTTAATAGAACCAAGTGCAGGATAGAGAAAACCATTACAAGTTTGGATCCATGCATCAGATGTATCATAACAATCACATTGTAGGTTTTTCATAAAAAAAATTCCTCAGTAATGACATTTATTAAAGATGTGGGATCAACAAGACAACCACGCGTAGGTATCTTGGAAATCCTAGCATAAATATAAAGGGGACCATCAAAAGCCTTAATAGTCTCAGAATCATCAAAGGTGATTGAGAGTTCCCTAGGGTGTTTATCCTTAGTTTGTTTCTGAGGTTTAGGTGGAACTTGAAGTTTAAGTGGAGGTGAAGGATCTTGAACAATAGGTTGAGATGAAATAGAACACTCCACATGATTAAAAATGTGATTGAGATCATCCATATTTAAATCATAAACAATATCCATAGAAGATGGTTGAGCGATAGTATTAGCATCATGTGTAGGTAAAGGATTCCTATAGATTTGAATTTTTTGATTAGGAGGAGAGATAGATTTGTTCCCATTACCATCAAAATTATCAATAAATAAAGCATTAGAATCGATTAAGTCTTGCACTTTATGCTTTAGAGAATAACATTTTTCAGTATCATGGTCATTTTGTCGATGGTATTGAAAAAAAGCTTTAGAGTCAAAGGATTTCTATGCTATCATGGTAGGGAGAAGAGGTCTAATAGGAGGCAAGGAAATCATATTATCACTTAACAACCTACTCATAATAGAATGTAAAGATTTAGAGAGAGGAGTAAATGTACGATTCATACAGAAACTAGTGGATGCATAAGTGGCATTGTTGGATGCAACAACAACTTGATCAACAACTACATTCATCCGTTTATTAATCTTGACATATTTGTTAGGTTTCTAAAACTCATTAGGGTTAGGAAAAATGTCACTATTATCAACTGGAATAGGAACCATTAGAGTGTTCCACTCTCAAATTGACTCACTTGTAATTGATAATGATGAAGTGATGCACAAAGTTGTTAAAAATAGGTAAATTTAGTAAGCATAATCTTATCTCTAATATCATTTTGTAAATTTTAAATAAATGTATGTTGAATATCAATATCAAGAATATGATAAGAAATTTGAGCATACAAATGCTTAATCTACCAATAAAATCAGCCAATTTTTCTTTAATATTTTGTTTACAATTCATTAAATCAGTTAAGGACACTTGCAGACCAATGTTATTTTGAAATTTTTGGATGGAGGTATTAGCAAGTTTAGGAAAAGAATCAATAGAATAAGGAGGTAAAGAACAATACCATTGCAAGGCCTTATCATGAAAAGTTCTAGCAAACAACTTAGCAAAAATCCTATGGTCATGAGCATAATCATTACAAAGGATTTGAAATGTTTTAACATGGGTAACAGGATCGCCTTTACCATTTTATTTCTCAAGATGAGGAATATCAGCTTGCTGAGGGATAGTAGCAGGAATAATGTCTAAGGATAAAGGACTACCCATGTCACATGTAGGAATGCTAAACTTTGATTAGGTTAAAGATGTAAGTTGTTGGTGTAAAGATGACATAGTTTGAGCCAAACTAATAATTGTGGAATCATTAAAAGAAATAGGTGACATAGAAATATTAGAAACACTAGGAAAGGTGTAGGAAGTGGAATGAATGGAAGACACAACTAGTGGAACACTTGGAACCACAGTTGGAAGGGGATTGGAATAAGTAAAAGGCACACTATGATATGAAGTTTGTGAGGTAGGTAGAGATACCAGTGGAACACTCACAAGAATAGATGAAATTTGGAGAGATGTATTCATCAAAGGAGGAGTGTAAGTAGGAATTTTAGGTAAAATAATGGAAGAAGGTCCCTAACTAGAGACAAGAAGAGTGAATCCTAGATCTTGAGCCTCTTGAGCTAAAGGTTTAACATTCAAATGCACAAGATGAGTGATACCACGCAAGCGATTAACACCTTGATCACTATCACGAAGGACTTTCTTAAGAGCTTATATAGCTTGGATGGAATATTGATTATGGTTTTCTTGAATAAGACAATTTCCCATTTTATCAAGTTTTGTTGAAAGTTTTTGTACTAGTTTAGGAGGAACTCTTAAAGTATCATCCTCATCATGAGATGAGTGAGAAGAGTTATGCTCCATAGAAGGATTGGAATCATGAGTGATCAAATTGTCATCCAGGATCCTAAGGAAAGGAGAGGAAGACTCAGGATCAAAGGAAACCATAAGTCTACGACTTCTTCTAACTGGGATACTATAAGTAGGACTAGAAGTGGTAAAGCTCATACACCAATGTAATGAAATTGAACTAATTTTGGAAACACAAGATTTTGATTTTATTTTTTTTGAAATGTAAATGCAAGAATATAAAAGAGAGCTAATCTAATATGCATGCAATATCTAACATAAAAGATGTAAATCTAACACCACAAAGAAAGAGTTGTCTATCGCGGGTTCACCAAAATGTAACATAAGAAATGTAATGTATGAAATGTAACATATAAAATGTTGAGTATGAAATAGATGTTGTTACCTTTGAAATTAGAATGTTTATTGAAATGTGTGTGGAATATAACATGTTCCTTTTAACCTCAAATACACAAAGGAAGGATCCAAATAGATTAACCATAAAGGAAGGATCAATGCAGAAATGAATCAATCTATTGGAAATGAGAGAAAAGAGGAAGACCTTAGATTTCATTTATAGAAAATAATTTGTGATATATTTAGAAAGATTGAATTGAATAGGAGGAAAGTACTAACCTTAAAATGTTACAAATCTAAAGAATGCTATTTTCGGGGGCGTGCACTAAGTTTCTGGAAAATATGCAACCGGACATGGAACAAAAACAGAGAGACGAAAAAAACCCAGAAATATTTTTCTGATATGACATAGTTCCAATTGTGACCCTCAAGTCAATGTCACCATTGACCCTAAACTTATGATTCTGACCTAGGGCAGAATCATTCTCCAAAAACTCTGACAAAAAATCTATTTCTTAATCCTGATAGTTTACTAAAAAGGGTATTTGAATCTGAACTCCAACTCACTATTTTGAACATGTACCTACAAGAAAAATGGATTTGTTTGTTGGGGGCTAGGGGTTTACCTTGGTCAAACCCTAGTTTTAGAATTAACCTGAAAGTATAATTGAAATTGCATAAATAAAACAAATTAAATGAACAAATTCACCTTGCTTGTATAGAAACCCTTGTGGCGGATTCAAATCCGTGGATCCACAAGTATGTATGCACCCAATGGATGTAGAATGTAGAATGTAGAATGTAGGATGTCTCAAATCAATTGCTTGTGGATCTTCAACACCAACCTTGAATGAATCTTTGAATAGGAAGAGGCTTGGAGGAATGTGGATGGAGAAATCTTCAACAAGAGGGCTCCATAGAGCTTGAATACTTCAATGACTACCGATGGATCTCCTTGATGAATTGAGTACTTGAGAAGTTCTTGAATTCTTTAGAATAGATGAATGCTTCAATGGATACTTGGCTTGCTTCAAATATTGCTTCTTCACCTTTAGATTTCAGTTTTTAAGTCTTCAAGTCCTTGTCTTAGATTGTTCTTGCTTATGGTTAGAGAAAATGAGAGAAGGAGGCTTCCTTATATATGAATCTAGGGCACAATCTTCGAGAGAGGCCTACATAAGAGAATTAAATTCTAATTAGACCTATACCCCTAGAAGAGGACCTATATTAAATATAATTTAAGAATTGTTTCTCCAAAGAATGAAACAGTCAACCTGGAAGTGGGAATTAATTCTTTCCAAAGGTCGACATTCAAAAACCTCAGGAACGTGAAATCTGGACCTTAGATCAGAAAAAGGTTGATTTTGACCTAGGTCAAGGTTGAAGTTGACCTTGACCCTGAAAGGTCAACTTTGACCTTGAGGTCAAAAATCCCATTTTACAATTTAGGGTGTTAGAAACAGGATGGAAAAGGTGGGAAATGGGGCAAAACAAGGGAGAAAGCCAGATCCAATTCAAAGACCCATTCAAGATGCTTGACATGAGCCCAAACCAATTACTCAGAAGGCTAAACCAGTCTAAAATGGAAGTTCTTCCATTTTCCAACTATATAGAGTGAAATTATTTTGGGTTACCGGTCCCAGGTGGTTTTTCCCATATTGGGTTTCCATATTAAAATCTATGTGTCAGATGTGTATATGTTTCATTGCATTGATATTTTTCTTTACACATTATTGAAACTTGATTTGTTGGTTAACTCTAAGTTTATTTTCTGCTACTTGGTAAAGGCTAGAAAAGATAAAAAGTATATCTTACCGAGCAATTTATATTTGTCAAAGTTTTTTATGGTATACATCTTGATGATTGGGGACTATAAGATAACTGAGGACATTATATTTGAGATATAATTTTTTCGGTTGGATCTTTTGGAATTATTTTTAAGGCTACTAATTCACCTCCCCCCCCCCTCCCCCCTCTCTCATTTATTCTAACAATAGTTATAAGAGACAAAATAGAACTTGGGTAGATGGAGAATTGTTTTCCATGTTTACAATTCTGCAAAGACAAATTAAGGAAAGAGTAAGAATACTTGAGGAAATTGTTGAGAAATACAAAGATACAATCTGTTTCATGGTTGAAATTGATTGTGTATTCTTTGAGGTAGTTGAACCTATAAATAAGTGGAGTTACCCTAAGGGATACGAGGTCAGTTTAGAAGTTCTTTCAATGAAAGTAGAACATGTCTTATCTTCTAAGACTGGTCCTTCCAAAGAAAGATAGGTAACATATGAAGAAAAATCAGCCAAAATCAGAGAGGAACAGACCAGAGCAGCAAGGAAGAGGAAAGTTGAGAATGTAGTTGACAACCTTGTACAAAAGTTGGGTATTACCAAAGATGAGATGAAAGAGCTAAGGAAGAAGATGGAAGAAGAAGATTTTGGATTGGCAAGTACTATTAATGCAACCCTGCCACCTTCTGAACATGTAGAGGTGACTGTTCCACCTTCTAATATGGATGATGTACCTGATACCACACCTACATCACCCAAGAGGACATCATAGATAGAGAAAGAAAAAGAGATTCCTCTGAGAAGAACAAGGTCTTCCAAACAAATTTTACCACCTGATAGATAAAAGACTAAAGTAGAAGAGAAGAAAGTGGAAGAGAATAAAGTAGAAGAGAAGAAAATAGAGTAAAGACAACTTTGGAAACTAGATCTAAAGATGGTGGAAAAGAAAATTATTGATCAAGGAAATCTCAATCAACTACCTAGATACTATGAGAGGTATGATGAGAAATATAAAATTCTGATTGAAGACGTTTTCATTGATCATATGCTAGTATTAAAAAATAATCTACTTGAAATTGACGGTAGTATTCCTAAGATGAGAACTGGAGATTGGGAAGTAGTTAGCACTCATAGGAGATGAATAGATAAGAAGGAAATACATAGATGGTATGCTACTAGTTGTTTATATGATGAACATGAGAGGATATTGAAATCCATAAAACCCCTCCTAAGAATAAAATAAAGATTAATAAAAATTATGGGGAGGAAGTATGATGAGTTCATACAGGATACACATTAAGCTATTGATAAGGCACTAATGGAAAGAGAACCTAAGAAGCCTTCACCTCTTAATTATAGATCTAATAAGCCCAAGACTATTCTGATAGGAGAGTCCTTTAATTCTATATAAATAAACATTAACTCACCTAAGGATGGAGATGATAGTAGCCAGTTTTCAATACAGTTAAGCAACCAGCCTTTTTTGTTGCTAGTGTGTCTATATCTTTGGACACTTAGCGGGATATAAGTGACCCTTTTTAAGGGAATACAAACACTATTACTAATATTGATGGAATTTTTGTTAGAGTGCAGTCAATCTGACTGGGACATAGAAGAAAGAATCCAGCAAGGCAAATCTAAAAGAAAGCTCGATTAAGGACAAGAAGGAATTAGAAACTAAGTTTGAAGTTAAAAAAGAAACAAAAATATCTATTCTTATTTCTTTAGCTTTATTTTTAGCAAGTGGGATTAAACCTTGGAGTACTGATGTTGATGGTATGGATCAGGATGAATTAATGAGGTTATCATACATAGACTTTGCTAAGGCTAAGGAGAGATCAGAATAGAAAATAGAGAAGAATTCAAAGGTATTGGAAAGAGGAGTTGATAGTATCAAAATAATTCTACCCCTACCTATCACTTTCCATAGAAATGACATAGTGGATAACTTGAATAAATTCCTTGATGACTTTAATGTTCACTTTGACTCTTTAGAGAAGGCTACGATAGTTAGAGCTGAAAAAGATTACATGGAAAAGAAGCTGGAAGAGATATGTAAGTCAATCAAATGGGATTTGGGTATACTAGATAACATTATTGCTAAAGTGAAGTATTGTATAATTCATGGAAGGAAGGTATAAAGTTATTCTTTAAGTCCTCTTGTGCATTTAAAGAATATATATGACATCATTGAGAATGAAAAAAGGACATTAATGTGCTAGCTAAATGTGGGCCACTGATTTAGTAGAACACTTCAACATGGTCATTATTCTTTAGCTACATATAGGAATGAATATTGATTCATTCACCCTGCATGTCTGAAAGAGTCAACCTATTTCCTTCTAGAAGGTAGGAGTATGAGCTTGCTCTCAGGTCATTGCAAGCTCAGTGACTACACCGAAGACCTAAATGAAGGATTTAAATCTATATGCTGAAAGTAAACTATTGATTAATCTAAATGATTATGCAACTTTGTTGTTCATCCAAGCTATTTAAGATTGATTTTAGAAGCACCAAATTGAAAGTGAAAGATTCTTTTTAAAACCCAAATTGAATGTGCTCTAATGATTAGATTTTCATGCTTGAATAAAATAAACAACAATATTAAATAAATGCTAAGAATGCAAGAAAGCTAAGACAAAAATGCAGCATAATAACATTAAGAAAAAATTAGGATCCTTTGTGAAGGAAAAGAGTTTCTCTTTTATAGAAAAAAATTTTGAATCGACGGTCGAGATCGAACAAAAAAAGTGGATCAGATTCAATTGAAGAAGCACAATCCATGTGCAAGTGATTCGATTTGTCGAGAGAGTCAGTTGACTGAACTGACTGATCTGTTATTTTGGAAACTTCCATATTTAGTTCACAGTTAACTGAAATGTTTCCAAAATGATAATCAGTGGAGAATCAGTTAACTGAGTGGAACTGGATTCTTTCCATTTTGATAATCAGTGGAGAAATAGTTAACTGAGTGGAATTGGATTCTTTCCATTTTGATAATCAGTCAACTGAATTTGATGATGTCATATGCATTTTTAAAAAATTAATTAATTTTGGATGCACATTTATGATTTTATAATTAATTTAATTCCTTTTTGATTTAATTGACAATTTTATAATTTTTATTTAATTAATATGTCATAATATCAAATTAAATAATAGTATAAAGTTTATTTGCCAATGTAATGTGATTTTAGGAATTAATTAATTAATCAAGTAAGATGATCGATTAGGACCTAGGGTTTAGGTCAGATCAGTTTGAATTTGATAATTACTTGTTTGATTTAGGACTTAGGTATAATCAAGATTAGGGTTTCTTGATTAATTGCTGAGATTGGGGGTCTAGGGTTTAGGTGACCATTTTTAGGTGATTACATTTTCCCCTTTTTGAATTGATGTGCAATCAACACATTGACTCAAAGACTTGTTAGCGAGAAGACCTAGCATAGTTTGATTTGAAGCGATGAAACCATTCTTTTGAAGAAGAAGACCAACTTCGACCTTGATTTGATGAAGATTGATCAAAAGATATAAAGAGAATGCTCAACTTGATTTGAAGCAATGAAACTGAACATCTATCAGGAACTCTTAAACCTTTTTGATTGGTTTGAATTAATAACCAGTTTGATTTTAAGTGATGAAACTTATTACCATTAAGAGATTTTATTAGCAAGCAAATTGACTTGATTTGAAGCGATGAAGCCAATTTGATCAATGTATCTAGTTTCAATAATGATTGCCTCGTATAAGAATGATCTTGTCTGGTTTCGAGTGTATTCATCACCGTATAAGAACATTGATTAGGTTGGCTTTGATTTAAGATGATCTCAACTTGATTTGATGTGATGAAGCTGAGATGCCCCAAGCGATGGGGTTTTGATTGAGGATGTAATCACTGGAATGTTGATGTCCTAATCCTGCCCCCTCGGGAGCGAAATAAAAATATGGCTAGGTGCCCCAGTGATGAGAAGCAATTCAATTGAGTAGACAATTTAGGAAGAAACTTATCTGATTAGAAAGAGGTCCCACATGGTTAGGACAAAAGATGTACTTGATGAGAGGTCTAGTTTGACCAAGATTGACCAAAAGTAAGACACATGGATTGATTTAGAAGAAAAGCATGAGAGATTTCTATTGGTTGTGCAAGTGGTCAAATTCAGATTTCAATTTTGATCCTAAAAATAGAATCAGGACAGTGGATTTAGCAAGGGGTGTCGTGACCATTTGATGATGAGAATATTGATCGATTGGAATCTTAGATCCTTCACATTGGAGAGAGATAAAGTTATTATGCTGATTTCAACACTATGCAAATGCAAGACTAACATGAATGCAACCTAAGGTGTAGTCACTGAGCTTTAGCAGTTGAAATTTTCATAATTGAGCATTTTTGGAACATCAAAGTTGATACCATCCTTACTGGTGCCACTGCAACCATAAGAATATGAATATGACTTTCATTGGATAAGGTATGGGAAACTAACGTAAGCATCAAGGCACAAAAGCCGAGATGACCTAAATGTTGATTCCTATTTTGATAGTGCAAGAGCACACCAGTATTGAGGCATTCAAAGCCAAGATAACCAGGAGTGCGTGCTTGTGTAAACAAACAGAGCAATAACAGTCAAGGATATAGTTCCGACCTCACCTTGGCATACAAATAAAGAGGATCGAGGGATGCGAGGATTTTTTGCCTTAATGCAGGAGCTCTTACCACATACACCCAGTTTATTTGACGTTGCTGGATCATCGGGACCACACCAACAAGTAGTAGACAAAGAAAAGATTAGCGAAATCAATGAAAATAGATAACATACAAATAGAAGTTCAGCATACTTCAGCCATGTTCAAAGTTTTTGAATGTGTATAGGTATAGGGTGTTGAGAAACACCATTGTTCTTATGAGTTCTTTGTATTTGATTGATATCGATCTGTTGTTTACATTTGTGATATCCAATGTGTGTTAAGAAACATAGATGTGTCCAAAGATAGTGTTAAGAAACATTGTTGATTGTGGTGTTGAGAAACACCTATTTGTGTCAGTAGCAAGGTGTCCTTCAGAAATGACAAGATTACTGACTCTGGTGTAAGCCAAAGATGTGACCAAATTTGGGAACCCATGCCCCAAGTAGAAAACAATGTTAACTAACTTGACTCATACTGCGAGGACAAATCCAATTTTATTGCCCCCAGGTTATGACTCTGGATTGGTTTCAAGCCAGGAGGGTTATCAGAAAACCAAGAGTGTCACGAAAGTGACTAAAAGATATGTACAAACTGAAGCAAAGGATTGATGCCAAGATTGAGCATTGATAGATGGAGCGCTGAGTACAAGAGGCACCTATTTACTAGGTTTTCATCTTCTTGGCAGAGATTCTATTTTTGCTACCATGGTGCCTATTTACCAGGTTTTCACCAAGGCACTTTTTCTTCTATTTCAATTTTTTTGTATTTTTCCATTTTTTTTTTTATTGATGCATCCAGGCGCCTATTGCTAGGTTTTCACCAAGATGATCATTTTTTCAGGACTTTTTCCAATTTTTAGGTTTTTTTTTTAGGAAATTACGATGTACATGGTGCTGATCATGAAGAATGCCCTAGGTGTAGAACTTCTTTAGATGGAGAGTGTTGATGGGCTCTCGAAGTGGTTCTCCTTCAGGTGTGGAGAGTCGATAGGCTCCGGAGCTGAATGCTGCAGTAATGATATAAGGACCCAGCTAGTTGGGTTCAAACTTCCCCTTTTGTTCTCTATGTGACTGATTACGAAGATTTTCTCTCAACACAAGGTCTCCCACCTGAAGTTCTCTAGGTCTAACTTTCTTGTTGTATCCTCTTGACATTCTTTTCTGATAAACTCTGAGGTGATCAAAGGCCACTTTCTGACGTTCATCTAGTAGCTCTAGTTCTTGGAGTCTCACAACTCGGTACTCTTCATCTGGTACAAGTCTGCATAAAGAAATCATAAGAGATGGGATTTCTACCTCTAGGGGTAAGACTGCCTCTGCTCCATATACCAATGCAAATGGGGTTGCACATGTAGGTGTTCTGATACTCGTTCTATAAGCCCATAATGCAGGATTCATCTGTAGGTGCCAATCTCTTCTAGACTTGTTAACTGTACGATGTAATATTTTCAACATATTTTTATTTGAGGCCTCAACTTGCCCATTACCTTTTGGGTAATAGATTGAAGAATAGTGTTGTGTTATTTTGAATTTTTCACACAACTCATCCATAATGTCGTTCTTAAATTGACCTCCATTGTCAATCATGATGGAGGAAGGTATTCCATAGTGACAAATGATGTGGTTCAGAATGAACATCGAGACCTTCTGTCCTGTCGCTTTAATGAGTAGGACTGCCTCAACCCACTTGGTAAAATACTCAGTAGCTGTAATAATGAACTTCTGTCCATTAGAAGATGAGGGGTAGATCTGCCCAATGAGATCAAATTCCCATTATTAAAAGGGCCAGTGTGTTACAAAAGGAATGAGCTCCCTTGCTAGAGTGTGTATAAGATTGCCATGTAGATGACATTTCTTACAAGTCTTTGCGAACCTGATAGCTTCTTTCTCCATGTCTGGCCAATAATACCCTTCTCTAAGCAATTTTTGGGCCAAAGTCAAACCGTTAGAATGAGAACCACAAATTACTTTGTGGAATTTAGACAACGCATGTTTAGAATCTTATTTTTCTAGACACCTAAGCAAAGTACCGTCTAATCCTTTCCTATACAAATCGTTGGCCACCAGAACATACCGTGAGGCATTGCGGATGAGGTGTTATTTTTCATTTTTGGTTAATCCATCAGGAATGATCTAATGGCATAGGTAGGAGTAGACATGGTGATAACGGGAGGATTCCTACTCAATGACTGAACAGACCATTTAGGAGTTAGGGGAGTTGTAGGAAGGGAAATGGATTTCTTTCACCAGGAACTCATAACATAAGTCGTCTTCTTGTTGTTGTGAGGATGCTAATGTAGCCATGGCATCAGCTACTCTATTCTGTACTAATTTGGATTTGGATTGGTTCCTACCCTATTTTGTTGATGTATGATCGATGAATATTTATTTTTTATTTGGTTAAGAGTTGGACACATTTTGTGGTGTTCTTGTGAGCCAACTGGAACAATCTTTTGAGATTGATTATATAAGTAAAGTTGTTTTATGATGCAAAGAGGTGTGTTGAACATGTAGATGCATTATGATAGTAGAATCAAATAGTAGATGATGCAAGCTATAACTGGGACTACTTGATCATAACAGATGCTTGTATAGCTCATATCAAAAAAACATTGTAACAAACTATTTTTATCTGTAATAGAAGTGTGCTCATTGTTTACCCCTAATAGGATTTCTATGCTTTAATAGGGATATGTACTAAATGTAATATTCAGTTCCTAAAAGGGAAAGGTCTCCTAACATTGACACTATACTTCTTAGTGCATCATTTATGGGTATCATCCCCACCAAGGTTTTCCCTTGGCCAGGGTTTCCTCATGAACAAATTATGGTGTTATGATTTGTCTACATGATGTGCATGTTCTTATTATTTTAGTACTTGCTTTGTTAAGTTTGAATTGGTTAAATTTATTTATAAATTTTTGTAATGCTGATTCACCCCCTCTAAGTATTACTTAATCCTAATATTTCATTTTCCCGGTTGGTTATTGTGTTTCTAAATGGTTTCCCAATCTTCTGGTGGGTTTTTCTAAGTGCGATCATGCCAACTCATTATTATGTTTGAGGTCAAAGTCATTTTATGACCGTATCTCTTAACTATTTCATTGGAGGTTTTTCCTAAATTTTTTGGTCCTAACCTATTTTTGTGAAACATTTTCTCAATTATTGGGGAATTTAATATTTTCTAGGTCGACTAGATGTTGTGATGGCTTTATAAGATTAGGGACTTGTTACTAAGGGATAGGTGATCTCATAAGATTATTTGGATTAGCTTGGGTAGGATTGTGAGGTTTTTGAGTGTAATCAGGCCTGTGTTCTTGGCATGTATTTCTGGCATGTGAAACAACATGTTGCAGATATGTTGTAAATTATTTTCCTATGATAATAAAAGGATGAATCTCTCATTTTCTTCCTTCTTTTATTGTTTCGTCCATTGTATTATATTGGCTACAAGGTTTGGAATGATCTCCTTGAGGTTTCTCCATAATTGATTTTATCACCTTTACAGGATGAGAGACCACTAAAGATTGAATTTCCTAATGAAGTTATACTCACAATAAATGAATATCCATGGAAGTTATACTTTGATGTCTCACTCACTCAACAAGGATATGGAGCAAGAATACTATTTATCATACCCCAAGGTTACACCATCCCAAAGGCATTCAAACATATGTTTCCATGCACAAAAAAATAGTAGAATATGAAGCCTTGGTCAATGGTTTGAAGATGACACTAGAATGGAAAATCACTTAATTACATATATATGGTGACTTAGTTAATAGTCAATCAAATCAATGATGAATATTATAAATTGAAAGATGAAACATTGGTGTCATATAAGAAAATGTTGCATGACCTCAAGAAGTACTTTGTATACATTACATTTGAATGTATTACAAGAGAAGACAACAAAGAAGTTAATGGAATGGAAACTTTGGCCTCTTTGCTACAAATGTTAGATTTACAAACCCACTATGAGTTCTTGGTGGAAGAGTTACCTTATCCCTCCAATGATTTTATTGATTTACATCTTATCTCCCAAATAGTAGACCATAGTTACTTCAAATATGGACAAATATATTCTTACCTTAAAGACAATACCCTTCCCAAATATTTATCCGAAATCCAAAAATGAAACCTTATCCATCAGGCCTCTCATTACATTAGCATAGCTGACGACTTATATCGAAGAGGTATTGATGGTACACTATTGAGATGTTTAGAATGAGAAGAATATAATAATGCCTTACATGAAGTTCATGAAGGTATATGTGGATCATATTCAAATAGTCTCACTCTTTCCAAGAAACTCTTGAGAGTCATATATTTTTGGCCAACCATGGAAAAAGATTGTATCCATTTTTTCAATCAATGCAAAAAAATGTCAAATCCATGGGAACCTCTTTCATGCACCAACCTGAGATTTACTACATTTTATCACACATTGTCCCTTTGCTAAATGGGATTTTGATTTAATTGGTCAGATCTACACATCTTATTTAAATGGACATAAGTTCATCATAACTACAAACAAATATTTCACAAAGTGGTTTGAGGTTGTACCTTTGATCACATCTACTAGAAAACAAATATCAATGTTCATATTGAACTACATAATATCTAGATATGGTATTCCTTCTAGATAGTGACAGACAATGGAAAACAATTTAAGAACAAATATGTCACTGAGTTGTGAGAAAATTTTCATACCAAGAAACATTTCTCTTGTATCTATTATTTACAAGGGAATGGACAAGAAGAAGAACCTAATAAAAAAAATTTGAAAATTTTGCACAGAACAATTAATGACGCTCATAAAAGACTGGCATCTTCAAATTAATCCTGCTTTATGGGTATCTTGTACTAGCATTAGAACCCCAATAGGATCCACTCCATATGCCCTTGTTTGTGGATCAAAAGTTGATTTGCGAATTGAAGTTGAATTTCCATCCTTGAGGTCATCTTTAAGAGGGCTTATCTCTAATGAATAATACAAGATCTCACTCTTGCAAGAACTACAATTATTAAAAGAGTGTCGACAAGAGGCCTTTGATCACCTTTGAATTTATCAAAAGAGAATGTATAGAGGGTATAATTCCAAAGTCAAGGATAGATAATTTCAGGTTGGTGATCTAGTGTTGAGAGAGAATCATAGAACACAAGACAAAGAAAAGAAAGGGAAGTTTGAACCAAATTAGACGGGACCCTTTGAAATAGTTTCTACATATGGCTCTGGTGCTTATCAGTTTTCAACTACTAAAGGATATTTTATTCTAGAACCTATCAACATTATCCATCTAAAGAAGTTCTATACTTGACAACTTGAGTTCAATATTGTACAATGGAAAATTGATCCTAAAGAAAGTCAAAATTAGTGAAAAATGATCCAGAAGAAAATAAAAAACTGTGGAAAATAATCCTGAAGAAAATAAAAAATAGTGGAAAATGTTCCTCAAGAAAGCATAAAAATCATAAAAAGTCTTGAAAAAAATGGTTATCTTAGTGAAAACCAAGCAAACAGGTGCCTTGATAATAACAAAAAAAAAACTTTATCAATGCATCGCTTAGCCATCTCGGTAGCATTTGTATTCATCCTCATCACTTTCACATATCCACCATAAATTTTTCATCTTTGTACATAACATTTGTCTTTGCATCCTATCATTATGGCTTGGAGTTGGTCTGCATCTATTTCTTAAGGCAGTCACATATAACTGGGGGTAAGTTCCTAGTCATCACATAGAGTCAACATCTAATCTAAAATGGTCATCTTGTTGGAATTATGATTAATTTTGGTAGGGAAATGATGATTTATTAAATCTATTAATTTTGGTACATAGGTTACCCTAACTGATTAATAGGATCAATAGGTGAAGCAGATATGCTAAGTGTTCTCATTTGTGAGTAGGAAGACAGTAACAATTTTGAGTAGCACTTGAGATGGTGATAACATTGGGAGATGTGATCATTACCTGAGTCTTATTATGATCAGAGGAGTATAGATTTAAGATTGTGATAGTTAACTCAACAGTGTGTGAAAGATAGTCTTTTGGTAATTGTTCTATTTGAACCAATTGAGTTATCGATTGATACTTGTTCAAATGGTTAAGGCAGTTAAGTTAATGATGATGTTTTGTATTAAATGTTGGTATTAAATTTTTGGGCCGACATGTGAAGATTTATAGATACAAAGATTTATGAGTTAAGTAAAATTAAGGGACAAATTGTGGATTGTTTTTAATGTTTAACCGACTTAAGAAAAATAATATAAAGTGGTGCTAAATCAGAGATTTAGGGTTTTTGACCATGTTTTTGGTGGTTGTGATCAGAGATAGAGTTTGTGGATTGTGTCAAGAGATCAAAGATTAAATTGGATCTTATAGGCAACTAGTGTCGTTTAAGATAAGCAAATTGAGTTTATTTATCAAGGCTAACTCTAATAGCCAGTTAGCAAGGTTACATCCCTTATTGAATAAATCCTCTAACAAGGTGACTTCTGAGAAGGAGTTCCAAATTATCTATCAAGGTAGATCTTAACAGATCTCATTGTACTTCTAACTATTGAAGAAAATTATTCAATTATATATTTTCATTGATGTTACACAAATGTATTGATTTGTTGTATTAACCGAGCTCTGTAGGTTAATAAATGAAGTCCAGTACTAATCAAGTTCACTCGGGCATTACAGTAAGTTTGGTTTGAGCCGAGTATCGATCAGGCATCGAAGGATTACAGATTCAACCGAGTTATGCATTTAGTGTCAGCTGACTAACAATAGTTTTTCACTTTATATTTAATTAGTTAATTGCAGCCAACAAACTTAAGTTTTATTGTTTAGTTTGAAGGGTATTCAAGCTGACTTGACAAGGCCTATCATATATATACAAGGTCAAGTTTGGATTGAATGTGTTGAATAAAAATAATTCTTTGATATGAATAATGAAGGCAAAGTAAGAGGGAATTCTGATTAAGGACATAATATCTAGACCGATCTGCAAAAGAATATTTGATCAGTAAGCATCCTATTAAAGCCAGAATAGAGATCTGAATCAACAAAGATAGTTGCTTCTTCAAACAGTTCAAACTCATTGTTACTCTCTAAAACTTGTAGCAGTGATCCAAATCTCTTTACAGAGTATACTTAATAGTCTTTTAATAAATCCTCTCACAAGGTGGAATTTCTACATTGAAGCGTCTGAAGACCTCTAACAAGACCACTCCTAATAGGGTGATTAAATCCTCTAATACGGTCACACCTTACAGTGTGTTTTTTAACCTTTAATAGGGTTGGCTCCTAACATGACTCACTTCAGAAGAGTGAAAAAAAGTAACTAGTTGCAATTGGTGGTTTTCCCAAATAGGATTTCCATGGTAAATCTTGGTGTCATCTGTGTACATGTTATTTTATTTATGCTTTATGTTTCTACACTTAATCACTAAAGGATAATTACATTTAATATCTTAAGATTTCTTTGTTAACCGAGTGACAGCAGAATATCTTTGTTAACCGAGTAATAGTGATAAGTTTGTTTAAGACATCTAAGGGAATTGGATTTTTTTGTGGTAACTGATTCACCCCTCCCCTCTCAGTTACTCAACTCATTTCCAACAATTGGTATCATATATTTTGGTGCTTTCAGGGAAGGTTTCAAGGCCTAAGCTAAAGATCAAAGATGTCTTACAAAGGGAGATCCTCAAGCTTAACAAAGACAACTTTTCTGCATGGGAAGAGATGATGAGGCTACATCTATCTACTATTGAAGATATCGGTTTGCAATTATTGGACCACAAGTATGTGGAATGACCTAGACCTATGTCTATGGATCAGATGTTGGGCATGAAGAATCATAAAATAATGATGATTGATATAGCTTCTTCACTCAGCTATTTATAATTTCATGAAGTTAAGGATTTTCCTATTGCCTATAATATGTGGAATAAATTGCATGATATCCATGGAGGAGATGAAAATGTAAAGAGAGTCTTAGAGGTCAGTTTGATCATATGAAAATGGAAGAAGAAGAATACATTACAAAATATAGTGAGAGGATCAAGAAAAGTGTTAGTGCCATCAGAGCTACTGGTGGAATGATTGAAGACAAAATATTGGTTTTTAAGGTATTGAGAACTTTACTTCCTATCTATGCAATTATAGTTTCAGCTATCCAAGAGATGAGGTGCACTAATGATATAACTCTAGATGCATTGGTTGGAAGGCTAACAACTTTTGATTTGGACAATATTTACAATTATTCTCCTAATCTTAGCAATTTTGATTCTACATTCAAAGCCAAATTAAGCCTTGGTAAGATAGATAGAAACTCAAGAGGAAAACAGATTGACAATGACAGTGATGATGAATCTAATGATGAAGATCTAGAAATCATTGAAGCACTACTTGCAAAGAGAGTTTCCAAAGGTAAAGGAAAGTATAAAGGAAGAATACCATTGATTTTATTTTCATGTGATGATGTTGGTCACATTGTTCCTAAGTGTCCAAACAAATAAGACAAAGATGAGAGAAAGTTCAACAAGTACAAAGGAAAGAAAGATTTTAAAAGTTACAAAACCTACAAGGACAAAGGTAAGAAATCTTGTTATATTGCAAAATATTTTGATAGTGATGAAGATGAAGATGAAATGGTTTTCTATCATCTTAAACTAGAAGCACTTCCATTTTAGTAGGTTTAGCACCCTCTTTTAGTACATTTACATGACAGATTTGCATTTAGGATGCATCTGCACTTGGAATTAGGGTTAGGATCCCAAGGATTCTCCTTGAATTCCTTCTCCATGGATCTAGTTTATAGGTAGGACCTATGTATTGGTCCTCCTATCCTTAATCACATCTCTTCTAGGTCGCTGTGCCTGTTCCCAACATTCTATTATGTTTTCCCACCTTCCTAGGTTCTGACCCGACCTAGGAACTTCACTGGCATTCTATGTTGACTGGCCTGAAACCTTAGGTCAAGGTCAAGGTCAACCCTAACCTAGGTTAGGGTCAAGGTTGACCTTGACCTAGGTCAAGGTCGAGGTTGACCTTGACCTATGTTAGGGTTTTGGTTCCCACTTTCAGATTTAGATCATAACAGGGTCCTAAATCTTAAATTAGTCCCTGAATCTGAATGCAGAAGGGTTTTCATTCAAATATAATTAAATGTATTTCCTCCTTAGTTGGTCATTGTTATTGGACCATGATTCAAGGTGAAATTTTAATTATGTTCCCTTGCATTCCCTAGGAGGCTTACCTTGAAATATCTATATAAGCACTCTCTTTTGCCTTCATTTGACAATCAAGAATATCAAGAAGGATATGAATATATTATGATGATGATGCAAGAATGCAAGAGGATGACATAGAAGGAAAAGATATTATGATGCCTTAATAGATGCAAGAATTTTTTTGGACAAGCTATTGTGGATGTTCATCGGAGCAAGAAAGAGTTCTTGCTTCCTTCCTTCTTCTTTGATCTACCATTTTCAACATTCAAGCATTCAAAAGATACAATCATAGGGTAGCAATTATGGATTGTGGTTTGGTAGGAATAATTTAGGTTTGGGGGCTTGATATGCTTTCTTTATCATATTCAAATCTATGCATTTCTCTCTCATTTCAATTTATGCTAGGGTTTCAATCTAGAGGATTAGATCTTGGCATTGCACATTCAAAGCTCTTCCTAAGAGAAACATACACACATATTCTATTACATCTGGCTATTGGTGTAGGTGGAAACCACGAAAATGGGGGTTTGAATAAGGAAAAACCCTATATAGCCACCCCAAAACACCATTTTAAGATATCTATAGTCATTGTTTTGGGAGTTGCAGAGCAAATTTGGATACCCTTTTCGACCAACTTTTGGGATCTGTGAACAAAATTTATGTTGGAGCAGTGCAGGTCAAGGTCAACATTTTGGGGTACAATTGCACCCCCACATTTGGGTCAAGGTTGATCTGACTCAGAAAAGACAAAGATTTTTGGGTTCTCTCCGTCTCCATGTTTCTATTCTATATCCGGTTGCAGAATTTCCAGAAACTCAACATAGACACCAGAAAATAGGCTTTTCCACATCTGCTATATTGTGAGGTATGTATTTTATTCCATTATTCTTTCAAAACATTTCCAATTTATATTCCTTATCATTACAATTAAATATAAGTGGTTAATAGAGACATAGGGTATCTTTTATGTGCAAATCTCCATTGTTCAAAACCCTATCTAAAGATCTACATATTTTCCCACATTACATTTTGGTGAACCCGCGATAGACAACTCTTTCTTTTTGGTGTTATATTTTCTTTTTATTTTATATATTACATGCATATAAAAACTAGATTTGTTTTATACTCTTGCATTTATATTTCAAAAATAAAAATCACAAATTGCTTTAAAAATATAAAAACATTTACATGTTCATGCTTGTAGTGCTAATTTGTGTTCAACATGTATGATATTTGTTTTGAATACTTTGATGAGGTTTTTATTGCAAAAGAGGATAGATCCCCTAATGAGGTACATGGTAGTGAGGATGGAAATTATTCAACTACAATCTCCATTGATTCTATTCCAATTTCATCCTCCTCCACAACCTCTTCAATTGAACTTTACCATAGGGTGTGTGCATGGTTACCTTCATGTTCCACTATTTGCAACATTGATGAACCTATAATGTTATATCCTAAACCTTTGTTGATGATAAAAGGATGTCCTCGAATAACAATTAAGGGTAAACCAAGAGATCCTTTGGATTTCTTTAACAACACAAATTTTGTTTCACATTCTTATCACACATGGAATAATCCTTAGCCTACTATTCCAGCTTCTTTACCTCCTCAAATTGTGCTTCCTTAGGCACCTAAGTTACCATCTTCCTTTAAGGAGTATGACGTATTTCAACAATTACGTGCTACTCCTGCAAAGATATCTTTATGGGAATTGCTTCAAACTTCTCTGACATATCATGAGGCATTACAAAAGGATTTATCTACCCTTCCTGCTTTGCCTCCTAACCAAGAGAATATTAATTCATTTTTGGAGTACATGCATAATATGCCTTCTGTACCTCCTATTGTGTTTACTGATGAGGATTTACCTTCTGTTGGGGTGAAGAATCAATGTGATGCTCTTATGGTTGTTGTTTCTATTAATCAGAGTATCATTCACAGAACATTAATTGACAATGGAACTGGGCTTAATATTTGTAGCATGGATATGCTTAAGGAAATTAAGGCTGATCTTGCAACTATTCAACCTGATAATGTCCCTATTCATCGATTTGATAAAATTGCAAAGAGAACTTTGGGCATTATTATGCTACCTCTTAAAGTTGGCCCGGTTATACTCAATATGCATATTCATGTTATGCCTAGACCTCTTAATTATAACCTTCTTTTAGGTAGACCTTGGTTACATACTATGCATGCAATTCCTTCTACTCTTCATTGCAAGGTTAGGTTCATTTATAAAAATTTGATGTATACGTTACATGCGAATGATGCACCGAATCCTTTCTTAAATGCAGAATATGCTAAAGTTTTCAAACCTTTCCAACCAAGTAAAGAACCTGAAAGGCCACCTGAGATTAAACAAACTGAAGCTCCATCTTCTTCTTTGACTGAGGATTATTGGGGAATGTTGGACTTTAATCCTTCTTTTATTGGAGAATATAAAGTTTCTGATTTGGAATTTGTGAAACAACAAAGTGGGTTTGAAAAACAAGTTTTTACTCCTTCCCCACTTTATGCGGAATTAAAAAGTAACTTTGTTTCTGCCTCAATGGAAGAAACAATTGAAACAATAAAACTTGATTTCTATGACATTGTGACATACATGGATCCTTTAACTCAATCTTATATGGCCGATAGATATGGTTATGGTTATCATCTTCTCAAGAAATCAGGATTTAATGGGAAAGGATGTACTAAATACGAATAAGGTATACAAGTACCTTTGGACAAAAAAATCTATGATTATAAATATGGATTGGGGCTCAGTCCTTACAAACAACAATCTACTTTTCCTCTCAATGTTAGGTATATCTGTAGTGGACATTTGAAGTTGCTTAACCCACTCCTCCTTGACATGGATCAAAAAACTATCTTGGATTTTTTTTGAAAGATGAAGCTTTAGCGGATTTTCTAGGAGCTTATGAGGATCTACCTATGTTTCATCACAAAAGAAGGAAGCCCTATTGTCTAAACATGTAAGCTTATTTTGGAGAACGTGAAGAATAGGATATTTCTCCTTTACCAATGGATTCTCTGATACAAAGTATTTTTCTCATAACTGAGACTATTGAGGTTCAAGTGGAAGAAAATGACTCTGAGAAAATGATAAAAGATGGGAAATTTTTGAATCAAGATGAACGTGATCAGTTGGTTTCCCTTTTTTGATAATATAATATGTAAAAGAAAGATACTGAGAGGGGGGGTGAATCAGATCTTCAACATTTTATCACTTAAAACAAACTGATCCACAATCATACATAAATGTAATTGATCTATCATCTAGTAGAATCCATGATAGTAAATAAATAACATAAGACATAGAATTTGGTAACCCATAAACCCAATAAGGCAAAACTGGGGTGGGGATCACACCCACAAAAATCTTAACTACTGCAGCAATGAACTGTGCCTGTTAGGGCTACAAGATTTTATCACAATATGTAATCTACCTGGTTAAAGTTCTTCCCGGTTAAGAGCTACAGATCATTACAATCTACCTTGTAAAAGGATTTAAACTTACAAAAAAGTAAGCACTCGGGTAAGAGATTTAGAAAGGTCTGTTAGAACCACTCTGTTAAGATATTTCACCTCATACACTTGTTATAATGTCTCAAGATCTGATCCTTTGATATGTACTCTGATGTTGATAATGGATCTTTTCTTTTCAATACCCTCTCTGATCTAATAATCATATATATCTTTACTCTACTACTCACTACACTTTCACTCTGCTAGATATATGCTTCCTCTCTCAAAAAAACACTTTGCACATCTCTCATGTATGCATACACCTTCTCTCACAATACTTTATAATTAGGGTAAGAACAAATCTTAATATACTTTACAGATCTGGCGATTAGATCTAGATCAAAGATCAGGATCAAATGCTTATGCCTCTTAGGAAAATCTAATTTTCTGATTGTCTCCATGCCACGTAGTGTGATCAAATAATTAAATGCATAATTATCTTGTTGAAAATATTAAATGCTTAGATAAGTCAGCCCAAAATAGTTTACCTTGAAATTTGTGTCACTCTTGACATACATAAAAAATTGTCTTGTTCGGCATAAAAACACTCTGACGCTTAGCACGGACTGAACTTGGCAACCATGTGACTTGGAAACTATTATCTGAGTGGCAATGAGTAAGCCGGATATCTCAACCTATACTAGATAGCTCGGCCACAGTGATAACTGGCTAAAACTACCTAGATAAATGACTAAGTGTGGGACACTAATGATCAACAAAACTTAGAGATCAACAATCTCCCCCTTTGATATTAGTGGAAAAAACACTTCTCATTTACATTCACAAAATTTTCATAAGTATACAATGTACTCCCCCTTAGATTATACTTCATACTGCATACACTATCTACATAATATACATCCCTTCAGCAAAGATATTTATACCTATTTCTGCACATCTTTTTTCTGTTTCCTTTCCTTTGCCTGTTTCCCCCTTGTTTTTGTCACTAATAGCTGTGGGGGTTAAGTTATATTTGTCCAAAAATGGTTTATGAAGCTGTAATATCAATGCAAATGATGTATCCCAACTATCCTTAACAAACTTCATAACCTCCAACTTAGCTTCTAGCTCGACAGCTAGACTTACCAAATTATCTATAGTAGAGAGATGAGAATCTCTCTAGACCAATTCTTCATTTCCTCTTGTCTTTTCTTCCTCTTTATAGGTCTTGAAGGGTCTGAATCTTCTCATATGTCAAACTCTCAGGATCCCATTTAGGAATCACAATAACTTCCTCCACTGTGACATTTAAGTTTGGTGACTTTTTCTTGTTTAGCTTCCTCTTCTTGAGCTCTGGTGAGGTGATACTCGGCTTGGGTTCTGTGATATATTTTCCTTTTTCAGTATCAATTTCAATTGCTGCCTTCATCTGCGTCAAGATTTCCTACGGGTCAAGTATACTACCCATTTTGGGTCCAATGGGAGTAGATAATATAGAGTGTGGTAGATCCACCAACACTTGTATAACCTCTTGTTCTATAGGCTTATTTGCAATTTCTTCCATCTTATCTCCACTCTCTAAAACTATTTGTACAACCTATAAAATAGGTGGATTAGTATTGATTACCTCCTTTTCTCCTTCTTTCTCTGACTCAACCTTAGTTGTACGAATATGTGATTGGATACCTATGTCTGTCAGCTCATTTTGATCCTTGACATCCACATTGTTGTTCTCTCTAAATGTAGTGTCAATGGGATTGTCCATTGTAAAATATATAGTTTGCCCATCTCCTATTTCTGCTTGCGGTTATGTCTCAATCTCTGCTTGATCAGTAGCAGTTTGGTCTTCCATTTCCTTTGGCTCTGAGGTTCCTTCACCTTTCTCATGGGCCTTCTTAGTGATTAACCCAAAAGTTCCCTTGCATATTCTGGTCCTCTGTTGTACTACACCTTCAACATCATTTTTCAATATTCCATAGGCTCTTTGTTTAGGAATAAACTTCCTTTGATATTGCTCAATAAACTTAGCTATCTATTTCTTGGTTAAATTAGGAATGACCTTAGCTAGTGTTCCTTCCCTTATCTATCTTTCGGTCATCAAAGCATACCGCCACTTTTGTGATAAAATATCATAAAGTTCTATAGGAACAAGGTTTCCTATCTCTATAGATGTCATCTTGAATGTACACATCATATCTAGTAAGTCTTCCTAGATCTTATGCTTGTTTCCTATGCTTTGCTTCTTCTACTTGATAAATTTGAATCCTGCTAAACCAGTTGTACTTCTAATATTCTTGCATACCTCATCAATACTGGTCATTGTTTTATGTGATGTTTTTGATATGTTTCTAGGTTCATCTCTTTATGTCTTCTCCTCATCATCTTCTTATTCCAAGATTAGTTTTCTCCTCAATATCTTCTCAATCTTTCTTGACACTTCCTTAGTTTCAACTTGTTTTCTCTTCCCTAAACTGCTCTCTCCAGCATTCTTCTTTGTATATAATTTTTTTGACTTGGATTGAGATGAAACGGTTGATTCCCTAGTCCTAGGTTGGTTAGCAATAGGAAGGGTATCCTTAGGTTTGTCTTTTCTTTCTTTAGTTGCCTTGGAAACCACTGGTTGCTTACCTTTACCTTTAACAGTGACATCCTCATCAGGCTCACTCGCTTCTTCTTCACTAGACATATCTTCTCCATGTCCTATTGATAAAACCAAAGGTGCATCCTCTACTTCTTCATCACTTTCAATTCCAACCATCTTCTTCAGATTTTTGACAATCTTCTTCCTTTTCCTCTCCATAGTGCTAGCCTTCAAATCCATAGAGATTTTGGATTTAGCTTCTTCATAGTTTCCAAAAATTTTGGCTGCACCATCAATATCCTCTGTAAATAGAGATTTTCTATCTATAGATGTCTCATCAATGTTAACTTCATAAGGTAATGGCCTCAACCATGATACCCTCGGCACTACTGCCTGCACAAAGAAGAAATCTTTGTCTACTAGGAAACAAACATCCTTATAGTGTTTCTCAACTAATGATCTGGGAATTCTACTCCTCAATCTCATATTTTTATTAAATTTGACAAAATATGTTCCCATCACATTGTCAAAATTATTACCTAATTGCTGAATAAATGCATTGATTTGTTGTGTAATAGGTTTGTTTGCTTTCCACACTATGTTTCTAAATGTAGGAAATGTATTCTATATGTAGAAAAATATACAAACAAGTAGAGATCTGAACTTACACATTGAATTCTTTTCCATTCTGATTGAAGTAAGCTTGTTAGCCAGTTGCATTAGTTGAAGCTTGGCAAGGTCATAAGTATGATCCTTCTTCACAATCTTCCAAGCCTGGTCGACTACAATGCATGGGACACTATCCAGTCACGACTGGTAAAACTTATGAGCAATAACCCTAACGATAAAATCAAGCTCCAAATTTGTAACAGTAGAGATTTTCATTCCTCTTTTATTCCAAATAGCTTCACTATATTCTTGTATGTTTTCCTTACTTTGAAATATCATGGTTCTTTTCCCATTAACAATTGGATAACCAGTTAAGCAATGGATGATTTCCTTTATAATCTTAACTAGTCCATTTTCCAGCCATATATTCATGTCATGTACATGACTTAGAACAATCTTGATCCATTCCATTCTAAAATCCATCAAAAAGTCTAGGGCACGAGTTAACCCTCTCTCAGCTAAATATTTTTTCTCAACTTTTAGGGCTCCATCTTTGCATAGTTTGTTGTAAGATTCTCTTAGCTCGTGATCGCCAACTTCACTTATCTTGCACATATAACATGACCTAATATCATGAATCATGAGTACCTTAGGTGGACTTGATGATAGGGCTCCAATCAGATCACCCTAGAAGGCACTCTCAGGAACTGCTCAAAAATTAGGAGGCACACATGTGTCACTCCTTACCAATTGAACTTTTAGAAACTCCTTCTCCATACCATTCACTGCTATGGAAGAACTAGTGGCCATTATTTTGAAATAAATAAGGTTTCAAAGATGATGAACAGAATACCTTGACAGATGTCAAAATTCACACTTTTACTCAAGATAGCCAACGATACGCTGTAGAAGTCTTCGAAAGATATTTGTAGACATCAAGCTCGCAAATGCTCCAACACTCTATGAAATTCTTAATCACAAGGTAAAAATAAGTAATGAATGGCTCATTCCTTTATAGGCACCAAAAATCAAAATTTGGGTTTGCAATAAATGTTCTATTTGTTGAGTGTTAAACAGATGTCCTCAGCTGACTCGCTAAACTTTCCTATCTCTCGGTCACAATCCATACCAGTTCAGCACATACTAGAGAGCTCCATCTATGTGTACATTAATACTGTTGCTTGACACCAATAGTTCATATTGACTTTGCTAGGTACATGTCTCAAAAATATGTCCTAATGCATCTTAAAATATGCAGATATGGAATTTTGCACTTTATATGTTAGGAACTAATAAAAGATATGAGATATAAACATAGTTCCTCACATACCATTTTTCTTAATTAGTGATGGTGTGATCACCTGATCCATTGGATTGGGTGATCTCAGCTTCAGTAGCTTCACTACTGCTCGGTTCTATTTTCCTTATCTGTGTCTGGTTCATCTGTGCTCTAATTTCTTCAATAGCAGGAGCAGGTACCCTTGTTTTGCAATCCTTCCTAGTGTGACTGATTTTCAGACAATTATAGAAAACTAGGCTTCCATTCATCCAACTCTTAAATTTTCCTCTGAATTGTATCTTTATGCAGTTTTATGGAACATGCCCATACTCACCACAATAATGACAACTATGCCATGTGTTGTAATCCCAATTGTAAGTGTTACCTTTCCTTGGTGCTTTTGCTTATGTCTTTGATGTCCATTGTTGTTTAGCATTAGATCTGCAATCTTGTGCTCTATGTCCAAATTTTTGAGAGTTGTAACAATACCCATTGAATCTAGGTGTGGGAGCTATACGATTTGCCTTTGCCCAAAATTCATGTGCTTGATGTCCAAACTTCTTACAATTAAAGAAATAACCATTGAACTTAGGTTTAGGATTGGACTTACCATTATTTCTTCGACATATGTTTGATGTGTGTCCTGGTTTTCCACAGTGGTGGTATATAGGCTTGTTGTTTTTTGACTTTGCATTCCTCTTTTCACCAATCATAGATGATTTTCCCTTCTCAGTAGATGTTTGTTGTTTGATATGACCTAATCCAAAAGAATCTTTAGATCTCCTTGATGCTTCCATCAAGTTTTCAAAATGAGTCAAAGACTCATTGGGTCTGTTAAATCTTTCATTAAGTTCTTTCTCAGATATCAATTCATCTTTCAATTGACTATTCTCAGATCTCAGATTCATAATTTCCATGTCTTTCCTATTGATCTCCTGATTTGCAAGTAACAATTAATTCACCATGTCAACCTGATTATTTGTCATCATTTGTACTTCATGTGTCCTTTCATCAAGTCTGATAGTCATCATTCTTTTGTCTTCATCAACCCTAGATTTTTCATCTTCAGCTTTCTTCTTTTGTTCCACTACTTCACATAGTCTTACTGTTTGCATTTCTTGTTCTCTTTTCAGGTTTTTGACTTCTTCACACAATGTATTGTTCCTTTCCTATAGATCTAAAATTGCTACATCGCTCTCAGTAGAGTTTCCATTCTGAAATAGACTTGCAGTGTCTTCTTCCTGATAGTGAGTGTCATTCATTTGTTTTGCCAAATCTATCCTAGATATCAAGGACTTTCTCAATTCTTGTCTTGGTGTCTCAAGCTAATGTAATACTAGCTGAATTTCAATCTTTTGATTCTCAATGACTTTACCCAATTTTTAAATCTCCATCTCAAGATCTCTACTCTCAAGCTGATTAAAACCTTTTTTAGGAGAACTGAGCTCTGATACCAATTGTTGGAAATAGAATATGGGAAAGCAAGATACTCAGAGGGGGGTGAATAAGATCTTCAACATTTTATCACATAAAACAAACTGATCCACAATCATACACAAATGTAATTGATCTATCATCTAGTAGCATCCATGACATTAAATAAATAACATAAGACACAGAATTTGGTAACCCAGAAACCCAATAAGGTAAAACTAGGTTGGGGATGACACCCACAAAAATCTTCACTACTGCAGCAATAAAGTGTGCATGTTAGGGATAGAACATTTGATCATAATTTGTAATCTACCTAGTTAAAGGTTGACCTGGTTAAGAGCTACAGATTATTACAATCTACCTTGTAAAAGGATTTAAATTTACAACAAAGTAAGCACTCAGCTAAGAGATTTTGAAAGGTCTATTAGAACCACTCTGTTAAGAGATTTCACCTGATACACTTGTTAGAATGTCTCAAGATCTGACCCTTCGATATGCACTCTAATACCGATAATAGATCTCCTCTTTTCAATACCTTCGCTGATCTAATAATCATATATATCTTTACAGTGATGCTCATTGCACTTTCACTCTGCTAGATCTATGCTTCCTCTCTCAAAATAACCCTTTGCACATCTCTCATGTATGCCTACACCTTCTCTCATAGTACTCTACAATTAGGGTAAGAAGCAATCTTAATATGCTTTACGGATCTGGCAATTAAATCTAGATCAACGATCAGGATCAAATGCTTATGCCACTTAGGACAATCCAATTTTTTGATTGGCTCAATGCCACTTAGTGGGATCAAGTAATTTAATGCATAATTATCCTATTGAAAATATTAAATGCTTAGATAAGTCAGTCCAAAATAGTTTACATTAAAATTTGTGTCATTCCTGACATACATAACAAAACTATCTTGCTCGGCATAAAAAGACTCTAGCGCTCGACATGGACTAAACTTGGAAACCATGTGACTCAGTAACTATTATCTGCTACATAATGACTATGATGGATAGCTCAACCTATAGTGGATATCTTGGCCACAATGATGACCGGCTAAAACTGCCTAGATAAATGACTAAGTGTGGGACACTAATGATCAACAAAACTTAGAGATCAACAATCTCCCCCTTTGATATTAGTGGCAAAAACACTTATCATTTACATTCACAAAATTTTCCAAAGTACACAATGTACTCCCCCTTAGATTATACTTCATACTACATACACTATCTACATAATATACATGCCTTCAACAAAGATATATATACCTGGTTCTGCACATCTTTTTCTACTTCCTTTCCTTTGCATGTTTCCTTTCCTATTTTCCCCTTGTTTTTTTCACTCATAGCTATGGAGGTTAAGCTATGTTTGTCCAAAAATGGTTTATGAAGCTGTAATATCAATGCAAATGATGTATCCCAACTATCCTTAACAAACTTCATAACCTCCAACTTAACTTCTACCTCGGCAGCTAGACTTACCAAACTATCTACAGTAGAGAGATGAGAATCTCTCCTGACCAATTCTCATGTAGCTATTAGTTCCTTCTAAATAACCTCTATATGTGGTATCAAATTAGCCTAAATTGTTATTAATTTGGCCCTGATTCGGCCATCTTCAGCCATAAGCTCGGCTAATCTCCTTTATGCATGAGTCAACCTATCAAAATGTATAGATCTAGAACTAGCATCCATGTTCAAAGAACTTTTTGTTGAGTTCATATCTAAATGCAACTTCTCAATAAGCGGTTGATTCTCCTTTTTAAATAATGTTACATCACACAATCTTTTATACAGTGAAAAAACATTATTTGCAACTTCCTCAAGAATCTCAACAAGAGAAGAAAGTTCAACCTGTTTGGTGGCAATCTCTCCAGATATCTTCTCCAAGACTTTGTTCTCAAATTTTCTCTTAGACCATTGCAATAATTTTTCATTTTCCTCAATATTTTCATCAGTAACTTTCTGCACAATGTGAACTAAGTGTTCTAGTATTGGTGCTTGCTCATTTGCATCTTCCATATCAAAAGCTTTAACAAAAATATCCTTTATGTCATGCAGAACTTTCTTCTTATTTTTTTCCCTCTTCATTTCCTCTTGTCTTTTCTTCCTCTTCAGTACGTCATGAAGGGTCTGAATCTTCTCATATGTCAAACTCTCAGGATCCCATTTAGCAATCACAATAACTTCCTCCAATCTGACATTGAAGTTTGGTGACTTTTTCTTGTTTAGCTTCCTCTTCTTGACCTCTGGTGAGGTGATAATCGGCTCAAGTTATATGATATCTTTTCCTTTGTTTGTATCAATTTCAATTGTTGCCTTCATTTGAGTCAATATTTCCTACAGGTCAGGTATCCTACCCATTTTGGGTCCAGTGGGAGTAGATGATACAGAGTGTGGTAGATCCACCAGCACTTGTATAGCCTCTTTTTCTATAGGATTATTTGCAATTTCTTCCATCTTATCTCCACTCTCTAAAACTGTTTGTACAACCTCTGAAAAAGGTGGATTAGTATTGATTACCTCCTTTTCACCTTCTTTCTCTAACTTGGCCTCAATTGTATGAATGGGTTATTGGATACCTATGTCTGTCGGCTCATTCTGATCCTCGTCATCGACATTGTTGTTCTCTCCAAGTGTAGTGTCAATGGGACTGTCCATTCTCAAATCTACAATTTTCCCATCTCTTGTTTCCTCTTGTGGTTCTTTCTCAGTCTATGCTTGATCAGTAGTAGTT
This sequence comes from Thuja plicata, assembly GCA_018584345.1. Classification (NCBI taxonomy): domain Eukaryota; kingdom Viridiplantae; phylum Streptophyta; class Pinopsida; order Cupressales; family Cupressaceae; genus Thuja; species Thuja plicata. The sequence goes on along the minus strand of MU228128.1, from coordinate 2,145,566 downwards.
TGGTCTTCCATTTCCTTCGGCTCTGAGGTGCCTTCACCTTTCTCATCTGCCTTCTTAGTGATTAACCCAAAAGTTTCCTTGAATATACTGGTGCCCTATTGTACTACACCTTCAACATGATTTTTCAATATTCCATAGGCTCTCTATTTAGGAATAAACTTCCTTTGATATTTCTCAATAAACTTAGCTATTTGTTTCATGGTTAAATTAGGAATGACCTTAGCTAGTGTTCCTTCCCTTATCTGTCTTTCGGTCATCAAAGCATACTGCCACTTTTGTGATAAAATATCATAAATTTCTGTAGGAACAAGGTTTCCTATCTCTACAGGTGTCATCTTGAATGTACACATCATATCTAGTAATGCTTCCTCAATCTTATGTTTGTTTTCTATGCTTTGCTTCTCATACTTGATGAATTTGAATCCTGCTAAACCAATTGTACTTCTAATATTCTTGCATGCCTCATCAATACTAGTCATTGGTTTATGTGATGATGTAGGTATGTTTCTAGGTTCATATCTATGTGTCTTCTCCTCATCATCTTCTTCTTCCAAGATTAGTTTTCTCCTCGGTCTCTTCTCAAGCTTGCTCAACAATGCCTTAGTTTCAACTTGTTTTCTCTTCCCAAACTGCTCTCTCCTTCATTCTCCTTTGTATATACTTTTGTTGACTCAGCTTGAGATGAAACAGTTTATTCCCTAGTCCCATCCTGATTAGCAATAGGAGGGGTAGCCTTAGGTTTGTCTTTGCTTGCTTTAGTTTCCTTGGAAACCATTGGCTGCTTCCCTTTACCTTTCACAGTGATATCCTCTTGAGGTTCACCCTTTTCTTCTTCACTAGGCATATCTTCTCCATGTCCTATTGATAAACCCAAAGGTGCATCCTCTACTTCTTCATCACTTTAAATTTCAACCATCTTCTTCAGATTTTTGACAATCTTCTTCCTTTTCCTGTCCATAGTGCCAGCCTTCAATTCTATAGAGATTTTAGATTTAGCTTCTTCATAGTTTCCAAAATGTTTGGCTCCACCATCAATTTCCTCCGCCAATAGAGTTGTTATAGTTGCAGATGTCTCATGAATGTTCACTTCATAAGGTAATGAACTCAGCCATGATACCCTCGGCACTACTGCCTACACATAGGTGAAGTTTGTGTCTACTAGGAAACAAACATCCTCATAGTGTTTCTCAACTAGTGATCTGGGAATTCTACTCCTCAATTTAATCTTTTTCTTAAATTTGACAAAATATGTTCCCATCACATTGTCAAAATTATCACCTAATTGCTGAATAAATGCATTGATTTTTTGTGTATTAGGTTTGTCTATTTTCGACACTATGTTTCCAAACGTAGGAAATGTATTCTGTATGTAGAAAAATATACAAATGAGCAGAGATCCGAACTTAAACAATGAATTATTTGCCTTTCTGATTGAAGTAAGGTTTTCATCCAGTTGTATCAGTTGAAGCTCAACAAGGTCATAAGTATGATCATTCTTCACAATCTTCCAAGCCTGGTCAATTTCAATGCTTGGGACTCTATCCAGTCAGCTCAACTGATAAAACTTATGAGAAATAACCCTAACCGCAAAGTCAAGCTCCAAATCTGTAATAGTAGAGATCATAATTCCTCTTTTACTCCAAATAGCTTCAGTGAATTCTTCTATGTTTTCCTTACTATGACATCTCATGGATCATTTCCTGTTAACAATTGGATAACCAATTACGCGATGGATTATTTCCTTTATAATCTTAACTGGTCCATTTTCCAGCCATATATTCATCTTGATCCATTCCATTCTGAAATCCCTCGGAAAGTATAGGGCATGAGTTAACCCTCACTTGGATAAATGTTTGTGTTCAACTTTTAGGGCTCCGTCTTAGCTCAGTTTGGTGTAAGATTCTCTTACCTCATCATTCCCAACTTCACTTATCTTGTACATCTAACATGACCTAATATCATGAATCATGAGTACCTTAGGTGGAATCAATGATTGTTCTCTAGTCAGATCACCTTGGATGGCACTCTCAGGAACTGCTCAAAAATTAGGAGGCGCACAGGTGTTGCTCCTTACCAATTGAACTTTTAGAAACTCCTCCATACCCTTCACTGCTGTGGAATAACTACCGGCCATGATTTCAAAAGAAATAGGGTTTCAAAGATAATGAGAAGAATACCTTGGTAGATGTCAAAATTTGCACTTTTACTCGGGATAGCTGATGACACACTGTAGAAGTCTTCAAATGATCTTTCCAGAAATCAAGTTCACAAATGCTCCAACACTCTGTGAAATTCTTAATCGCAAGGTAAAAGTAAGTAATGAATGGATCATTCCTTTATAGGATCCAAAACTCAAAAGTTTGGTTTCCAATAAATGTTCTGTCTATTAAGTGAGTGCCAAACAACTGTCTTCAGCCAACTCACAAAACTTGTATATCTCTCATTCGCAACCCATACTAGTTCAGCACATAATAGAGAGCTCGGTCTTAGTGTACATGAATACTGTTGCTCGCTACCTATAGTGCATATTTACTTTGCTAAGTACATGTCTCAAAAATATGTCCTAATGCATCTTAACATATGCAGATATGAAATTTTACACTTTATATGTTAGGAACTAATAAAAGATATGAGATATAAACACAGTTCCTCACATACCATTTTGCTTAATTAGTGATGGTGTGATCACCTAATCCATTGGATTGGGTAACCTTGGCTTCAGTAGATTCACTGCTGCTCAGTTTTGTTTTCCTTATCCATGTCTGGTTTATCTGTGCTCTAATTTCTTGAATAGTAGGAGTACGTACCCTTGTCTTGCAATCCTTCCTAGTGTGACCGATTTTCAGACAATTATAGCAAACTAGGCTTCCATTCATCCAACTCTTAGATTTTGCAATGAAATATGTCTTTATGCAATTTTCTAGAACATGCCCATACTCACCACAGTAATGAAAACTATGCCATGTGTTGTAATCCCAATTGTAAGTGTTACCTCTCTTGGTGCTTTTACTTGTGCCTTTGATGTCCATTGTTGTTTAGCATTAGATCTATAATCTTGTGCTCTATGTCCAAATTTTTGACAGTTGTAACAATACCCATTGAATCTAGGTGTGGGAGGTGCATGATTTTCCTTTGCCCAACATTCATGTGCTTGATGCCCAAAATTCTTACAGTTAAAGCAATAACCATTGAACTTAGGTTTAGGATTGGACTTACCATTCTTGCTTCGGTAGATGTTTGTTGTGTGTCCTATTTTTCCACAGTGGTGGCATACAGGCTTGTTGTTCTTTGAATTTAATATTCCTCTTTTCACCAATCTTAGATGATTCTCCCTTCTCAGTAGATGTTTGTTGTTCGATATGACTTAATCCAAAAGAATATTTATATCCCCTTGATGCTTCCATCAAGTTTTCAAAATGAGTCAAGATTCATTGGGTCTATTCAATCTTTCAATAAGTTCTTTCTCAGATCTACATTCATCTTTCAATTTACTATTCTTAGATCTCATATTCACAACTTCCATGTCTTTCCTACTGATCTCCTAATTTTCAAGTAACAGTTGATTCACCATGTCAACCTGATTATTTTTCATCATTTGTACTTCATGTGTCCTTTCATCAAGTCTGATAGTCATCATTATTTTGTCTTCTTCAACCATAGATTTTTCATCTTCATCTTTCTTCCTTTGTTCCACTACTTCACATAGTCTTACTGTTTGCATTTCTTGTTCTCTTTTCAGGTTTTTGACTTCTTCACACAATGTATTGTTCCTTTACAATAGATCTAAAATTGTTGCATCTCTCTCAATAGAGTTTCCATTATGAAATAGACTTGCAGTGTCTTCTTCCTGATAATGAGTGTCATTCATTTGTTTGGCCAAATCTTTCCTAGATATCAAGGAATTTCTCAATTCCTATCTTGTTGTCTCAAGCTGATGTAATGCTAGCTGAATTTCAATCTTTTGATTCTCAACAACTTTAGCCAATTTGTAAATCTCCATCTCAAGATCTGTACTCTCAAGTTGATTAAAACCTTTTGTAGGATAAGTGAGCTCTAATACCAATTGTTGGAAATACAATATGGGAATGCAAGATACTAAGAGGGGGGTGAATCAGATCTTCAACATTTTATCACTTAAAACAAACTGATCCACAATCAGACATAAATATAATTTATTTATCATCTAGTAGCATCCATGACAGTAAATAAATAACATAAGACACATAATTTGGTAACCTAAAAACCCAATAAGGTAAAACTGGGGTGGGGATGACACCCACAAAAATCTTCACTACTACAGCAATAAAGTGTGCCTATTAGGGCTACAAGATTTGATCACAATATGTAATCTACCTGGTTAAAGGTCTTCCCGGTTAAGAGCTACATATCATTACAATCTACCTTGTAAAAGGATTTAAACTTACAAGAAATTAAGCACTCGGCTAAGAGATTTAGAAAGTTTTGTTAGAACCACTCTGTTAAGATATTTCACGTGATACACTTGTCAGAATGTCTCAGGATCTAATCCTTTGATATGCACTCTGATGCTGATAACAGATCTCCTCTTTTCAATACCTTCTGATCTAATAATCTGATATATCTTTACTCTGCAGCTCACTGCACTTTCACTCTGCTAGATCTATGCTTCCTCTCTCAAAAAAACCCTTTTCACATCTCTCATCTATGCATACACCTTATCTCACAGTACTCTAGAATTAGGGTAAGAAGCACTCTTAATATACTTTACAGATCTGGCAATTAGATCTATATCAATGATCAAGATAATATGCTTATGTCGCTTAGGACAATCCAATTTTATTATTGGCTCCATGCCATGTAGTGGGATCAAATAATTAAATGTGTAATTATCCCATTTAAAATATTAAATGCTTAGATAAGTCAGCCCAAAATAGTTTACCTCAAAATTTGTGTCATTCCTGACATACATAACAAAACTGTCTTGCTCGGCAGAAAAAGACTCTGGCACTCGGCATGGACTGAACTTGGAAACCGTTTGACTCAGAAACTATTATATTCTTGGCAATGACTATGCTAGATAGCTCGGCCTATACTAGATAGCTCGGCCGTAGTGATGAGAGCCTAAAACTACCTAGATAAATGACTAAGTGTGGGACACTAATGATAAAAAAAACTTAGAGATCAACACCCTTTTACTTGAATATAAGGATATTTTGGCTTGGACATATTCGGATATGCCAGGTATAGATCCTAAGATTGTTACTCACAATATTGTTCTCAAACCAAATGCTAAACCTGTGAAGCAAAAAATCTGAAAGATGAATCCAGGAATCGCCTTATTAGTTAAAGCTGAAATTGAAAAATTATTGGGTGATGGATTCGTCTGCTCTATTGATTACTCAGAGTGGATTTCAAACATTGTGGTTGTTCCAAAAAGAGAAAATAAGATAAGAATGTGTATTTACTTTCAAGATTTAAATAAGGCATCCATAAAAGATGATTTCTCATTACCTAATATTGATATAATTATGGATTCAACAGTGGGTCATGCTCTATTATCTTTTATGGATGGCTTTTCAGGCTATAATCAAATCTTTACTCCTCCTGAAGATCAACTTAAGGCCACATTTATAACACCTTGGGAAATATTTTATTGGGGCATGATGCATTTTAGATTCATAAATGCGGGAGCAACTTATCAGCAAGTCGTGACTTTGATTTTTCATGATTACATTCATAAAATACTTGAGGTTATGTGGATGATATCTTGGTAAAATATATACAAAGAGGAGATCATGTTAGCATTTTATGAAAAATATTTGAAAGGATTAGAAGTTACAATATGCGATTGAATCTTAAGAAATGCACTTTTGGAGTTGATTCTGGTAAATTATTAGGGTTTATAATCTCTAAGCGAGGCATAGAATTAGATACTGAAAATATTGATGCTATTGTTAATATGCCTCCTCCTAAGAACATTTCTCAGTTATGAATTTTACAAGGAAAAATCCAATCCATTCATCACTTTGTTTCCAACATAACTGATAGAACTGTTCCTTTAAATTCCTTGCTTACAAAGGATACCACTTTCTCTTGTAATGAGGAATGTAAACAATCCTTTGAGAAATTTAAGGAGTATCTCGCCAATCCTCCTATTTTGCAACCTACTCAATTTGATAAACTCTTTTATCTATATACTTCAGCCAATCTGAATGCGGTGAGTGTGTTTTTGGCTTAGCATGATAATGAAGGTAAGGAAAGACCTATGTACTACATTATTCAAACTTTACTTGATTACGAAACAAGATATACAGACTTGGAAAAACAATGCTTAGCTTTAGTTTATGCTTGTCAGAAACTCGGGCATTATCTATCAAATGTTGAAGTTAATGTGCTTGATAAATTTGATCCTTTGAAACATCTTTTCTCAAAGACTGATATTTCTGGCCATCTTGCAAAGTGGGTGATGTTACTTACCCAATTTGATCTAAATTTCATTTCTCAAAATTTAATTAAAGGACAAGCTTTAACGTATTATTTGGCTGAAGCTCCTTGTCCTCATTCCAAGGGATCTAGATGTAAAATGGGTTCTGGTGTTGGCATTATCTTGATCCCTCCTACGAAAAAACCAATCCCTATGTCATATGAATTGAATTTTCCTTGTACTAATAATATTGCAGAGTATGAAGCTCTTATAGCTGGCTTACGAGTAGCTTCATCCCTCAACATTAAAAACTTGGAAATTTATGGAGATTCGCAATTGATTGTGGAAAATATTAAAGGAGGTTATCAAACTAAGAATGATAAAAGGACACAATATAGAGATTTGGCTCTTGATATTATTTCAAAATACTCTTCTTATACAATTCAAACTTTACCTAGGAAAGATAATCGATATACGGATGCCATGGAAAGCATAGCTTCTTTCGTTTGTCTTGAGAACAATGCTGAAGAATTTAAATTTACTATACATACTCTTAAAAACCCTACAATTTCCAATGAGGTTACCTCTGATTGTTTCAATTTGTATTTGGATGAATGGTATTCTCATATCTCTCATTTTTTGAAAGATGGTACTTTTCCTGAATTAGCAACAAGGAACATGTGTAATTGTATTAGGAAGCTTGCATCACATTATATCATTTTAGGAGATACGCTTTACAAATGCTCTTATCATGGTTTTTTGTTAAGATGTCTTGGTAGAACCAAAATTATGATAGATTTGGGAGAATCTCATTCTGGTTCTTATGGGGGACATTTTGGTGGAAAATCTTTACTCAGTAAAATTCTTAGAATGGGACATTATTGGAAAATAATGGAACAAGATTCTTTCATGTTTGTTAAGAAGTGTCCTCAATGTCAACAACATGGTAATTTGATTCATGCTCCTCATGAGCTTCGTAATCAAGTCGCTCCGTGGCCTTTTAGTATTTGGGGGTTTGATCTTATTGAAAAAAACTCACCGCCTTCTTCTCAAGGACATACGTACATCCTGACAACTATAGAATACATTACAAAGTGGGTGGAGGTTTCCCCTCTCTGATCAACTACTACGGATGTTATTTGTGATTTCATTCTTAACAATATTATAACACGATTTGGTATTCCTTCGATGATAGTTTCGGATATTGGTACCTCTTTCAAGAATAAAGAAGTCACAAAATTCTTGGAGAAATACCAAATTCAACATAGATTTTCAAGTCCCTATTATCCTCAATCTAATGGTCAAGTTGAAGCATAAAATAAGGTCATTGAACAAATTTTAAATAAAATAGTTAATAACCATGCGAAATATTGGCATACCCAACTTAACTATGCTTTATGGGCTTATAGGACTAGTGTTCATACTGCCACGGGTACTTCTCCTTATAATCTTGTCTATGGTACTAATGCTATTATGCCTTTGGAATTAAAAATACCTTCTTTACGTGAATTATTTCATGGGATAATCGACAAAGATAAATTTTGAGAACAACGATTACAAGAACTAGATATGTTGGATGAACAACAAATAAATGCTTTGGAACATATAAAATCTTATCATAAATCACTTCAGAAGCAATATAATAATAAGGTGATTGAATGATCATTTTCAATGGGTGATTTAGTGCTATATGAGAATCAAAGAAATGTGAATGATTTACCTGGTGAAAAGGGAAAGTTTAGCCCTAATTGGCTTGGACCTTTTGTTGTAATTGAAGACTTTGGTTTAGGTGCTTACAAGATTGTTGATATGGATGGTGTGCCTCTTAAGGAACCTATCAATATTATGCATTTAAAATTCTATTATCCTTAGTACATCATTCTTCCTTGTGTATTTATGTATTCCTCATAAAATAGTTATGTTTTTTTTATAAGTTATGTGGTTTTGGCAGATTACGTTTGAATACATTTATACAAGTTCTTTCTTTCTATTAAGTTTTATGTTATTAGTGAAAATATAGTAATCAAACACAAAAATAACTAGCAAAGAAATTTTTTCATTCATATATAATTTTGTTCTTTAAGTTTGATACATATGTGACACAATGCCCTATCTATCACTCTCTCTATCTCTACGCTCTGATGCTTGATGGCTCCTAGATCTCTCTGATCTTTGATGTGAAGATGCAAGTCTCTGTATGGTAGTCTGTCAGTGGCACTTTGACATGCTAAGATCATAAAAATCCTCGTATGATCTTCGTAGGTCAGCCATTAGCCTCTCCTCTCTCTCTCTCTCTACAGAACCTCAGCTTCGCTGGACACAAGAAAAGATGTTGGCATGCCTGTCGGGATCTCTGTGACCAATAGGGAACTCTCACTTGCTAGCTAGTAGTTGGTAGGATAGGCATTTATCCTTCAGAACCTTGAATATGAAACTCCTCCACTCCGCTACGTTGGCTGAAGAATTAAAATACATTTATCTGTTAGTACTTTTTCTTCAAAAATTAAGTTAAATTTTTCAATAAAATATATGCTCTATACCTGGATTTCCCTCCTGGGTATCACTGAAGGGTCTAGATGGTGAAGGCATGGAGTGACTACTCCCTCCATGCTTTCTATGTGTAGGTCTCAAAGGTGGTGTCTCTATATGCACACATTGAGGTCATCGTGATCTCAGTGGTGTGGCATGAACAACCTACTCATCCGCATCCATACTACCCATCAGGGGCATCCTGTCTACTCTCTCCTCTACTCTCTCCTTCTCCATGGGATCTCCCTTAGAGGTGGGCTCCTCCTTGTCTCTTTGATCCTCCTCCTCCTTTGGTATGTCACTATCTTAGTGTGTCCTCTCTGAAAGGCTTGGATCACCTGTGGGATAATCCTCAGGGAAGATGAGGTGGGTTCCTTCCAGAATCTAGTATCTAATGTAATCCTTGCTAATGCATGATGGAGCCACATCACAGGCTACCTCTACATCCTCTCTCTCATCTTTATCACTGTCTATAATATCTGCTACTAATGTCTAGCATATAGCATCGGGTCTTTGATAGTATCTCGTCAGATGTGCATACCGAGGTACTTCTCTAGGGACCCCATGTACAAGACCAAACTGTCTCATCACTCTGTCATAGTAATACGACATTACTATGTGACTGAGATGATCCTCTAGTAGCTTGCACTATTGCGAGTGTCTCATCTAATGTCATGTATCTAACCACTCTGTCATACAATAGTATGGTCTCCATATCACATCTGTACCTAGTGTACAGTCTAGACATACCCTCCAGTAAAGTATATATCCATACTGAAAGGAGACTCTAAGTGGATAAGAAAAGGATCTAGGTGTGCCCATCTATCATCACCAAATAACCTTGTGGTCATGTACATGTGAAATTCTTGAATAACCAAATCTGCAATAATGTGCATAACTCATGATATAGATGGTCTAGCATGTTGTGGCCCCACACGAAGGTGGTCCTATCACTCTCCATCCTACATACAAGATGGGTAAAAGGTGCTGAAAATATTGTACCCTTTGTGTTGGGTACTACAACCAAAGAAAGTATACATAGCATAACCCTCAGTATCAAAGGTGTCAGATCTGCTAGTATAGTTGATAGAGTGATATGGTCTTCTCGGGTTCACATCTATGTAACCTATCCTATAAAATACTCTACATCTATGTGAATATCCTTGGAACATCAGTGTACTCTCGGTTTGACGAGATCGCCCTGAACTGGAAGTCGCAGGATCCTGTATACATCCTCCAATGTCACTGTGATCTCTCCTAAGGGAAGATGAAAGGAACATGTGTCCTCATTCCACCTCTCTATAAGATCCAATATCATGGCTCGGTGAAATCTCATATGTGGTAGGACTTCTACCTAGTACAGTCCCACATCTCTCAATAAATGTGTCTCATCCTTGTCTATCTTGGATAGATTTTCTCTGATCAACAGTAGTGGCACTCCAAAGAGGTGCTCTCGAAGATGAACCAGGTCTTGTCAGCACAAAGCAACATCATATCAAAACTCTGCAATCACTAAAATTTACATCCAACTTGACTAGGTCAAGTTCAACCTCTGTTAGGTTGAGGTCAACCTTCCTGGGTCAAGGTCAACCTCACTCTAGAAGAGGATCTGGACCTTCCCAGTTCATGTCAACCTTAAAGGGTCAAAGTCGACATAACTGGGTTAAGGTAGACCTTTATGGGTTAGGTTCAACCGTTCCTATCAAAACAAGAAATTGAGATTACATAAATCAAAAATAGTGAGCTTACCTCAGGAAGTAGCTATCCTATGGCCATGCACTATCTCAGGAGCTCTGCTCATGTCGCTCAAAGTTCTTCTCTGATTGTCATCTTGCTTTCTCTCCCAAATTTTGCAAATGGTAAGAATGAGGATGTATGTGCTCTCTTCTCTTATTTATAGATGGAAATTATGTTTTTTGTGACGATTTTTAGGGTTTTGTTAGGGTTTACCTAGGTTAAATTTGAAATTCCCTTCATATGATTTTAGATAAACATTCATTCTTTTCATCATAACTTGAGTTCTGTAGCTTCATTTTCAGTGTCATGTATTGAGTTGGTATTGTGATTCAAATACCTAACTCCTTGAATCAGTTTAGGAAGGTTTAGGATCCTTTTAACTAGTTTAGGAAAAGCTTTATCAATAAGGTGCATATCCATTATATAGGGCTATCCTTATCACCCTGTTTCACCCTTTAGAAGTAGAAAGACAAAATAGGGGGCATAAGGGGCTCTATACACTTCTCAATCTCACCTTAGTAATTCTTAGGTGATTTATGGATTTTCATTAACCTTGTGTGCTATAGATTGCGGGTACTAATGGTTTCTTGTAGGATTTCTACATTGAGGACTTGGCTATATCCTTTTTATCTTTATGATATTTTCTTACTTAAGCTTGCATATTCACATAGTGTCATATATAAGCTAAAGTAGGGGATAAATGTATCATCTTAGAACTTCCATTTTAGTAGGTTTAGCACCCTCTTTTAGTACATTTACATGATAGATTTGCATTTAGGATGCATCTCCACTTGGAATTAGGGTTAGGATCCTGAGGATTCTCCTTGATTTCCTTCTTTGTGGCTCTATTTTATAGGTAGGACCTATGTATTGGTCCTCCTAGCCTTCATCACATCTCTTCTAGGCCATTGTTAATGTTCCCAACATTCTGTTATGTTTTCCCATCTTCTTAGGTCCATGCCTGACATGGGAACTTCACTGGCATTCTATTTTGACGGGCTTGAAACCTCAGGTCAGGGATGAGGTTGAACCTGACCTAGGTCAGGTTCAAGGTTGACCTTGACCTAGGTCAAGGTGAAGGTCAACCTTGACCTAGGTTAGGGTCAAGTTCAACCTTGAACTAGGTTAGGGTCAAGGTCGACCATGAACTAGGTTAGGGTCGAGGTCAACCTTGACCTCTGTCGGGTTTTGGTTCCCGCTTTCAGATTTGGATGATAACAAGGTCCTAAATCAAGAATTGGTCCCTGGATCTGAATATGGAAGGGTTTTCATTCAAATTTAATTAAATAAATTTCCTCCTTAGTTGGTCATTGTGATTGGACCATGATTCAAGGTGAAATTTGAATTATGGGCCCTTGCATTACCCTAGGAGGCTTACCTTGAAATCTCTATATAAGCACTCTCTTTTGGCTTCATTTGACAATCAAGAATATCAAGAAGGATATGATGATATGATAATGATGATGAAAGAATGAAAGAGGATCATATAGAAGGACAAGATATGATGATGCCTTAATACATGCAAGCATTTTTGTTGACAAGATATTTTGGATGTTCATTGGAGAAAGAAAGAGTTCTTTCTTCATTCCTTCTTCTTTGATCTACCATTTTCAATATTCAAGCATTCAAAAGATACAATCACAGGGTAGAAAGTATGGATTGTGAGTTTGGTAGGAGTACTTTAGCCTTGGGGGCTTGGTATGATTTTTTTATCATATTCAAATCTATGCATTTCTCTCTCATTTCAATTCATGCAAGGGTTTGAATCTAGAGGATTAGATCTTGGCATTGCACATTAAAAGCTCTTTCCAAGAGCAACACACACACACACATATTCTACTACATCTGGCTATTTGTATAGGTGGAAACCACCAAAATGGGGGTTTGACTAAGGCAAAACCCTATATAGCCACCCAAAACACCATTTTCAGATATCTACAATTGTTGTTTTGGGAGTTACAGAGAAGATTTAGATACCCTTTTTGACCAATTTTCAGGATTCATGAATAGAATTTCTGTCGGACCAGTACAGGTCAAGGTCAACATTTTGGGATACAATTATACCCCCGCATTTGGGTCAAGATTGATCTAACTCGGAAAAGAAAAATATTTTTGGGTTTTCTCTGTCTCCATGTTTCTGTTCCAGATCCGGTTGCAAAATTTCCACAAACTCAACACAGACATCAGAAAATAGGATTTTCCAGATCTGCTATATTGTGAGGTATGTATTTTATTCCATTATTCTTTGCAAACCTTTCCAGATTTACATTCCTTATCATTACAATTAAATGTAAGTGGTTAATAGAGACATAGGGTATCTTTTATATGCAAATCTCCATTGTTCAAAATCGTATCTAAAGATCTCCATATAATGAAGAAAATGAAAAGACTGCACTTTGCTCACATGTTAATGACACTTGGATAATTGATAGTGGTTGTTCTCACCACATGACTCATGATAAAACAAAATTTGAACATCTTGAGCACTATAATGGTGGGACTGTCAGAATTGGGAATAATGAACCTTGCTATGTGAAAGGTAAAGGTTGTATTTCTCTAACTGAAGGAATAAAATGTGATAATGCTTATTGGGTTGAAGGAATAAGGTGTAATCTACTAAGTGTGTAACACCTAAATAATATTGGTTTAAAGGTAGAATTCATGAATCATAAGGCCAAGCTCATGGATGGTAAAGGAAACCTAGTTGGAACTAGCAAGCAAACAAAAGGTAATCTATTCTATCTTGATCTCAATGAAATTTCATGTTTTATTGCACAACTAGAAAAAATATGGTTATGGCATAAAATACTATGTCATTTGAATTTTGATAACCTAGTTAACATAAGCAAGAACAAAAGAGTAAGAGGTATTCCTATTTTGAAGAAACCTGAATAGGCAATATGCAAACAATGCCAAATTGGGAAAATGGACAAAACTAGTTTCAAAAGAAAGAATTACAATACTGAAGAAGTCTTGGAGTTGGTGCATACTGATCTATGTGGACCAATTGGAAAAACAAGTTACACTAGAGAGAAGTATTTCATTCTATTTGTTGATGACCATTCTAGAATGATGACTGTTATGTTTCTCAAATAAAAATCAGAAGCTTTTCAAAAGTTTAAGTGGTACCTTGCCAGAGTTGAGAAGGAAACATGAAAGAAACTAAAGTGCCTAAGATCTGATGGAGAAGGTGAATTCATTTCTAATGAGGTTAATGAATTCTAAAATGAAAGAAGAATCAAGAGACAAGTATCTACCCCTAGTACACCACAACAAAATGGTATATCAAAAAGAAGAAACATATCTATTATGGATTGTGCAAGAACCTTGATAATTGAAAAGAATGTTGCAACCAAATATTGGAAGGAAACTATCAACACTGTAGTTCACACCTTGAACAGAGTTCAACTGAAGAAAGGTACTAATCAGAAACCCTTTGAATTATGGTATGGATATAAACCCAATTTTTGGTATTTCAAAGTATTTCGAAGTAAATGTTACATCTTGAAGGAAGAAAGAAATGGAAAATTTGATGTGAAAGGCGATGAAGGTATATTCCTAGACTACACCTCTAAAAGCAAAGCATATAAATGTTTGAATCTTGATACTCATAAAGTCATAGAAAGTGTACATGTAAATATTGATGAGTTTGAAGAGAGAAGAGAAGAACAGATCAGTAAAGAGCCTGAGGACTATAAAAACTTTATGTATTATGAACCTGATACTATGCCTAAGTGATGTAGGAGCATCCTGGGTGTAAGGGAAATCTTGCATCACCCAAAAATATTTCTGTTTGCTTTTGAATAAGGGCTATCTTGTGCAGAGCTGCTATTTATGGAAACTTTCTATTTTTAGTAAGTTGGTCATACAATCTCAGAATGTTTTGATTTCACATGTGGAGGTTCATATCAGTCTTATCAGCCTGCCAGTAAAGTTTCATGGCTAGATCAGGTCTAGTTTTGAAGATATTAAAGATTTTTGGTATTGGCAGCAGGGTAAAGAAACTTTGAACTCCATTTTGAAGGCTTTAGAGGCCCCGAATGAGGTCAAAAATTTGGGTGATGGGTGCTTGCGCCAACCAAGCCTATAGAGCGCTTCGTGGTCTTTCTGGATTGGGGTCATAATAGTCAACTGGGTCAACTGGTGATGACTTATGGTCTTCGGAAGTTGGGTCACCTGAAATGGCAGAAAATAATTTTTCTTCAAAATTTTTGTTCGGGTTTCAAAAGTTATTTTGAGCTGACTATGATGTAATAAATTGTAAAATAAAATAATTCTAAGTTTGGTTGGCCCTATGGGCTAAGTTTCTGGAACCTTCTCAGGCGGTGGAAATTGCCTATATAAAGAAGGCCCGTAGTGTTGTCTAGGGAAATTCTGGGTAGATCTGGGTAATAATTCGAGGCTTTGTCCTACAGAATATTGTAAGGGGAATGCCCATGTGGCTTTGCATATTGTAATTCTGAAAGTTTGTAATTCCACATTTTTGGAGATAACAAGAAGCCCATTTTCTGTTCTTGCAAATTTTTGTTGCTTCTCTATTTCTATTATGTGTTTGTGGTATTAAGGGGAGCACCCTTCATCACTAAGACAAAAGCAATGGTGATTGGATAGAAAACCTATCAACCACTGAATTCATCGGAAAAAACTTTGTTACAACCTATGCAACCTGAGCTGCTAACAGAGGTAACTAAGTCACAGACAAAGGAAACTAAGGCTCAGATAGAGGGAACCAAGTCTCAGACAGAGGCAAATGAGTCTCAATCAGAAGAGAAGAACAAAATGTTTGAGCATGGTGAACCATGTATGCAAATTCTAGAATAAAAAAGGAAGTAACCTGTACTTTCCAAATATGTCAGAAGGCATCATGCACCTGAGCAAATAATTAGAGATCGGACAGAAGGAATAATGAAAAGGAACAAACTTAAGGTACATGTTTGCTTAGTGAAATTTAACCTAGATTCATTAAAGATTCTATGAATGATGAAAGTTGGATAGAAGCCATGAATGAAGAGATTGAGCAGATAGAAAAGAACAAGACCCGGACTCTTGTGGCTAGACCAAAAGACAAAAATGTAAATGGTACTAAGTGGGTTTTTAGAAACAAGTTGAATGAAAAAGGTGATGTTTTTAGAAACAAGGCAATATTAGTGTGTAAAGGATATGCTCAAGAAGAGGGTATTGATTATGGAGAAAAAATTTCTCCTGTTGTAAGACTTTAAGGAGTCAGAACTCTTCTAGCATATGCAACACATAAAGGATTCAAGGTATACCACATGGATGTAAAATCTGCATTCTTGAATGGAATTCTAGAAGAAGAAGTCTATATTGAGAAACCTGAAGGTTTTTTTTATCCCAACAAAAGGAATATGGTTTGTAAATTGCACAAATCCTTATATGGACTTAAGCAAGCTCCTAAAGCTTGGTATGAAAGATTGCATGGCTACCTAATAAGTATTGGATTTCAGAGAACTAATGACAATAGTAGCTTGTGTTAGGAATAGTCCCAAGAGATAACTTGACGGGGGGGGGGGGGGGTTGAATCAGTTATATACTAGATTAAATTATTTATCCAATTAAGTACATAATAACATTAAGCATAAACACAACAAGATAACACATAATAGAATTCCAGGGACCAATTCCCATGTGTCATTCTTAATTATCTGATCTAATTCTTCTTGCATTGTGTTTTGCAAATCTGAATCATTACAAGCATCTTCATCACTTAAGGGTTCAATTTGTGAAAGTAAACATACCTCTTCATCAATGGTTAAACCTTTTTCTTTAGATCTTGTCAAAAATTTACTACTCTGATCTCCATTGATATCTTCTTTTCAATGCTATCTAGATGTGTATTTTGGAATTTTAGGTGTGATACTCTCATCTGTAATCTGTGATTCCTCTTCACTTGGTTCAGGGTTATTGCATGATACATCAATACAGTCAAACATTTCTTCAATAACTATTTCTTTACTGATAGGTCTAGGTTCATCTTCAATCATAGGTGCATAATC
>MU228128.1:2103301-2128833 GCA_018584345.1 Thuja plicata | reverse complement strand
TTTCTTCAATAACTATTTCTTTACTGATAGGTCTAGGTTCATCTTCAATCATAGGTGCATAATCATAGTATCTCTCTTGAATCATGAACTTCTCATCAATCTTCACATGTGCACTTTCAATGATTTTACTCAACCTCAAATTAAAACATCTGTAAGATTTTCTCTTAGTAGAGTAACCAAGAAAAATACTTTCACCACTTCTAGCATCAAACTTACCAACACCATCATCTCTCTTGATGTAACACTTGCTTCCAAAGATTCTAAAGTATTTTACTGCAAGCACATTTCCAAACCAAAGTTCATAAGGTGTCTTGTATGCGCCTAGCCTTAGTTGAATTTTGTTGATAGTATAGACTGGTGTATTGATTGCTTCTCTCCAACAGGTGTGAGAAACTTTTCCTTCAATCATGATAGTGTGTGTTGTGTCAAGTATGATCATGTTTCTCCTTTCTCCAATTCCATTCTATTGAGGGGTTCTAGGTGCACTTAGCTATCTTTTAATCCCATGTTCTTCAAAGTACTCAAGAAACTTGTCAAAGGTGAATTCTCCTCCTCTATCAGATCTTAGACACTTTATCTTTAATCCAGACTCATTTTCAACTTTAGCTTTGAATATTTTGAACTTCTCAAAAGCTTCATATTTATCTTTCAAGAACGCAACCCACAACATTCTAGAGAAATCATCAAAAAACAAAATAAAATACCTTTCACCATCATATGTTTTTGTTTGAGTAGATCCACATAAGTTTGTATGCACTAGATCTAATTTTTTCTCTTTGGAGTTCTACTTGCTTCTTAATGAGTTCCTCACATGCTTTCCCATCACTCATTCCCTACACATAGTATCAACTGGTATTGCAATACTAGGAAGGTCTCTTAGTGCCTTTACATTGCTTATCTTTACTATGTTGTCAAAATTGATATGACAATGTATTTTGTGCCATAACCAACTGTCATCCACTTTTACAACAAAACAACTTACTTCGGAGTTGAGCTGAAAGACATTACCTTTAGTTTTTGAACCTGATGCAATCATGTCTCCTTCTTTGTTATTAATGATGCACTTGTTATTTTTGAATTCCAACTGATATCCTTTATTGAGAAATTTTCAAACACTTAGTAAGTTATGATGTAAACCATCAACATACAAAACATCATCTATTTTGTTCTTTCCATCTAGAGTAATAGATCCTCTACCTATGATAGGTTTAGGAGTGTTATCTCCAAATCTAACCATGCCACCTTTGTACTTATCTAGATATACAAATCTATCGTTGTCTCCTATCATGTGATGTGAACACCTGCTATCAATGATCTATTATGTTCTGATGTCTACTTGGGAAACTAATGCCAATTCTTGTGCTTTCTTTCCATCTTCAATGTCCATTTCATCAAACATTTTTTCAATATATTCAATTTCAATGAATCCAATTTCATCTTCTCCTGAATCATCATCATTCATACCATCTTTAGCATAGTAGAATTCCTTTGTATATTTAGTCTTGTAATCTGTTCTGAACTTCTTGACTCTTGTAGGACACTTGGATGCAAATGGCCAACTTTGTTACATGAAAAACATTTGAATGGTAATTGTCCTTCATATTTTCCTTTTCCTTTCCTTTATTTCTTAATGATCATAGCAATGATTTCTTCTAGTTCTTTATCCACCTCTTCTTTCTCAGTATTACTAAAAGTGCTCAAATATTTCTTACCATGTACTGAAGCTTTGAAGGTTGTTTCAATTTTAGGCTCTGTCTTCAATCTTGATATCTCAAATGTTGAAATTTTTCTGATTAAGGTTTCTCTTTTGAAGTCTTTTGAAAATTTCATAGTCTCATCCAAGATGTTTATCATGCTCTCATAATCTGCTATCAGTGTAGTCATCAATTTGTCCATTATGTCTTCTTCTGAAATTTCTCCACCGTTGTTTTTGATTCCTAAAACTGCTTCATTAATCCTCTGATTGTAAGCTCTAATTTTTTCTTCAGGTAGCATCTCTAAATTGGTGTATCTCTTCTTCCATGTCTATCAGATAAGGCACTTATAAGGGCTTCTTTGGCAATTGCATTTTGGGTGAATACTTCCTTTTGTTTAATAGTATAATCTTCTTCTGCAAGATCTTTCAAAGTAGGAACATCAATTGCATGAGTATCTACCTCATAGATCTCAAAACCAATGCACTGTAGGTGTGTTATCATTTTTTTCTTCCAGTCAAGATAATTCTCTCCATCAAACTTAGGACTCTCTTTTCTGAAGTACGCCATTTGATCTACCTTAAGTTGTTAAGATTTCTCTCCAAGGCACTTGGCTCTAATACCAATTGTTAGGAATAGTCCCAAGAGATAACTAAGAGGGGGGGTGAATCATTTATCTACTAGATTTAATTATTTATCCAATTAAGTATAGAATAACATTAAGCATAAACACAACAAGATAACACAGAATAGAACACCACAATTTTGGTTACGGGGAAACCCAAAATAGGTAAAAACCATGGTGGGAATTAGCACCCACAAAGAACTGCACTAGAGTATAATGATCCATATTAGAAGATCTTAGAACCCTGCTAGGATTTGATCTTTACAATGCAATAAGTACAGTGACCTGGTCAAAGGTTAGACCCTATTAGGAGTCTTTTACAAATAACCCTGTTAGGGGTGAGGACACAGTGTCCAATAGAAATCTGCTTAAATGATGAGGTTGTAACCCTCTGTATAATAGATATACACTATATCTGATATTTGAACTATTTAAGTAGACCTTCTGTCTTGATCAGTTCCAGTGATTTGTACAATCTTTCTGCTTCTTCACATGGATCTTTAAGTGATGAATGATGTAGCTTTACTGTTCTAATACATTAGACATTCTACTTTGTAACTATCATGACTTTTCTCTTCTATGTATTTTTTTTTTCTGTGATCACAAATGAACTGCTATAAGTATCTTCCTCAAAAGATATGATTACGTCAGCTATAGGAAGCCCTTCAACAACTTTATTTTCAGCTAAACTAAGCACGCAACATAATTAGAACCGTGCAACTCAAAATGAATAGATGGATCGTTTCACACAGTCGGCTCCATCAAAATAACTCAAACATCACACTTCATATGAAACACGTTAAGCGCCCTTGGTCAAATATTCTGAGCTCATAACTAAACATGAATCTAAACACACATATCCCAAAGATAGGCGTGACTGAAGAAACAATGAAATTACTGTCGGCTCTTAATAACAATCTTCTGAAACTATAGCTGGTAAACAAATCAACATAACTTAACTTTAACTACACTATTGAATCTGTGTGTATGAACGTAGCATAATAAATATGTCTACAACATAAAAATAACCGCGCAAGGCTCCAACATATCTATACTGATAATTAAATATAGAACACTGTTGTATACTATATTTTGTCATAAATGACAAAAATATAGTCAACTATTTGCACAAAGGCAAATCTTCAACAGCTTGTACATCAAAGAAGGACCTCAGAACAAGATACTATTAGCAGAGATATTTTTTGATGATATACTATTCAATGGACATGATGATTTATGCAAAGATTTCTCTGAAGCTATGAGTAAGGAATTTGAGATGTCTATGTTTGGAGAAATCAAATTCTTTGTTGGTTTACAAGTTCATCAGATGAAGGATGGTATCCACACACTACTACATTTGGGGCCAAATTTCGACGACAACTTCTGATGTATGATTGTTTTTTGTGAATTTGGGTTTTTTTTTGTAATGGTCCCCGATGGTGTCGGGATTCTGATGGGTTTTAAATAGACCATCAGAATTCTGACAGTTGAAGCGTATACATGAAAAAAAAAGTGAAACAACCTTGCCATTTTTATTTTTATTGCCGAAGAGAGAAAAGGAGTGGGATGAAGCAAAATTTAGGTCAAATCTTAGCACAAAGACAGTGTAACTAGTTGGGGTGTAATGTCTTGTAGCTCCGCTTTCTTCATCTTTGATCTTTTATGGTATCCAAAGGTATGTGATTTCTAGACCATTACGTATTTCAAATAATAGAGGAAAATGTAATCTATGCCCTTAGGGTTTAATTCTTAGCAATGAATGTTAACAATTGCAGTGATTATGATATGTCCATTGCTTTTCACATGATGTTCATTTCCTTCATTCATTTCATGTATTTAGTTATAAACCCATGCCCTCTAATCTGATCATGACAGTGTTTCTTTATCAATCGTAGAATATAGTAATAGTAGTTAGAAGCACATGTGCTTCTAACTACTATTACTATATTCTATGATTGATAAATTAAAACTTGGAATTATATGATACTAATTGGTGTTTCAATACTTTATGGAAATGCATTCTCTTTGCAATTGTCCTTAGCACCTAGTTGAGCACATTAGGTAGGTTGGTAGTAACCAATGATTGAATTTAATCTAAATTTTTTAATCATCTTAAGTAAATACATTTGTGCATGCTTACTATCAATGCAATCCATGAGACCATATTTCTTTGTAGAAATCCACCAAACAATGCTCTTGGTCTCTGCATTTCTTCCTCTTTTAACTGGAGTCCAGTTTACTTTTGGAATCACTTTACGTGGGTATAGATGCTTAAACCCTTTTATCACTCAATACATTCTCTCTTTGATGTCAACCAGACAAGACAAAATATTAGTATTCCTTGAATTTTTGTAGTAACATTTTCCAATGTTGTAGTAACCATATTTTTGTAATGTATAATTCATATATCATTTAATTTATTTTCACTAATGAAATTACTTGTTTAATTTATATTTTAGATTTTATTACTATAAACACAATTTTCATTACAAAAATAAATTATTTGAACAATATTATAATATTTAAATTGATTTTTAAATGTATGATTTGTATCACTTTCATCTTGTTTTCTTTTAGACTCGTTGGGATATGCTTCTATTTTTTATTTTGTTCTTACTGTATATCATGGATTGATCTTATAGAGGGTCACTTCATTTTTATTTCAATGTCTTTCACCATATTATATGCTATTAATCTCATAGTCTTGACTCTATACCATGCTTAATCTCATGCAAATACCTACCCTCTACTTTTTTCCATAGTTGGGTCTCTGTCATTGCATTTCATTCACTATTCTTAGGCTTCCTCATAATGTATTCTTCATGGACTTGTCAAAAACATTCCATGATAAAACTATACTCTATTGGAACATTGTAACTCCTACACCAATGTTATTCACGCATTGCCACTCTTCTTTCCTTTTCAACCATTGCTTTGACTCATGTTATTCAAGGATTTCTGCATGGTCACTTCATTGATGCATTGTTTCAATGCTTTTTGACCCCTGTGACTGATTCTTGTCTTTAGCTATGGTACATGACATTAGTCATTGTAGCCTCTTATTCTACCATATCTATTTCTCCATGGGATCCTATTGATTGGGATACTTCTATTAATTGACAGATCTAGATACCCTTTTGTCTTTGAGCCATTAAATTTCATTTCACATTGTCTTTTTTTCTACAAATAGTTTCTTTCAATATTCAACAAATACTACTGTCCTGCTAACTACATAGAGTCTTTGTTTGTTTTCTATGTCTGTTTTTAGAATCATTGGCATTTCTTGACATTGTACCCAATTTGATTTTGTGACTTAAAAGATCACTGCCATAGAGCTATACAACACTATCTTCATTCTTATTAGTGATTGATTTTTCATGCATTTTATCTATATCTCCAAGACTGAATAGTATTGTTCCCTTGGAGGTTGGTGACACTATTTGATGCATTTATTCACTTTTCTACTTTTCTACTAGTGATAGGGATCATTATTACTTGTTTTATCAGTGCCTTGCTTATTGCTTCCACTTCCTTTAATCTCTTTCATGCTACTATGGCATTGCTATTTTAATAGTCATTGACACTGTCCTTTCCTTTCAGTGTACATTCATTGTCTTTGATGCATTTTCTTTCATTGTGTTAACTGACTCTTGAAATTATTGTCATGTGCTTCAAATGGCATGCCTTGTAATAGATAGAAATCACCTTGAACATTTCTTTTTCATCATTTGTTAGCTTTTTTTATCTTTATAACTAATGATTCTACGCTCTTTACTATTATTTAAATGACTTACCTTGAAACATTTCATGCATATCTTCTATTACATCTTTGGATCACTGAAGGGTACCATTTCATTTCACTATCATTATTCAATTTTTATCATTACTTCATACTATTAAAATCCTTCCTCTCTTTATGCATGACTGCCAGTATTTGATCATTGTCTCTTTTCCATTGTGATAGAAAATGAATGAATTCTAAGAAAATGATTATTTACTATAACTAAAATATGGTGTACTTCCATTGAACCCTCTATTGCAACATAATCTCAAATTTTAGTATATCCAAAGTAGAAATCATCAGGAAAAAAAGATCTCCAAATTTAGCTTTGTGAGAGAGAATCAAAGTACTCTCTACCTAATGATTATTTAATTCATAGATTTATTAACACGGTGATTTTAGAAATAAGAAAAATCCAATGGAGATAAGAAAACTTTGATCATTACCTGGACTTTGTAAATGAAGGAAATGATTCAAACTAAGGACACATAATCTATAATTGACACATCATTTGTTAGCTAGGACAATATGCATAATAATCAATCCAAAACTTTTATTTGGTGGCAGTAGAACTCATATCTATTTGGTTCATACAATCCATCTTAATCAAACTTGTCAACATATCGCATCTAAAAAAAAATGTTTTTATAGATGCAGGAGCATGATGGAAGATTCCAGTAAATCACGTTTCTCAGGGCTTTATGATTTTTGCAAACTCCCTTTTTTTCTCTTTTTCTGCATCTTCTTTTGGTTCTTTTTTTCACTTTCACCCTTAGTGTGAGTATGATCTTAACAAAAACAAGAGTAGTTTATAATGGAGCCCATGGTAGTAGTTTCTAATTGAGCCCATCCCATTCAGTATTCTAAGAAAATGATATATCAATGCAGTTTTGTTTTGTTTGTGAACTTTTTGACTCGTTGCTTGACTCGGTAATTATATGTTCTGACATTTTCAATCATTCTTTACAGATAATTTAGTTAATACATAGTTGTTTCTAACATTTTCTTTTCTCTCAAAATAAAAGCATTAAAAAATATATCATATGCCATTGGATACCAGCGAAGGAAAAATACTTGTCCTTGTACTAACTACTCCACAGTAGTAAACAAAATACTTTTATGAATTCTTTTCCATACTTCAACTTTGCATTGGGTCATAGGAAGGAGATCCAGTGTTCCTATTTTACTTGTGCATTTCAGTGATGAGATGGTTCTGGGAGATCACTACTTGAATATCATGGAAATAACCCCATATCATGTAAGAAATAAACCTTAGTTTGAGGAATGCTTACAACTCTTACATTGAAAATAAAATCATTAAACTATGAAACCACATACCTTTGGATACCATCAAAGACATCGAATTTCCTTGTTCTTGCACCAAGTCCTCTACAGTACTAAACTAAATTATTTTAAGCATTCTTTGGCATATCTCCACTTTGCATGGGCTCATAGAAATGAGATCTAGTTTTCCTATTTAACCCGTGCAGTGTACTGATGAGATGGGATTAGGGAATCCTTAGTTTAATATCGTGGAAGGCAACTGGTTTAGTTTTATTTAGAGTGCACAAGGGACTGGTCAAGCTCTCTGCGAATTTTCATATGTTATCAAATGAATCTGTGGGTCTAGAATATTTAGTTTTAGTTGTCTTGACATTAGATGTTGGAAGACTTGTTACACCCACATAATATCATTTAAAAACTGATTTTTAAAATGTTGGAAGTAATAAGGCAAGTGGACTTAATATTAAATTAATCAATGTAACTTGTAACACAACAAGTGATGTCTACTTTTTTTGTTTGTTAAAAGAGTGTTACATTGTATAGTCATATAGCATGTTTTCAGGGTATTTCAGAAACAATTTTGTTTTGTTTTGTTTTTTCAAAGATTTCCTAGCTTGAAGAGTTCACATGCTCTATGCAAATTTGTATCGTTTATCAAGTGAGTGTGTTAGATGTTGGGAGACTTGTGTATAGAGTTTCATTCACATTCCAATGATCACTACGATGACATGTTTTTATAATAGGCTGGATTTATATTATCCACTTATTATCTACCATTAAGTGTGGATTTAAATATAACTCAAGTACTATAAATTGTAGTAGAGCTGTATCAATTATAAAAACTCCATGTCTATCATTTTTCCCCTAGAGAAGGGGTAGTAGTTTACCATTTATTCAAATTTGAATGACATAAATATTAACAACAAGAATTTAATGGTAAGACTTGTCAATGGGGTTGTGTCAAATGGTTCTCATCTTGCAAACCAAGGTTCAAATCTGCCTAGTCAACATCTAGCACTGGTGGGTGAGTTGAATTGGGATCCTTTCTTCGGTATGTAGAGAATTACCCCATAGGTGATGTTGGAGGGATTGATGCAATATAAATGATGTTAGAGGATTTGATGCAACCTCCCTTAAGGAGGTAGCTAGATTGTGGTTGGAGGTGCATAGTAGAGTAAGAGAGTCATAAGTTTGGGGATAAAGGTTTATACATCTTGCATAATATTTAGGGGGGCCTAGAATTATGTGCATCATTAGGAGTTAACATTCTTAGGGCCACTTTATGTTTTGTGTGTACAATGAATAATATATTAAATGTGGAGTCTCACATTAGAAAAT
The DNA here is from genome assembly GCA_018584345.1 of Thuja plicata. Classification (NCBI taxonomy): domain Eukaryota; kingdom Viridiplantae; phylum Streptophyta; class Pinopsida; order Cupressales; family Cupressaceae; genus Thuja; species Thuja plicata. The sequence goes on along the minus strand of MU228128.1, from coordinate 2,120,111 downwards.
TGTATTTAATTTAATTTGGAAAAATAGTTTTAATTTACTACTTAGTTATATTTGTGTGAACTTATGTCTATGTAAGCAAGTAAATGCTTAATATTTAAGATGGGTTGGGTGAGTGGTTTGTCTTTGTATTGAGTCTCTCTAAGGATTGCATATGTGATACATGACTCTCTGGTAGAGATTCTCTGTGTTTCAATCTATGTCCTCGTTTTAAGACTAGATGTGTCAATGACTATCATGTTTAGTCTTGACTCCATTTCAAACTTTAGTTCCAATTTTAGCTTAACTCCAATAATCTCTATAGTAGGAAAATTCCACTTTTATGTTGAAGTGATGAGTGCTTTTTTACTTTATAGATATGGGAACTGAATGGTCCTTGCGACACCACATGTTAGCAACTGAAGCTTTGAAAATCTTGTCAATTCATTTCCATTAGCAGGTCTACTGATTCTTTGGTTGTTTTTGGAACACCTCTTTATGCCATTATGCATAATTGACATTTTACACAACCTGACTTAACTGACAATTTCTTCATTGCTTTCCACCCGATGGCCTCTGAATGGTTTCTTCAATCGTCTACTTTTCAAGGCAAGAACTGAATCTTACATGGCTTTACCAAGCTTACCTGAGTAACATGCCCTTCTCTATGTGGTTCCATAAGGTTTCAAACTCTATTTTTGGAAGACAAACGTATGCCCATGTGGCTCTGACATCTCAATAACTAGTATTTGTGTTACTGAAATATATCCTTCTGGTATCAAAACCATTGATGCACACTACAAACAGACAAACACAATAGTTGATCTGTTGTGCAGACAACTAAAAGAAAACAAAAGAAAGGAAAATGGTTTGGACTGGTACAAGATTTCTCAGTCCCTAGGATTATTTTGCATATGAAGTATCTTGGGAAAAAAATATCATTTTAATGAAAAGGCCAAATAAAATCCCATCTTATAGTGTTCCTTAGTCTTGATTGAGGGTGACAGGCACATGGTTGTGAAATTGGACTTGCATAGTGCAGTTAGATTAAAAAAATCATTTGAAATCTGTAGCAACAAGTAGACTACATTGAAATTAATTGCTATGAATAAACACACCTTCAATAGAATACATTGAAATCAATGCAATAAGGCCATTTCAAGGCCATAGTTAGTATTTTATGTTTGTTTAATGCAATTGGTATTGGATGTAAGGCCATTAGTGCCACAAATGTACCCAATTGGCCTATTGGGCCCTATTGGTCAAAGGTGGTCAAATAGGTCAAAGTAGGTTGAATAGGCATTTGAATAGTGGCAATGGGATATTTAGATCATATTTTATGTGTTTTTAAGGTTCACAAAGTTATTTCGTGTCAAAATGTCAAAGTTGATCAAATCTTGGAAACGTTTCTCAAAATGTGTTCAAAAAATTTAAGGTTTTGAAAGGGGTGATTATTTTGGTAGTGAAGATGAGAAGAAAAACACAATTCATTAGTTAAATATTTTTTATATAAATTGGGTACTACTTTTTTAGGTAGTTTTAGCTCATTGTTTTGTAATGTAATTTTTCAATTTCATGTATTTTATCTCCTATTTATTAGGTGAATGAGATGAAGGTTGAATGTAAGAGTCTTATAATGTTGAGTTAGCTCTGGATCTCAATTTTTTGATACTCCTATGATGATATTTCTCAACAATTTTTTATTTTATTGTTGTTTTTTGAATAACATATTGGGTAAATACAAAACTGTGTACTTCTACAGGGTAGTCAACACAAAATTGAAGCATCAAACAAAACTTGATCAAGTTGCAGGTGGAACGTCCACTGAAATAGTAAGTAATGTAGAATAACAAAATAAGTAATCTATCATGTCTACATTTTTTTATTTTCTGAGATTACATCCATGTTCTATATTCACAAAATGGTTGAAAATTGAAATTTATAATTTGATAAAAGTACTGACAGGTGTTGTTCCCTGCACCCTCAATCAACAACTTGCCTCCATTTGTGGTCTCAAGTTGCCTCCATTTTCTAGTCCTTGCACACTCAAAAAGCATTAGATAGGCATATTTTTCATTTTAAGATAAAAGATAAAGGCCCCCCTTTTTATGCATGCCCACACACACACACACACACACAACATATACAACATATACAACCTTCACCATGTAGATTTTCCTAACCACTACTGGGACCTTACCCTGCAACAAATGTATTATTGTGAAAATCATCACAAGTCCATTTGTTTCTGGGTCTAGCTCCCAGTAGTGCTTGGTCAAATTTGATGCACTTCTGATATATCTTGTGTATAATATATATGATATTTTATTTTGATTTACAAACTACTATATTAATTGAATATCTTTCTCTCTTGCCATAATAGGAAAGAGTTTGAGGTGGAAGACTACAATAGCAGAAGTATTTCAATTTGGTATACTATACTAAAACATCATTTCATAACAACTTTTCAATTTCTATATATAATTAGGTTATAGATAATATAAGTGAAGAAGGATCATGTTAGACAATCTAAGTGAAGCACAGAATGGGGATACAATCAATAGATTATGGTCTAACTTGAAAAGAAAAGGTAATGGAAAATGGCATTGTCCCTATAATATTTTTAAGGGCTTAAACACTAGAATATTTCTAATCAAAACAACTAAGAGACATTGTAGGGATAATGGTCACATTGAAGGTGGGTTTTATTATCATCAATTGGTAAATTTTTCATTATATATATTTAACAATTTATATATATATATATATATATATGAAATAAACTTGATGATGAGATCATTATCATGGTTTATTTGTGTTCATCATTTTTATATAGGTCGGCCTCCCCAGGGCAGTACATGATATGGACCATGCAGGTGCGAATACTGAGAATATGGTTTTGGAAGTGGAGGATCATGGAGGTGTGAATATTAAAGCTGAAGATTATGATCCCATGGAAGATGATGATCATGTGCTATATAACACATTTGAAGATGATGGTACTAATACATTGGTCCATGACACATTTGGTACTGGTGCAACTAATGATGATGATTAGGATGATGATGATGATCAGGATGATTGGATGATGATGATGATCAGGATGATTTTGATGTCATCCATGATATACCTCTACTTGAGAAGGTATCCATGACCCTTTATGAAGGATCCCAAAAAACTCTTCTCTCTGCTGTAATGTTGTTGTTGAACTTAAAGGTTATGAATGGTTTATCCAACATAACAATGTCACGTATGCTAAGGTATTTCATATATGTCATTATAGTAATTAAAGGATGAAACATGTACTATAAATACTGTTAATATTAACAACTTAAATTTTTTTCTATAGATTGATAGGTGAGTTTTTGTTACCACCATTGAATATTCTCCCTCGCTCATACCAAGAATTATGTGCCACTATGAAAGATATTGGAATAGAGTATCAAGAAATAGATGCATGTCCCAATGATCATATTTTTTATCATAAAGAACATGAATTTGAAACAGAATGCCCTAAATTTCATACGAGTAGATATCGAATAGATCAAATAACAAAAAATATGCCTCGCAAGGTTCTTCGTTGCATCCCCATTATACCACGTTTGCAAAGATTTTTTAGGTGTAGTAGCTTGGCACAATTTATGGATTACCAGACACGCAGTAGGATTTGAGATGAAATTTTTTGAATGCCTTTGAATGGTTCTGCATTTAAGGACATAGAGGAAAAGTGGCCACACTTTATCGAAGAACCTCGAAATCTCAAGCTTTCATTGGCAGCGGACGGTGCCAATCCCTTTGGAGAGATAAGATTTGTTTACTCTATTTGGCCTATTTTTATCATCAACAATAACATTCCTCCATGGATGTCAATAAAGAGGGAGCACATTATGTTAGCAATGATTGTTCCAGGTATTTGATCATTTAATAGTTATCTGCATGTTATTATAAATCTTGCAGTAAAATGGTCACAATAATTATGTAATGGTGTTGTTCATTCAACTAGGTAAATACCAAGTTAAAGATATGAAGGTATATATTGAGCCTCTTATTGACGAGTTGATGGAGTTATGGAATGGTGTCACTATGTATGACATCTCTAGACCAATAGGACATAGACAATTTTAATGAATGCTTGTATAGACAATACATGATTCTCCAAGGCTAACACATTTTTCTGGTATGTTATGGTGAATTCAAGTTGCACATGATAATTCTAAATATAAAAATTAACATATTTAATCTAATTGTATCATTATCTTGTAGGTCTTAAAACAAAGGGAAAATTTGCATGTCTAGTTTGTGGTCCAAAGATGAAATCTCGTCATTCAAAAAGTTTAGGAAAGCATGTGTTTAATGATTATAGGAACTTCCTCCATAGAAATCATAAGTATCAAACTACCCAAATGTTAAAAACACTGAGATGGGGGGATGAATCAATGTTTGTCTATTAATTACTTTTCAGCAACTTAAACATAAATCAAACATACATTGAATGAAGCTTAACATAAGAACTCATAACACATGATATGATTATGGGGAAACCTTGATCAGAGGAAAACCCTGGTGGGAATTAGTACCCACAAATATTGTACTAGTATAATGAACCTGTTAAAGTTCCTTTGCCCTATTAGAAGCAATCTTTATAATATGAATACAATTACCTAGTTAAAGGTCTGACCCTGTTAGGAGTCTTTTGCAAAACCCTGTTAAAGGTATATGGCTCACTGCCTAGGCTCACTACCCAATAGGATGAAGGCTACAACCTTCTGAAATTTGATATACACTATATCAAAAGTGAACTGCTATGATGACACTGGTGTCTGATCAATTCTGTGTATGCACAAATGCTCTTACTCTCTTAAAGAGTTATATCATATACTAACATCATCATACTAATCTTCTATATCTTTCTCTTACATAATAATCAATATTTGTAACATAACTTCACATTACATACTTATATGTTCATATCCAAATAGGCGCAACCCAAAACAAGACTCTCGTCGGCCCTAAAAAAAAATACACAACACTTCTGAACAAGTCGGCATAAGCGTGTTTACAACAATGCTAATTACATCATTACAAACATATATTCAAAGGCGCTTAGCTATTACATAACACAATAATTCACGCTGATCAAAACACTAGTCAGCTTCCATGCTCTATCTTCTGGACTGTTGGTAGACTGATCTATCTGTAACTTCTTCGTACTAGCATTTCTTAATATGTGTGTCTAGACATAGTATGTACACATGTTATAGAACATATATCTAAATGCACATATGCTGACTCAATCTCTCACACGTGCGCTGATGTGTTGATCACTGAATATCTTTATCTGCCATGTTTTCCATACTTAGTCATTTTGTCTTTCATGACAAAAACTTAACATGACTTTGTTGCCATGATGACAACACAAAATGAGTCATGCATCCTCAGCAAGTCAACTTGCCAACAATCTCCCCCTTTTTCATTTATGGCAACAAAGGAATGTGGCCAAGTTTCTCAAAATGACTTAACCCAAAAAATAACTATATATCATAACATCTTATTGATATATACACATACTGCTCCATCTATACACATTCTATATTACTCCCCCTTTGAAATTAATGAAAAAGGTGTACAAAAGCTTGTAATTCTTCTACATAATTACTCCATGTAAACTTCAAGGTAAACAATCTGAAGAGATTGGATCTCTTTCTGCCAAAATACTTTCATTCCATCTACTGTTTGAAGATGCGCGCATAGGGCATATGTCAGTTTCTCCATTTTTATCAAATCCATGCAAGGACCTTGATCATATGTTACAATGGTGGCATCAATCTATTTGATGTTCTCATTTAGGACTACTAGAGATGGCGCAAGTGCATTTCTTGACTGAGTTTGTCAGACTCTTATCTTGCTGATTTCCAACTTAGCCTTCTCAATCTTGTCCAACTATCCTTGATAGACATTATTGCATATGTTCATGTCCTGGGTAGATGTCTCAACTAATTTTCTGATGTTGTCCACCATGATTTCTACCTCTACTATCTTTTTAATGTGCTCAGAGGTGAACTTCACTCTGTCCATGTAGTTAGCTATAACTTTCTTTCCCTTAGCTGCTAATTCTTTCAGTATGGATTTCCCAATCTTTAAAGATTTTAGGTCTAAGGTAAAATTCTTTACCAATTCATTCAATCTCTCCTTTTTATATTCATCTTCTACAATTTTTGTAGCAGAGTCTACTAGACTTGCAAAATGTGATTTGAAGTTTGTTAAGATGTTGTCCACATCTTCAATAGATTGAACTTTGGCTACTTTCTTGTCTGCAGGCACTAAGTCATTCAATATGTTCATTGTTTCCAAAAATTGAGGGTTCCTCATCACTTGTTTCTCTTTTTCTTTTTCCATAGAAAGAACGCTGATCTTGATCAGGTCTTCTTCTCCCCATGCATCCAGACTTGCTGAATAAGGAGTTAACCTTGACAACAATGAGGTAGATGGTTTAGTGGATAATGAGAATATAGTATTCTGACTAGTATCCATGCCTTCACTCTTTACTGGTATCTCATTATCTTGAGTATCTTTTTCTTCATTTATGTCAATTGGCTCATTGGAGGGAACTTCATCTTGTTGTGCAGATGTATCATTAGTGCACATTTATTTAGTGCTTACAAATGCTTTATCAACTTTGTCCATATCCTTATTAGATGTTGTCATGGATATCTTGATATTATCAACCACTATAGTATCTTCTGAGTCTTTTTATATATCAGAAGTTATTATCATTATGGGTGCTGAAACCTGTGGACCTGTTATAGGTGCTTTCTAAATCACTGGTTCTATAACCTGTTTGGGAGGATCTAGTGTTACCTTTGTTGTAGGTGTCATTGATGGATACATGTGTCTATCCATAAACACTTGTGCAAATTCCTTTTCATTCTCTTTACCTATCTTCTCATACTCTTTGTTCATAATCTGTAAATTCCTTGTCTTGGTTCTGAGATGAGGCTTCACCAGATCTAATAGAATAGCCTTCTCATCATGTGAGCATACAAGAAGAAGAGTATCCAATGTTTCTTCTCTAATCCTCATGTCTTCCTCTATTTCATTTCTTTTCATGATCTCCAGTATGTTCCATAACTTATCCGGTATCACTATTTTGAGTTCAAGAATAGACTTCTTAAACTTGATCATATGAGATATGATCATAGAATGTATCTCAGTCTTATCCATCTCTTAATACTTGTCATAGACTTTAGAAAGTGTATATAATCTCCCTTCATTTAAAATCATGTTCTTCAAAATATTTAGACTAGGTCTAAATCCTACCTCAGGAGGAGCTTGAGTATTTCTTGCTTTGCTCCATGTGTTCCTTGATGATGGTTGATTTGTGGGCACTTGGTTTCTTCCTCTAGACTTCTTGCTAGGTATTGAAGGTGGAGATGAGTCTAGGTCAATAGTGGTCAAGGGCATAGAGGTGCTCTCAACTTTCTTCTTCTTCAGGATCTCATCTATCTTTTTAAGTTCTTTGGCTATCTTGACTTCTCTAGCTTTTTCGAGATCTTCTTGAGTGACTCCATGAAATTTTAGAATTCTAGATGTAATTCTGGATGCCTTCCTTTTGTTATTAGCACTGTGTAAGATAGTATCCACTTCATTGGTCTTCTCTCTATAAGTGCCCCACCTTGGTTCATTAGGATCTTTGGGTGCAGACAATAGAACTTGTGCATATCCTTCTAACACATGTTCTTCCACTTCATAACCAAAAGGATGAATCCATTTGGTTCTAGGTTCAACAGCCTCCATGCAAGTGCAATCGGTTTCCACCATGAAACATATGGTATCCTTATATTTTTCAACTATCTTCTCAGATAATCTAAACCTTTTCTGCATCTTGATCCTAAATGTCTTGATATCCATATCTATGGCATCCCTTACACTGCTCTCTAAAGTGGCCTTTAGTGAAATCTGAGACATTGTGGGTTTGCTTCTATCTAGGTAAAGGTTTGCAACCTTTCCAACAATATGGAAGTATAAGTAGATGATTAAAGATCCAAACCTGAATGTCTTTCTCCTTTCATGCTTGATGATTCAAATGTTTTCAATCAATTGAGCGCGCAAGATCTCACATAGGTTGTATCAAGTGTTATCCTTCAACATTCTGATAGCAGCTAGGACTATTGCTGTAGAGACACTATATAACCTGCTTTCTTTCTGAAACTTATACCCAAGTATCATTGTTAGAATCTTTGTCATCTTCCTTGCTGGGGTCAACTATCATCCCGCGCTTGTCACTTCTAGATAAGAAAACTTGTTCCACTTGCTTCTTGACATCCTTTCTAGTAGGAAGAACTGGTCCAGTCTTGGGAAGTTTGGTTAATTCATGGATTAGGTTTGTAGTGATGTGAATAGGAACCTCACCAATCCAATAAGGGTCATCATGTATTCTTCTTAGTAAAATCTTCACCCATTCTGGCTCATCAAACTCATGCGCATTAGAGTATTCAAAGATAGGGTTATCAATCAAGTGCATGAACTCATCCTTGAATGTGTAGTCAGATTTCATCATAGATCCCATATGAGTGGCTATGCTGATATCTCCTACTATTTCCTTCTTACAGTAAATATAGCGCAAATATCTTCTACATGAACAACACCTAATGGGGTTTTGGACAAATCTCCTTCCACATCATCCAGTATGGATTTGAATGGATGCTTCTTGAATACAAATCTCTTCCTCTCTGCAATATCAAATACAACTGGAGTCACCATACTTACTTGGAACTTGATTAAGTAGGGTTTCATGAAATTTCAAAAATGGCACGAGTGCTAGGGTTCTATTTCAACTTCTTATCCATTTTCTTAACTGCCAAATCTGTTGTGCTTCCATTCTTGATGCTCAATGCTCCAGTGCTCTCCAAATTTTGTGATCTCAAATGCAAGTGTGAAGAAGATCAAACACTTACTTTCTTTTATAAAAGCTACTGCATTTAATGTTTGCAACCGTACGCAAATTACTCAGAGAATTTTCAAATTTGATCCTGATGATTTTGAGACAATGCATGTATGCATACTACAATATTATGTGCTTATAATCATGAATCCATAGGTGCATACTTGGAGGTGAGTATACCAGCCGTGCAGGGGTCCTGAGATAGAATAACTCCCCCTAAGACCAAGAAGGTCTATTCAAGCAGAAGTAGAGGGTGCATCCACTGTGGATGCATAAACTACTTTGTCAACATCATTGTCCTTCCTTACTTCAACCCAAATTTTTCTTGAATCTTCTTTTTCTTGAACAAACTTGACTTCTCCTTCTTCTTCAAATAGTGATTTCTTAGGATCCTCTTGCTTTTGAGTTCTGGATCTACAAAACCTTGAGATGTGTCCAGCCTTTCCACATGCATGAAAAATGATAGGAGGTTTTATGTTCTTGTTCATCATGCTACATTGCTTTGCTATGTGACCATTGAAGTTACATATCTGACATGTAGTGTTCTGAAAATTTTTTTGAGGTTGATTTCTCTGATTGTTTTGATTCATTCTTCTTTGATTTGTTCTGCAATGTATAGCCCTGTAACCAAACTTATTATAGGAGTAACAATAACCATTGAAAAGTCTTACCTCTTTGAAATCTCTTGCCAAATGACCATGTTTGTTACATGCATAATAAGTTCTATTAACTTGCTTGATTTCCCCTTTAAGTGGATCTATTCTAATCTCTAAAACATTTTCAATTTTGTTTTCTTCTGAAGATGCTTCATGTGTTTTCTTTCTTTCTTGCAATGAATTGATTTCAATTTGTGCTATACTGTATCCAAGACTAGTTGTGTCACCTATTTACTTTTGTGCATTAAGCTGAGATTGAAGTGAATCAAAACTTGTGTGGATTTTCTCAATCTTATCCTTTTCTTTTGTTAATTCAGATTCCAACTTCTTCTTTATGTTTTCCAATTCCAGGAATTTCATGTTTGTTTTCAAGAGTTCACCATCTAATTGTTTTCTTTCATTGATCTTTCCTTCAATAGTAGTTTGACTGTCTGTGAGCTGTTCATCTAGATTTTCAATTTTCTCTTTTAGAGACATATTCTCTTCATTTAGATTTTTGACCATTTTCCCTAAATCACTTGTAGAACAATCTTTCAAATCTTTTCTTAATTTCTTGATAAGCATTTGTGAGCCATCAACTTTCAATCTAAGTTCTTCATTTTCTTTTTTGGATCTATCAAGATCTTCAAGAGCTGCTTCAAGATTCTTTTTCAAATGTTTTGCTTCTGCTGAGTCCATGATCTCCTCAAGTGGTTAAACTTATTTTCTGAGGACTAGAGCTCTGATACCAATTGTTAGAAACACTGATAGGGGGGGGTGAATCAATGTTTGTCTATTAATTACTTTTCATCAACTTAAACATAAATCAAACATACATTGAATGAAGCTTAACATAAGAACTCATAACACATTATATGATTATGGGGAAAACTTGATCAAAGGAAAACCCTGATGGGAATTAGTGCCCACAAATATTGTACTAGTATAATGAACCTGTTAAAGTTCCTTTGCCCTGTTAGAAGAAATCTTTAGAATATGAGTACAATGACCTGGTTAAAGGTCTAACCCTGTTAGGAGTCTTTTACAACACCATGTTAAAGGTATATGGCTCACTGGCCAATAGGATGAAGGCTACAACCTTTTGAAAGTTGATATACACTATATCAAAAGTGAACTGTTGTGATGACACTGTTGTCTGATCAGTTCTGTGTATGCGTGAATGCTCTTATTCTCTTAAAGAGCTATATCATATATTGACTTCATCATACTGCTCTTCTATATCTTCCTCTTACATAATAATCAACATTTGTAACATAACTTCACATTACATACTTATATGTTCATATCCGAATAGCGTGACCCAAAACAAGACTCTAGTCGGCCCTAAAACAAAATACACAATGCTTCCAAACAAGTCAGCTCAAGCGTGTTTACAACAATGCTAATTACATCATTAAAAACATATAGTCAAAGGCAGTTAGCTATTACATAACAAAATAATTCACGCTGATCAAAACACTGTTCGGCTTCCATGCTCTGTCTTCTAGACTATTGGTCTACTGATCTGTATGTAACTTCTCCATACTAGCATTATGTACTATGCGTGTTTGCATGTAGTATGTACACATGTTATAGAACATATATCTGAATGCACATACACTGACTCAATCTATCACACATGCGATGATGTGCTAATCGTTGAATATCTCTATCTGTCTTGTTTTCCATACTTAGTCATTGTGTCTTTCATGACAGAAACTTAACATGACTTTGTTGCCATGATGACAACACAAAATGAGTCATGCATCCTCAGGAAGTCAACTTTCCAACACCAAAAACATCTTTTCAATGGGAAAGAAGAGACTACATCTAAGCCACAAAGAATGACAACTCACCTATGCAAGTTGAAATATAATAGAATTAATTGTCAAGGTACTACTTGTAATACCCACTGATGTTTTTCCTTTTTAGTTGTGATGTCATACTCTTTTAGGCATTGGTTTCAGTTGATTGGCCGCATTCTTTTAGGCCACATTTCATTTGATTTGTTATTGTATCTTTTGATGATGATACTTGATTATGATGTCATGGATTGATCATATGCATAGATAGATGTGATGATGTTTTCATGTTGATTATCATATGTTGACTTCATATTATGATGTACTTACCCCATACTTGCATGTGTATGGTTGTCTTATATGTGAATGTATCTATTTTCATGTTGTTGTGGTAGAGGACAGAGACATAGTTACTTACTTTGGTGAGATCCACATGTTCGACCGATCCCTATCATTACTTGCGATATTATATTATGTATGTACATGTGTGTTCTTTTGATGACAGGATTGCAGGTACATGGCATCATCTTCCCTGAATTGGCAGGAGTGAGCGTGCCCATAAATATTCATCTCAATGGTAAAGAGGAGAGGTAACATACAGATCCAAAACCCTAACCTAAGCCTAAATCATCCTAATGTTGGATGAGTTTCAGTATGACTACCCTATCTGGATTTGTCTAGGTTGACAGAATTTGAATACCCTTTCTCTTGAGTATGTGTGTGTTTTGCTTGATTATGCTTTCAGGTGATTTTTGGATTATTGAGTGATTTTCCTATGTTTAATGATTTAATGGATTATAGTTGAATTAATTGTTTAATTATATCCTAAGTTTATTTTAAATAATTAATTAAATTGAAATATTTGAATATTTTGATTTAATTAAATATTTAATTGAAAACTATATTAAATGTGCTTATATGATTAATTAAATAATTAAATATTTGGTTGCATGCATTATTGTGACATAAATATTTAATCTATTTAATTAAATATTTTATTATTTACATGTGCATGAATGTATGTTTCTTTATGTTAACTTTAAAAAAAAATATTCAGCACACATAGTGACATGTTCTAGGTTAATCTCTCTTGGGTTCCCTTGCGGGGCATTACATCTGGTATCAGAGCCCTAGTTTCTACACTGGGAACTCTGGGAAGTGTACGCTCATTAGGTTGTGTCTAGCTTGAACTTGAAACTTTAAACTTAAACTTAAACATAGACATAAAACTCTGATGTATTTAAAACCATTGTTGTGTGATTATTTGATTTCTTTTGATGCTAGTTGGTTTTGGTTTTAGTTATGAGTTGTTTGGTTCCTTTGGTTGCTTCAGGTATGGAGTGTGTTGAGTCTAGAGTCATTGCTAGGAGCCTTGATCAGGATTAGGTTGTGAAGATTCAACACCTTGTCAGAGAGCTTAATGACCTCATTGATGGAGGAGTTTGAGCCTTCCAATCCCAAGATTTTAGGGATGCGGTTTATAAGGTTGTGTTGGTTGAACATGATCATGTAAACCAATAGAGTAAGAAACTCTCTCAGGGTCGTAGTGGTCATTCTTCATATAGAAAATTCCATAACCATCAGCACATCAGGCATTTTTATGCTAACAAGTGCAATCAGATGGTTCAGTCAGCAGAGAGTGTGTATCAGGATGTCAGTAGGGGCAGTGTTCAGCAATCTAGAGTACCTTCTTTTAGAGGAGGTGGTAGTGGAGGTCAGACGGGTGCTCCTACAGGAGGTGCATCTGGTTTTGAGGTTAGAGGTAATCAATCTTGAGGGACTGGGAACTTCAAGGAACTACCTAGTTCCTTTGCAGGTAACCAGAACTCGCAGCAGAAGGTGACTCCTTCTCATAGTCAGAGCGGTGGTACTCACTCTAGGGATTCTTGAGGTGGTCCGTGCGCCAAGTGCAATTAGTATAGTCAGCCTACATAGAGCATGAAGTAGGGTATTGGTAGAGATGGCTTCTAGTAGTCCAGTGTTCCCTCCAATGGGAGAGGCAATTTCAGAGGCATCAAATGTTTCACAAGTGATCAGTTTGGCCACATTGCGGTGAATTGTACACAGTGTGCTTCTCAATTTTCTGAGCAAAGACCTATGACTTCTGAACCTATAGTTGGGAATGTCAGTAGATCTCATGGAGCATATGTAGCCTTGGATTATCATCCTCCAGTGTATCATCCTCCTATGATTGAGTCTGCGGGTAGAGGACCTGTAGCTGGGTTTTAGTTTCCTATAGCGGGGAATGATCCTCAAAGTTTGAACCAGAGAGCAGGGAAAGGTCCTATGGGATCTACTCGCTGAGTCATATGTGACTCATTAGGATGCTTTATTTTTATGGGAGTTGTATCCCTATTTTATTTGGGCTTCTAGGAGTAAGCCTAATCCAAGGGGGGGTGGATGTAATACCCACTCATGTTTTTATTTTTCAGTTGTGATATCGTACTCTTTTAGGCATTGGTTTCAGTTGATTGGCCAAATTATTTTAGGCCACATTTCATGTGAGTTGTTATTGTTTCTTTTGATGATGATACTTGATTATGATGTCATGGATTGATCATATGCATAGATAGATATGATGATGTTTTCATGTTGATTATCATATGTTGACTTCAGATTATGATCTACTTACCCCATACTTGCATGTGTATGGTTGACTTATATGTGAATGTATCGGTTTGCATGTTGTTGTGGTAGAGGATGGAGACATTTACTTTCTTCAGTGAGATCCACATGTTCGACCGATCCCTATCATTGCTTGCAATATTATATTATGTATCTACATTTGTGTTCTTTTGATGATAGGATTGCAGGTACATGGCATCACCTTCCCTGAGTTGGCAGGAGTGAGAGTGCCCATAAATATTCATCTCAATGGTAAAGAGGGGAGGTAACATACAGATCCAAAACCCTAACCTAAGCCTAAATCATCCTAATGTTGGATGAGTTTCAATATGACTACCCTATCCAAATTTGTCTAGGTTGACAGAATTCGAATACCCTTTCTCCTTAGTATGTGTGTCTTTTGCTTGATTATGCTTTCAGGTGATTTTGGATTATTGAGTGATTTTCCTATGTTTAATGATTTAATGGATTATAGTTGATTAATTGTTTAATTATATCCTAAGTTTATTTTAAATAATTAATTAAATTGAAATATTTGAATATTTTGATTTAATTAAATATTTAATTGAAAACTATATTAAATGTGCTTATATGATTAATTAAATAATTAAATATTTGGTTGCATGTATTATTGTGACATAAATATTTAATCTATTTAATTAAATATTTTATTATTTACATGTGCATGAATGTATGTTTCTTTATGTTAACTTTAAAAAAAAATTATTCAGCACACATAGTGACATGTTCTAGGTTAATCTCTCTTGGGTTCCCTAGCGGGGCGTTACATCTAGTATCAGAGCCCTAGTTTCTACACTGGGAACTCTGGGAATTGTATGCTCATTAGGTTGTGTCTAGCTTGAACTTTAAACTTTAAACTTAAACTTAAACGTAGACATAAAACTCTGATTTATTTAAAACCATTATGGTGTGATTATTTGATTTCTTTTGATGCTAGTTGGTTTTGGTTTTAGTTCTGAGTTGTTTGGTTCCTTTGGTTGCTTTAGGTATGGAGTGTGTTGATTCTAGAGTCAATTCTAGGAGCCTTGATTAGGATCAGGTTGTGAAGATTCAACACCTTGTCAGAGAGCTTAATGACCTCATTGATGGAGGAGTTCGAGCCTTCTAATCCCAAGATTTTAGGGATGCAGTTTATAAGGTTGTGTTGGTTGAACAGGATCATGTAAACCAATAGAGTAAGAAACTCTCTCAGGGTCATAGTGGTCATTCTTCATATAGGAAATTCCATAACCATCAGCGCATCAGGCATTTTTATGCTAACAAGTGCAATCAGACGGTTCAGTCATCAGGATGTCAGTAGGGGCAGTGTTCAGCAGTCTAGAGTACGTTCTTTTAGAGGAGGTGGCAGTGGAGGTTGGAAAAATGCTCCTACAGGTGGTGCATCTAGTTCTGGGGTTAGAGGTAATTAGTCTCCATGGACTGGGAACTTCAAGGAACCCCCTAGTTCCTTTGTGGGTAATCAGAACTCACAACAGAAGGTGATTCCTTCTCACAGTCAGAGTGGTGGTACTCGCTCTAGGGATTCTTGAGGTGGTCCTCGCGCCAAGCGCAATCAGTATAGTCAGCCTGCACAAAGAATATAGTAGGGTATCGGTAGAGATGGCTTTCAGTAGTCCAGTGCACCCTCCAATGGGAGAGGCAATTTTAGAGGCACCAGATGTTTCACCTGTGGTCAGTTTGGCCGCATTGCGGTGAATTGTCCATAGCGTGCTTCTAAATTTTTTGAGTAGAGACCTGAGACTTCTAAACCTATAGTTGGGAACATCAGTAGATCTCATGGAGCATATGCAGCCTTGGATTATCATCCTCCGGTGTATCATCCTCCTATGATTGAGTTTGTGGGTAGAGGAGCTGCAGCTGGGTTTTAGTTTCCTGTAGCGGGGAATGATCCTCAGAGTTCGAACCAGAGAGCAGGGAAAGGTCCTATGGGATCTACTCGCTAAGTCATATGTGAATCATTAGGATGCTTTATGTTTATGGGAGTTGTATCCCTATTTTTTTTGGGCTTCCAAGAGTAAGCCTAATCCTAGGGGGGTGGATGTAATACCCACTCATTTTTTTCTTTTTCAGTTGTGATGTCGTACTCTTTTAGGCATTGGTTTCAGTTGATTGGCCGAAGTCTTTTAGGCCACATTTCATGTGAGTTGTTATTGTTTCTTTTAATCATGATACTTGATTATGATGTCATGGATTGATCATATGCATAGATAGATGTGATGATGTTTTCATGTTGATTATCATATGTTGATTTTAGATTATGATGTACTTACCCCATACTTGCATGTGTATGGTTGTCTTATATGTGAATGTATCTATTTGCATGTTGTTGTTGTAGAGGACGGAGATGTAGTTACTTGCTTCAGTGAGATCCACACGTTTGATCGATCCCTATCATTGCTTCTGATATTATATTATGTATGTACATGTGTGTTCTTTTGATGACAAGATTACAGGTACATGGCATCGTCTTCCCTGAATTGGTAGGAGTGAGTGTGCCCATAAATATTCATCTCAATGGTAAAGAGGGGAGGTAACATACAGATCCAAAACCCTAACCTAAGCTTAAATCATCTTAATGTTGGATGAGTTTCAGTATGACTACCCTATCTGGATTTGTCTAGGTTGACAAAATTCAAATACCCTTTCTCTTGAGTATGTTTGTGTTTTGCTTAATTATGCTTTTAGGTGATTTTTGGATTATTGAGTGATTTTCCTATGTTTAATGATTTAATGGATTATAGTTGAATTAATTGTTTAATTATATCCTAAGTTTATTTTAAATAATTAATTAAATTGAAATATTTGAATAT
>MU228128.1:2090044-2103247 GCA_018584345.1 Thuja plicata | reverse complement strand
AATCTATTTAATTAAATATTTTATTATTTACATGTGCATGAATGTATGTTTCTTTATGTTAACTTTAAAAAAAAATTATTCAGCACACATAGTGACATGTTCTAGGTTAATCTCTCTTGGGTTCCCTGGCGGGGTGTTACACTACTATTCTACCTGATGGTTTATGTTTGGAATTTATATATTTATATTGTGTTTTGTTTGTTGATTATTTGATTTATGATCGTGAAGGTTGGCAAGGCAATACTACTAAGCAACTTCCAAAGGGACTAAAAAGTTATCCCAGAAAATTTAGTAGGTTTCCCTCCTACAAGCAGCTGCAAATTATGCATTTTTTTTTATACTAGGCATATTGGAAAGAATGTAATAGAGACATTGTGAAAGATATTGGATGGAAGGCGTGACAAAAAAAAAATTGTCAAAATTTGTAGTGACATTCATGAATCCAATCATGCAATCAAAAATTTCATTGAATTAAATAGAAATGGAGAACAGATTAATATAAGTGCCCTTCCTTGGTTATTAACAGAGCAGCAAAGTGATGCCATAAAATAAGTCATACGAAAAATTTGATTTCCCACAGGATTTGCTGCAAACATAAACAATACCATATCAAAGAAAAGTGAATTTGGGCCAGGGTTGAAAACACATGATTGGCATACCTTCATCAAGGTAAGTCATGTTCTTTTGTATTTACAAAATATCTATAAATTGCATGTACTTCTCATTGTATTATGTGAGAAAAGAATGACATAATTATTTTTTATAATTGTTGCAGTACGTGCTACCCCTATCTCTCCCAGAGAAATTCGACAATAAAATCAAACAAGTGATATATGATCTTGGAAAATACATGAGGTAAGCAATGATATCTGTTCAATTTGTTGTATATATTTATTTTATTCACAATTTGTTTTCTTGTTATGTAATATATTGTAAAGTCTCGTGTTTATATCTTTTTGTGTCTTGAATGTCTTGTAGGTGATTTTAATATAAAGAAATCCGTAAATCATATATAAAATATTGGAAGAGAAGAATTCCTCATCTAAGGTGTGAATTGAAAAAGTGTCTACCTTCAACCATTTTCAATGCACAAGAACACTACCTCATACACCAAGTTGAGGAGATTGAATTGTGTGGACCTGCACACACTCGGTCAATGTGGATGGTTGAGAGGCACTTCAAATTTTTGAAGGCTTTGGTTCAGAAAAGAGCACGTCCTGAGAGTTCTACGGATGAGGGATATATGATATACTAGACTATGGTGTACGTTACTGAATATCTTCCTAAGCTTGCAACAAAGATCTATATAGATCGCAATTGGGATCTCGACACCATTTGAAAATTTGAAAGGGAGTACTTGATGGGGAAAGGTAGATTGAGGAAAGTGAGAGGTAATAAATCATAAGATTCTATTATAATTGTTAATCAATTATTAATCTTCAAAATAATCAGTTGTAAGTCATGTATTTATTTTTTGTACAGCTGCTCGAGAGTGGGATGCAATACATTTGTATATTGCAAACAATCAAGATTGGATGACGGTATGGATTGAATGATGTCATCATTTAGGTCACACATTAACATGGGAATTTGTGTCTTCATTAGTTAAAGAAGCTCATCGTAATAGAGATCCAAATGTTACGCAAAGGGAAATATATTTAGTATATGGATTAAGATATTTCTAGGTACGTATAAATTTATTAATCACCCGTACATTTATGAACTCCTGATGCAATAATTTATACATGTTTGACATATTTTTGCAGGTCAAACACAACAAGGCTATGTTTTGCAATGGTCATAAATTTTGCATCAAAAATTTGGATGACACAAAGAAAAATTGTGATTATGGGATAAGTGTAGTCTTTCAGGTGACTAATATTTCATCCAGAATCGACTTACATCCTCGAGAGTCTGAAAATTGATACAATGGCATTTTCGATGATATACTTGAGTGTGACTTTAATTCCTTCATATTATTTATCTTCGTTGTCAAATGGTACATGATATGACTTAATCAAAATGATCCTAATAGAACTATTATTGTGCATGACAATAGATTTCCAATGATTAATACAAGGTGGTTTGAGCCAGTTGGGGATGAGCCCTATGTTCTTCCAAGCCAATGTGAGTAGGTATTTTACTTAGAGGTTCCACATAATTCAGGTTGTTCATTTGTTGTTAGACATGATCCAAGAGGAAGGTCAATGAGGTATAATGCGAAGGAAGAAGAAGATTGTGAACAACTAGAAGATGATGTAGATGATGATCACGAATAATAGTTAGTCGATGATGTTCCTGACGCAACTTTTCTTGAAGAAGAAGATGATGATGACCATGATGATGCTACTAATGATGATGATGATGATGATGATGATTATGATGATGATGATGATGATGATGATGATGATGATGATGATGATGATGATGATGATGATGATGATGATGATGATGATGATGATGACGACGACGACGAAGACGATGATAATGACAGTGGTGGTAATGATGTCGATGATGACGATGATGATGGTGATGAGTTGGATGAAGAAGAAGATCAATGACATGAATAAAATATACAGTTATGTGATCATTGCTTAATCTATTTAATATTGATTTCTTGGTTGAAATGTACAGTTATGTGATCAATGCTTAATCTAATTTATTCATGATGTACCTTTTAATGTTTTTAATTTATATGGGATGCTTATGGTTTTTAATGTACTTACTATATATTTTTGAGTATATTTATCATGAATTTTTTAGCACATAAGATAATTGAATTACATATGTAGGTACCCAAACCCCTTTCATGAGCATCCCACACAGTCTCATGGATTGACATGTATAAGTCAATACACCCTATAGAGATTAATGCATTTTATAATTTGCAAAATATCTCGCATTAGTTTCTATCTCTCTCATTTGATGGAGTGCAGGTAGAAAAAAATAGGTATTTTTCAGATGTGTCTTCCTCGAGCAAAGGAAATATAGGAATGGAAGAAGAAAGTGAGTCATGCAGTATGTATGAATTAGGAAGATCAACTAGAGGTCAAAAGAGTAGAAGGAAATTCAATAAATGCATGAAATTTTTCCTTGCTCAAGGGGGGTCATGTTCTTATGATGATGAGAGAAAAGGAGACAATGAGGTGCCCTTTAGGTACCAATATCTACAGAAAAAATGGGTACCCAAGGAACTTCCTCCAATAAACACTGATTTTAGTGTTAAAGGCAAGATATAGCACATTGTACCATCGTCAATACATGGTTTGGGCCTATTTTCCATGGATGGCATAAAGGTCTCTTACAAAAAAGTTGTCAAATTGATGGAGTATGTTGAACCTTGTTACAATTACATAACTTGGATGCGAATTGTTCGATATAAAAAAAGTATGTGTAGGTATGCACTCTTGGCAAATAATATTCAACAAAAAGACAATAAGAAAAGTAAAATAGTGGCTATATACATTGACGGAAGGCCAAAAGTATCAGGGAATATTGTAGGTTTTATAAATAGCACACGACCTCTGTCAACTATTAAGAAACCCAATTGCATATTTGAGGTGCACGAGGGAAATCATGTATTTGTATGTGCGATAAAATCAATAGGTGCAAGGGAAGAGTTGCTTATTGATTATAATTTGAAACACATAGATACAAACAATGTCACTATCATGGGGGTTCCGGTATGTACTATGTAACATTAAATAATTGAGTTGTTTGAGTCTCCTCACCATCCACCTCATCTCCATCATCATCTTCTAATAAAATTTATTAATCTTGTCCTTTCTAATTATTGGTTAACTTTAAATAAGAACAAGGGGCCACAATATGGAGCAGCTACATTAAGGGGACAATGATGATACTGCAGGCACTTCTTCCCAGTAGGTAAACCTCTTTTTATTGTACTACAAATTAGATAGAGGAAAAATGTTAAATAGTGTTTTTATTATGTTCTTTTCATCACAATTTAGGATTAATTCTAAGTGTTAGTAATATTGTTGTCATAGACAAGTGGTCTACAGAGAAAGGGAAAGGAACCCATAGTCCCTCAGGAAGAGTCCTTTGATGAGGACCTAGATTTTGATTTCAATATTTGTGATGACCTAGCCTCTACAATTAAAAAATGGCTCCAAATATTTGGAAAAAGAGTTGCTCAATTGGCATCTCTATTCTCTTCGACAACTGAGTCACAAAAGAGGAAAACTGAAATTATGCACCTATCTCAAAATAATAGAGTAAGTATTAATGTAATTTTTAATTATAACAAAAGTTCAATAATATTTATTATGTTTTACTAGTCTTTTATGTTATTAAAAAATAAGCGGATGTGTTAATTTTATAAAAAAAATTGCATAATTTTGATCCTTGTGGCCATGATGAGGGTACTATAGGTGGTTCAAGTAGATCGCATGTTGGACTATCTTTTTTTTACGCTCTAACAATATTGTCCATGCTAATCACTACATTTATTATGCTCTAACAATCTTATTCTTCAGCACCTATCAATGATCATTTACTATCGCCACCTCATACAATGATAGGCTCAGATGTACTGTCTCCTACAATGTCAGCAACGCGTAGCATGGCCAAAAACACCATGGCACCACATACTCATACACAATTTTATTTTCTCTGTCATTATGTATATGTTTATTTCCCTTGAAGTATTCTTTCTTAGGGGCATTTCAAAATGGATTCAATTTATGCAACCGGAGATGCATCACATGATAATAAATTTCTTGAATGTACTTGTATTCCTATTATGGGAATGGTGAAGGATTGCATATTGCTTGTGAGCGACGAAGAAGGAGTTCCCTTGAAAATAGCAAAACTTCTAGGTACTTTAAAGATTGGACCTTTCTTTTACTATACAATCATATGTTAATTATACCTTGCATTCAATATGAGAAGCTTACATATATTGTATTCTTATTTTATACTATTATATCATTCAACTAATGATCCCATGATTATTTTGTAGGGAATGATTTTTTTTATGGTAAACTTAATGACGGGTGTTTGCAGATATTCAGGCCCACCATCTATACATAGTGGAACATCATATCTAAACTAAAACCCCAATCCACTATTTTGATTTCATATCATTGCTAGGATAGTTATCATTACATCCATTTCTTAAACTATATTAAAGGTAAGTTCACTTCATTTTTGAATCTAACACTATTTTTTTCTTAAAAGGTGGAAAGTCCAAGATATAAAGTTAAAGGATGCTCTCATAGAGAGTATGACAAACTTATTTGGACCTCATGCATTTGAGAAAGATAAGATCCTTCAGAAAGCTGGGTTATGTTTGAGGTATATTAGGGACCAGTACAGGTGTACATTATAAAAAAAAACCCAAAGTACCAGCGCCCCCCTTGCAATCCTGATTTAGAGTGGCAACGTCTTATTATGGATGCGAATGAGAAAAATAAAATAAAAAAAAGGAATTACACCACCAGACCATAAAAGAAGGCATGTGATACTATTAAGAATGTAATTGTGTACTAAATACTCTTCATATTTATATGAACTAACATATTTCAATATCTTCATAGATTACCTGAGACATCAAAGGCAACAAAGGCAAGACTAGAAAAGAATAGCCAACACAAGCTCGGCTCTGGTGGTTATTCCAAACTTGCTGCATGAGTTGTAAGTGTTAATTTTATCAAATTTAGATGAGGAAAAATACAATATGTAGATGGGTTTAACACTAAAAATAATAATTTGATCTTTATAATATTTATTTATAATTTTCAGTCTTTTTTGTTTTGATGAAACAATGAAATAAAATTTGACGATACCAAGCAAAAATGTAGGGCACGGAGTTCAATATAAGTTTCACAGAAGAGGATAAGAGAATTGGCTTCCAACAACGCTATACAGTCATGGCTAAAATAATAATAAGTGCACAAGTTCCTACTGATGGATCCGTCGTAGTAAGTAAGCTAAATGATGATTATTTAAAATTTAATTATTTACCAATTATTTTATTTGATGTTAAGTTCCAACATAAAGTGAGCATATTTGTTTTAAGTAAGAAAACAATGATAACATGAATGTGTATGAAATTGCAATGCAACCTGCCAATTATGGTACACAACCTATGCGTGATGATGTTGGGTCAGATGTGCATCACAGTGATGGAGGTATACATTTTCTATTTAATTTTTTATATGTAATTATTAATACAAGTAAACATATTAAATTGATTGGTGTAGTAATACAAATTTAATTGCAATAGGTGTTTGGATTAATGTAACAATTTTTATTGTAGTTGCTGAGAGTGTAGATGCCACTGTTAATGAGAAGGTTGAGGTTGAGGCCAGACAACCTTATCTTGAAGTTGATGATGTGAGTAGATCAGGTAAAGAGCTATACCATTATGTCCTCTAAAGTACTGAAATACTTGTAACAAATTATAATAAAATGTTTTTAATTTAACCCTTTTATATGTTATTGCACATGACCCCCATTTGCATCAATAGAGAACTAGGCCTACATTGAGATCTGATGAGAGGGGAGATGATCATGATGACATCGATTCTCCTCTTAACAATTTCTTCTTAAAATAGAGAAAACCTGCAAAGAAAAAAAAAGAAATGATTGCCATATATGCACCTTAATTGATAATGACTAATTTTTATGTGCCAATGAATTTAATTACATGCTATTGAATGTTCATAAATTTTATAATGTGTTAATGAATGTTAATGAATTTTATCGTGTGATAATTAATGAATGCTACATTTTATTAATGGATGAAATAATGAATGAATGTTAGATGTTAATAGGGAATTTAGAGTGATGTTAGGGGGGAGGGGGTGCAGCCAAATGAGCTTCCACCTTCACATGGTTGGCCTTATTTAGTAAATAATATAAAACTATTCTTGAAACAAAGTGAAGCTCAATAAGGTTGTTCCTTATCTAGGGTTTCAAATGAGCCTTTATCCCACTCTCAACATTGCAAGTCTTCAAGTGGTATCTCCATCTCCCACTGACATATTTTCTTTCTCATAAGAACTCTTATTGAGCTCTGATACCACTTGATGCAGAGCTTATAGATTCACTTGTCCTCTAGGACTCAATCTCTCAACTTTTCAAGTAGATCTCTTAGTATAGGCTCTACACCTTTGAAAAATATAGGCTCTACACCTTTTAAAACTATAGGCTCTACACCTTTGAAAAAAACTTCTAACTTCAATATAGCATCCAAACTTGATGATTCAAGTTCCTATTTTGGGTTGATTTGGACAATAACTCTCAATGAACCTACTTGGGTACACCAACTATTGGTAAAACACAAGAGGCTATGTAAAATTGAGCATTGATCATATGGTTGTCTTGAATGCATTTCTTGTTTATGATGATAACTTAGCAAGTATAATATGCACAGATGATCTCAATAGAAAAAAGTTAGTAACATTAGATAATTTGAAGTAATCATACTTCCTTGGTCTTAATCAAAGTGTTTTTGACCCTCTTTTATGTTCTCGATACCTTCTGGGAAGTTACTAGACCTAATTATGACCTTATTTAGGAGTTTGGACCCTGAAAATATCATTTTTATGAAGTTTTAGTCCTTTCTAAAATTGAGCATTGATCATATGGTTGACTTGACACTTAAAGTCACCCTATGTCAATGATACTATTCACTATTGTAATATTCTCAAGTGAACATTATTGGCTGCACTTTTGGTTTTATCTTCTCAGAAATATCGATTTCTTTACTTGTTGATATCTTGTCACGCTGCATTTTCACTCGTCAACTAATTTATTCTCTATTTCTATTGCTACAACCACAGGATTTATTCTCCTATGATGTATATTTTTGTCATTGGGTTATTCTTATTGTCCTATGACTATTTCAATGCAATTAAAACAATAACAAGTCCTCCTTAAAGAAACAATATGAAATGAAAGAAAGAGCTATTTGTCACAAGATCTTTCCCAAAACTGCAGTTTGCCCCATGAAAAATGACCTCTTTCATGTATGCACATGCTTTGACACTATAATGTCTCTGGTTTGATAATTACTCTTTGCTTGAATCTGAAACCAATGCTTTTTGTAAACTATGGATTTCATTACATAGTAACTCTGTAGAGTAACTCTATTTTCTCAATAAAACAATCCCCTTGAATATTTCTCATGTGAAACATCCATATGATATCTATTTTAAATCCATTTTACTGAATTGGAAGGTATTTATACTGGTGATCTAAATTTCCATTACCTCCCTTATAGTTGTATCTCTTCATTGAATATGATTCATGATTGTTGTTATAATATTTATCGCTACAAAATTACTTTTGGATTAGTAATTGATGCTTTTATACTTGTAGTCCACTGCATTATTTTCTTCATGCTTTGTTTGGTGTGAATGTCTCTGAATAAATATCTATCCCTGGGTTTATCTACTATTCATGTTTCTTATAATTGATGTGATTCTTCATGAATTTGATACACTTGATAATGGTAGACTCTTTTACTGTGTTCATTCTTTTCCTTAACAGTTTCATCATAAATTTAGAAGATAGAAAAATTCAGAATAGTCTGTTTCACATTGTCCTTCTCCATATAAAGCTTTTGTTCAAAATTATTGTGATCACCATTCTATGACATTTAATTTATCATAATTTACCTTTTTATTTTGATTCATAAGATTACTACCTTCCTATGATGAAACAAATTCTAAAATAATTAGTCTTTACTTTGTATACTTTCACTGCTCTTTGACATGGTTGCTTAAGGATTCAAAATTTGTTGCAAATATCTTGTAGCTTTCCTTATGAATATCACATCACTTTATAAAATCATTTTTTTGTCCATTGGATATGAACATTTTTCCTTTATGAAACCATGCTCTTCCTTTCTTAAGAATTGTAGTTCTAAATGTTGAGAAGTAGTGCTAGTGACAGGCTTTGTGATACATGTCTGGAAATACATGCTAGAAAGAAGTTTAAATGATAAAGAGAGAGGAAATGCATTTCAAGCAAGTCTTCTAGTGATTTTTTCTTCTCCTTCTTTTCTTTCGAACATTTTAACTGTTTCTCTTCATAGAATTGTAGAGTTTTGAATATACTCATAGAAACACACAAACAACCATGTATCTAGTCATTAGAAAGTTCTAATTTATAACTTTCAATTTTAAATAAAAATAAATAGCAAGGTCACTTTGGGGTGTTTGGTGACTTTGGAGATTTGTGTAGTATATTGAAATTTAGAAATATTGATAGTTAAGATGTTGTTTTGATTAAGTAAAAGCGGAATTTGAAAGGTCCTGAAACCTTGTACAAAAGATCATAAGATAGGCATTACTGATCAACTAATAGCTAAAAGACAAAAAAAAAAAAAATACAAAGCTAGGGCCCGAGGCCACACAAAATAGAAATAGAAAAAGACAGCGCTAGAAAAAGATAGCAAATAGGGAGCACAAAAGATAGCAGCTAGCTTGTTTTCTTCAGTTCTTTAGCCTTCTCAGCGAGAAGCTCCATGTTGTGCACAGAGATCCTGAGATCTGCAAGATCAGTGTCTTTCTTCTTTATACTAGCATGGGTTCTGATGCTAGAACCCACTTCCTCTTTGGGATCCTTGTTCTCCTCCTCCCTATTAGCCTCAATCTTGTCCATTAAGTTCTTGCACTATTCAGTAGAGGCTTTCAAAATATTGAAGCTTTGTTCACTTATATTTTTAAGCGTCGTTTCCATCTTCTCCATTTTCCCTTCCATAGTAGTAATGTGAACCTCATTATTACTAATCTCTACACCTTTTCTCATATTTTTTATCTTTTCTTCCATAGTCATCACTTTAGTTCCTAGCTCCCCAAAAGCTTCCCCTTTGCTGATACTTAAGATGTTATTAGTGTTTGGTGACTTTTGGAGATTGGTATAGTATATTGAAATTCAGAAATATTGATAGTTAAGATGTTATGAAAAAAAATTAAAAATCTATTGTGTGCACTTCAACATTTTGAACATTCATATATCAATCATCACTCTCAAACTCAGATTCCTTTAGTAGATGGTATTTCATTACCACCATCTTATTCAAACAGCTTCATCCACCATGACTATTGAATAATGGAAAAGTGCATTTTTGCATGGCTTTGATTACAAGATCTACTGGTTTTCTTGCAAAGGGTATTCTCTAATTTCTTGTTCTTTTATTTGTTAAGTAGTTGCCTTGAATTTTGCATTATTTTCTTCATTGCATGCTAACTGAACATGACTTTCTTGGTTTTCCAAAGTCTTTAAAGAGAAGATTTTACAAGTACAACCCTCTATGGGGACTTTGTTCCTACTTATCAGGGCTTCAGATGTTTCATCAGCCAAAGCAAGGCTTCACAAAGAGGCTAGCAAACTAATCTATTTTAGAATGTGTAGTTTCTGTTAGAAACACTGAGAGCGGGGGTGAATCAGTGTTTATCAATTATTTATATTTCAGCCAATTAAACATATATCAAATGTGCATTCAAAGAATCATAACACAAGAACACATAACATAAGATATGATTACGGATAACCTTGATCAGAGGAAAACTCCGGTGGGGATTAGTACCCACAAAACATTGTACTAGGTATAATGAACCTGTTAAAGTTCCTTTGCCCTGTTAGAAGCAGTCTTTACAATTTGAGTACAATGACCTAGTTAAAGGTCAGACCCTGTTAGGATTCTTTTACAAAAACTGTGTTAGGGTTGTATGGCTTACTACCTAGGCTCGTTGCCCAAATAATATGAAGGCTAAAACCCTCTGAATGTTGATATGCACTATATCAAAAATGAACTGTTGTAGTGACACTCTTGTCTGATCAGTTCTATGTATGTGTGGATGCTCTTACTCCTTTAAAGAGATATATCATCTTCTGACTTCATTATACTATCCCTTTGTAACTTATTCTTGCACAATAATTGACTTCTATTCCACTCTATAACATAACAATACATTACATACTTATATCTTTACAAACGAATAGGCGCAACCCAAAACATAACACTTAGTCGGCCTATTAACAAAATATACAATGCTTCTGAACAAGTTGGCTCAAGCATGTTTACAACAACATTAATTACATCATAAAAAACTTATAACTAAAGGTGCTTAGCCTTAGCATCACAAAATAATACACGCTGATCAAAATAGTAGTCGGCTTCTGTGCTCTATATTCTGGACTATTTTCTGGACTGTGCAGTGTACTAATATGTCTGTATCTTTTCCGTACTGATGTTCTGTACCTTTCACATTTGGATATAGCATGTATATACATCATAGAGTATATACCTAAGCATGCATGCTCTAGTGTGATCTCTAACATGTGCACTGATGTGCTGATCTCTGTATCTCTCTGTCTGTCCTGTTTTTTGTACTTAGTCATTTTATCTCCTAAGTTATCTTTGACAGAAACTTAGTATGACTTTTTTTCCATGATTGACAACACAAAATAAGCCATGCTTCCTCAAGAATTCAACTTTCCAACAATCTCCCCCTTTGTCATTTATGGAAACAAAGGAATGTGGCTAAGTTACTCAAAATGACTTCATTCACAAATGACTGTATATCATAACTTAATGAAATATACATATATACTACTCTACATATACACATTCTATACTACTCCCCCTTTGACATGAATGAAAAATGTGTGCAAAAACCTATAAGTCTTCATACTTACTCCATATATATGTCTGGGTACACAACTTGAAGAGACTGAATCTCTTTCTGCCATAATGCTTTCATTGCATCAATTGTTTGGAGGTGCGCGCATAAAGCATATGTTAACTTCTCCATTTTCACTAGATCTGAGCAAGGACCTTGATCATAAGTCTACATTGTGTCATCTATCTATTTGATGTTCTCAATAAGAACTGCTAATGCAGGCGCAAGTGCATTTCTCAACTGAGTTTGTCTAACTCTTATCTTGCTTATTTCAATCTTGGCCTTCTCAATTTTGTCCATTTGTCCTTGGTAGACATTATTGCATATGTTCATGTCCTGCATGGAATTATCAATAGATTTTATTATGTTGTCCACCATTTCCTCTACTTCAGCTATCTTTTTAGTGTGCTCAAAGGTGAGGTTCACTCTATCCATGCAGTTTTCTATGACTTTCTTCCCTTTTTCTGCCAACTCTTTCAGTATAGACTATCCAATCTTCAGAGAGTTCAGATCCAAGGTAAAGCTCTTCACCACTTCATTCAATCTTTCCTTCTTATACTCATCTTTTGCAATCTTAGTAGTTATCTCTACTAAGCTGGTGAAGTGTGACTTGAAGTTTGTTAGTACACTATCCACATGTTCAACAGTTTGAACTTTTGCAACTTTCTTATCAGCGGGAACTAACTCATTCAGAATTTTTATTGATTCAACAAAGCGTGGGTTCCTCATCACATGTTTCTCCTTTGCCTTTTCCATAGCAAGGATGTTGATCTTAATGAGTTCTTCTTCTTCCCATGTGTCAAAACTTGCTGAGTCAGGAGTTAAACTTGACAACAATGAGGTGGATGGTGACAAAATAGTATTCTGACTTGTGTCTACACATTCACTTTTGATATGTACCTCTTTAACTGGTGACTCATCAACTTGAGTGTCTTTCTCCTTATCCAAATCTATTGGATCAATAAAAGGAACTTCATCCTGTTGTAAAGATGTATCATCAATGTTCATGTCCTTGGTGTTATCAAAGGCTTCATCAACTTTATCCATATCATTATCTAAAGTTGTCATAGAAATCTTTGCATAATCAATCACTATAGTGTCCTCTGTGTCTTGAGTTGTCTCAGAAGTTATTGTCACTGTGGGCGTAGAGACTTGTGGACCTATCATGGGCGCAATCTGAATTACTGGAGTTGTATCTTGTTTAGGAGGAGCTAGAGTAACTTTTATTGTAGGCGTCATTGGTGGATACATGTGTCTGTCCATAAAGACTTGTACAAATGCCTTTTCAGTCTCCTTTCCAACCTGTTCATATTCCTTGTTCATTATCTGTAAATTCCTTGTCTTACTACGGAGATGAGGCTTTACAAGATCTAGCAAAATAGCCTTCTCATTATATGAACAAATAGGGAGAAGAGTATTCAGAGTTTCTTCTCTAATCTTCATGTCTTCCTCAATATCATGTCTTTTCATAATTTCCAATACATTCCATAAGTTATCCGGTATCACTGTCTTAAGTTCAAGAACTGATTTCTTAAACTTGATCATA
>MU228128.1:2068937-2080794 GCA_018584345.1 Thuja plicata | reverse complement strand
CTGACGCGCAGGTTGCTGACATCTTCACCAAACCCTTTGCATCTCCGCGCTATCTTCAGTTGCGTTCTATGCTTGGGGTGACGGAAGTTGTCCTTGGGGGGTCCTGTTGAGGCCTTCCTTCCTTCATCTTTCTTTTCAGCATGTTGTTGTATCTCTTTTTGGGGTAGGGTTTTTCCCATTGGGTTTTCTCTATTTCCCCGGTTCACAGAGATTTCTTTGTTGTTGGGTACCTGATCAGGCCTTGTTGCCGGGACCCATTTTTCCTGCTTTCATAGCTGTGCTAGGTTAGTTTCCTCCTGAGCTTCGCTTAAGGGGGGGTGTTAGAGTAATAGTCAATTTACCTTTATAATTAAGTCTATCTGATTTAATTATTAAAGGTCGCTATTATTCTATTTACACTTAAGCTTGTCATTTAGGTGCATAATAATTAATATGTTTATTAATTATTAAATGCACAAACCTAGCTTTCTCCGGCTTTAGGGTTTCTCACCTTATAAGCCTCTTTTTTTTAATTATTGTTTATTCTTTTGAGAAATAACATTTTAGCTCTCACTCCACTGAGATTCTCAAAACCCTAGCTCTTTCTCTCTCACAGGTTGTTCTACAGCTTTCGGTATTTTGCTTGCAGGTGATCTTGGTTTTTCTGTGGATTTGCACATTTGTGAAATCCTACATCAACCACATACATAACAATTGTATCCTCCATTAAATTTTTGTCACTTAAATTTGATTCTGTAACAAATCAATCTACTTTTTATTGCCCTCCACATGATTTTTGGAAACATTGGGTTACCCGTTACTCACAAGTAAACTTTGCTGAAACTTTTGGCAGGAATGTGCTCATTGTATCTGTCTGATTTGATCACTATCTTGATGGCCTTCTCTCCCTAATCTATTAAAGCGGTCATCTCTCCTTTCTTAATACATGTTTCTTTCTTAGATGGTCGATACAACACCTTTTATAGCATTTGAAATATGATGCTTCACATTCAGTATCCTCTGTTTGATAATTACATATGTTGTCCTTAGTACTTCATTTTTCAATCTACATCAAGATGTGTACAGTTGGAAGGTTTCATATTAGAATAACATGTCCCTTCAATAACTTGATTTTTATTTCAAGAGTTTGTCCTCAATAAATGCCTCCTATTCACTTCATGTAGATTTGTACATTTTCCAAAGAAATGAGTGTTCATGTTGTGCCACCTCATACAATTATGATAGCGAATTTGCTTGCCTTTTGGAATTACTCCAAACAATGATTATGATTAATTTTTATTTTTAATCATTTTTATGGAACATTTTGATCAATTCTCTTGCTAAAAGATGTTATAATAATCTAAACTTAATATAAGCAATAGGAAGTTGAATGAAATGTAACCAGTGCCTTCGCGGTTTTCATAGGGGAAAAATCAATAGAGAAGATTTTGTTGGGGATAGACATGGAAATTATCCTGTACATCACTAGTTTGAAACCTCTAGAGGCCATGGGGAGATCAACTTCAATGTTAGAAAATTATATGGAAAGAATGAACACTTTAGATTGTTTTGATGGTCTTTCTTCTCTCTGCAAGATTGGTTAGATGAAACAATCATGTCCTCTTTTTCAAATAATAAATTCCTTTGATGTACTTAATTGGAAATTGATATTAAATATATTTTAGTTGTCATTTGATCATATTTGTATTCAATTATCAATTTACAATTTATATTAATTATCTTTTAATTATCATTAGAGTTGATAAATGTGTCACAACTAGAACCATCTTTTGTTTATATTAAGTTTAACTACGCCCTTAAGGAGTGACCCAATTAACTAATGTGTGGACTGCAACTATTTCACCTATAGGTATCTGATCCCACTATAACAATAAATGGCATCCCATTTTGCACGTCTTACAAGTTTTAGGTTCGATTCTCCAAATCACCATGAAATTTTTCTTCACATCTGTTTGCTCAATCTCAAGGTCAATAGTTTTCACAATAGAAAATAAGAATCACCTGGATGCCAAAGCTTACCAATCATAAAAGAAACCTATCATAATAAATTCCCTTGTGCTTCTCAACACTACCATCAAAACAAGTCTTCCTTTGGATAGCCAACCAACAAGTTTAACAATACCTTTGGACTATAGCTTCTTACCTAATGAATAGATTTCCTTCCTCAATTTTTGCTATAGCTTCTTACCTAATGAATAGGTTTCCTTCCTCAATTCTCAAAAGTTTAATCTTGCTTCATTATTATCTGTATCATGTCTTCATGTATTGGATAAAGGTCATACAAATCTTTTGTCATATATTTCATTATGAAATTGTCTGTACATATGGGTTTGTCATCGCCATTCTTAATAGTTGTTTATCATTTCAAATATATAAATATAGGTAACTTAACTGTTAGAAATTGTTTTTAGAAAATTGATAAGTTTAGGATATAATCTTGTTTATTTTATTTGAATTATTTCTTAATATATTCTTATATTCCATGCTTTGAGTCTTTATATTTTGGAAGGAGTTGGTTTTACAGTTTTACTCTCTTCCTTATTATGGATTGTCCAATGTGATTTGAAATGAAACATCTATGATGACATAGTTTATGCAAACTATATATCTTCATGTAGGGTAAATGTTTTGTTGGAAAAATGCTGGGGATATGAAATTCCCATTCTAAAATGGGGACATCTGGGCTGCTTTTGTGATTGTCTTTGAAAGGCTCATGCATGATATTATCTATCTGGTATTCAGCTATTAAAATTTGTAGTTTTATTTTCATCTCTCCTATTTCTAAGAAAAATTAATATAAAATATGATATGCAACGTTGATGTTTTTTTTCAAATCATCTAATACAATTTTATTTTTATCAAACTACATTTTTCTCTTGATAGATTACATCCTCATCCCATTACATTCAATGGAGTGAAAGTATTTGAGCATTTAATACTATGGGTTACATATTTGATAATTTTGAGTGATATTGAATATTGTTTATTGGCAATATAGGCACAACCATGATGAGATGGGATGTCAAAAAAAAAAGGAAAAGATGAAACAAAAGAAAGGAAAAGAAGAGATCAAAGGAAGGAAAAGAAGAGATGAAGATGACGTGGTAAGCATACTTTTTCTTCTTTTTGAAACTGAGTTGTACCGGAACACAACGAAAACATAGATTAGAGAATATGAATACATTAAATCATTTGCTAAGCTTTAAGCTATAAATTTGCATGAGGCCCCTTAACATAAATTATTGCATAGTTACAATTGATAGAATGTTTATTGCAGAGCAATAGTTTGAACATAGTATTCTTAACATATACTTGATTTATGAATGCATTGTCAAATTATCCATTATAGACTTTAGACAACCTACAAATGCATCTACTCTACCTCTACCTATAATCTCCCTCTCTAGATTCTAAATCCTAGAAAACCATAATACTCTATTATAAAACTCCAGCCCTTAAATCTCAAATCAAAAATACCTTTATCTCAACAATTTTTTTTTGAATATTTTATCTTTCAGCTTTAAAACATGGAAAAAACCTAAAGATATGAACCAAGATGATAGGAATGGAGAAAAACATTTTATTTTCCTCTTCATTACATATAAACTGCACTACTCTTTTAGATGAAATTCAACCTTCAAAACATAAAATTTCTGCTAACAGCTGATAAGTAAGTTTGATAGTAAAAGGCGGTGTTGCACCAACATGAGATCATGTTGCTGATAACACTATAGCATTTCTCTCAAATACTGCAAAGCTCCTATAGGGAAGATTGAGTAATTGTGTGTATGTTTAAAGTTTAAAAATTGAGGAAGGAAACCTATTCATTAGGTAAGATAACACTACCTTTGGACAACCAACCAACAAGAATTGAGGAAGGAAACCTATTCATTAGGTAAGAAGTTATAGCAACCACTTCTACCTATAACTTATGTTCCATGTCAATACAGCTAATTATACTCCTATTCCATCAATTTAATATTCATTCATTCTACAACTCCTATTTGTAATGTCTCCAATTTTTAATAAAATATCTTAATTAGGTTAATTAATTAAATGGTCCTAAAAATTAAATAATATCATATGGACTTATTTAATTAATTAATATAACTAATAAAGGGTCCAAATAATAATTAAATTTTTTCTTTTGATACTTCAAATATATGCTTGTAATGGGTTTGTAATAACAGATAACAAACAACATTTTGTACCTCTTACAAGTTTTAGGTTCGATTCTCCCTTTCGCAGTAAGAGCAGCACTGAAAAAATTGAGGAATGGATTGAGCGTATGAGGCTAAAGGGGTAAAATAAATTTCTATAAGACGTAGTTTCATCCCAATGAAGTGGTTTCCTAATGCTCTTATTTCCTGTTAGACGCTCACTGCTTTGGAACTTTCATATTTATATTTTAATGAAATTCTCGAGTCTTGTCTAGGCTTTCCTAGCCTCGTATCATGTTCTCTACACTTTATTATTGCATAAACTAAAAAAAAAAATGTAATTGAAAATTTTATAGGTCTATGCCCACAGCGTCAAATTTTGTGACTTAGTGACTATTATGGGTTAAACAATTTGAAAATATACGCTCAACATCTCAAATATTTCAAGTTGAAATACTGCTCCTTCCAAACATTGATTGTAGATTGCTCTCAATTGTTATAACTTGAAGTAATCAGTTGTCAATTTAGTGCTCTGGAAAGAAAAAATTGTCCTGGATTATCTTCATTTAAGTGGAACTGCCCTACAATTTATATAGTTAAGTTATTTGTTTCCAATTCTTGAGAACATTGTTTGGTTCATGCAAGTCATCGTATTTTTATAGATAGATCCTTTATTGAGTGGAGTAAAAAAATATTGTGAGCTTTCCATATTCTTTAAGTATTTTGTCATAATTTTATTTGTACATTGATGAGAATCAATGATCGAGAGTTTTTAGATTTGAAAAAGACATATATATATTCAGTGGAGGCCAGAAAGGATATTTGGAGATTTGCTAGATGTCTAAAATTCTAGAGAATATCTTCTTTACTGAGCTGAGGTGGGACAAAATTGAGGACAAGGATTTCCAGATTGAGTACTAGTGCAAAGATGATGATTCAGTAACCTACATCTATAAAACCTTCACAAATATTCCTTCTTTGACCTCCACTCATACCTCTTCTCAGAATCTGGAAACTTTGGATATTGTTTCTCATCCATGCATGAAATGTGCTAGTGATCATATAAAATTCCTTCAGGCCTCTAGTACTAATGAGTTTCACAAGTGTAAAAGGTTTTTGCTAGACTGGGATCAATTATGAGAAGCTAAAAACAAGATAATATTATAGTATCTTTCATATTTTTTTCCTTCTCTTCATCTTTAGTAATATATTGGATATTGTGCAGTGTACATAAAGGTAAGGCAGTGATTATTATCAATGATCAGAAGGTATAAGTCTTTAAGGCCTTACCCATTAGCTAGGAATAAAGATAGCAGAGCTCAAGAGACCATAATATTCAGTCTCTATCTTTGGTCCATACGATTGAGGAAACATTTTATATT
Source organism: Thuja plicata (assembly GCA_018584345.1). Classification (NCBI taxonomy): domain Eukaryota; kingdom Viridiplantae; phylum Streptophyta; class Pinopsida; order Cupressales; family Cupressaceae; genus Thuja; species Thuja plicata. Next base: position 2,075,252 of record MU228128.1, on the reverse strand, counting down.
TAGTTATCTCATCAAATGTGGGGATCAGAAAGAATTTAATAGTGCTATTTTCATGTATAACATACATTATTTAAATTGATGTTGCACAAATTTATCTACTTCATACACTTGTAGACTACGAGGAAAGCAAGAATGAAGCATCCCCTCCCATGGACTAAGCACTATAGGCCACAGGAGGAGATGCTTCTTTATCATTGTCCTTTTAGTCCACAAGTGCGCAAACTAAATAAATTTGTGCAACATCAACTTAAATAATAAGTTAACATGAAAATAATCCCCGCATTTTATCAACTAATGAAATATAACACACTTTGTCAGTAATATGGACCAAAGATGGAGACCCTCTATGATGGTCTCTTGATCTTTGTTATCTTTAGTGTGCCAAGCCGTCATAGTTCTGATGCTAATCACAATTGTTTTGATGGCAGTTCTATACATCTAATGAGTACTCCTATAGAAGCATCTACATTTTTGATAGTTTGTTACGATGGCATGGCTATAAATCTGATGGGTTGTCTTGTCAGAAAAACTACATTTGCGACAGGTAGTTACAACGGAAGGGCTATATGTTTAACGGGTTGTCTTGTCAGAGTGTCATTTCATTTTTGTCAGCATCCCGACAAAAAATTGATGGATAGAATACATTTTTGACAGATCATTACAACAGCAATGCTATACATCAGACAGGGTTTCCTATTGAAAAAACTATATTTTTGACAGATAATTATGATGGCAGTGCTATACATTTGACAGGTTGTCTTGTTGGAGGGTCACTTGATTTCTGTTTGCATTTTGACAGGTGTGATGATGGATACATTTCATTTTCAATAGATAGTTACGATGGCTGTGGAATATATTTGACAGGGTTTCTTATCGTACAATCACTGTACATCTGATGGTATCCCAACAGGAAACCATCGGTTTTCAGATAGATGTACCATAGGAAATGCTATAATAAATTGGATATTAGTGTGGTAAGGTCCAACAGATATAGTGTAAGAATATCGACAATTACCACTTCCATTGGAATTTCCAATGAAATAACCACGACGGTTACAGCTGTCAAAGTACCAACAAATAGGCATTGAAAATATGACAGATAGCCATCTAAATTTGGCCTCAAATGTACTAGTGACATTACTTAGTATAAATACATCAAAGAGATACTGAAGAAATTTGGAATGGAATATTCTAGATGATTTGGGACACCTATGTTTACTAGACATAAGTTGTCTAAGGATGATGACTCAAAGGAGGTAATTCAGACTACCTACAGATCCATGATTGGTAAACTTCAATATGTTGTACACACTAGGCCTGATATTGCATTAGTAGTTGGTATTATTGCAATGTTTTTAGATAATCCTAGAGAGAATCATTTGATGGCTATCAAAAGGATTCTGAGATATCTTAAGGGCACTGAAGATTATGGATTATGGTATAAGTAAGGAGGAAACTTTGATTTGAATAATTTTATTGATGTTGATTGGGCAGGTAGTATTGATGACAGAAAGAGTACCAGTGGTGGAGCATTCTTTCTCGGAAAGAGGTTAGTCTCTTGGACCAGCAAGAAACAAAATTGCATTTCTCAGTCTACAACAGAGGCAGAGTATGTTGTTGCAACAATGAATTGTTCAAATATCATATGGTTCAAAGAGTTGTTGTCAGGTGTGAAGGATAAAATCAAAGAACCAGTTATTATCTACTGTGACAACACTAGTGCTATTAACATTTCAAAGAACCCTGTGATGCATACTAAGACTAAGAATATTGAAATAAAGTATCATTTCTTGAGAGAATTGGTTCAGGACAAGGAAGTAAGGTTGGAATATGTGAGTACTAAAGAACAAATTGCATATGTATTCACAAAACCTTTACCTAAGGATGAATTCTTGTATCTTAGAGGAAAGCTAGGGGTGATTCCCCTAGCTGAGGCTCACTAAAGCACAATTTAGTGATGCATCAACCGAGCCACAGTGAAGATCTAACAAGTTGATGTAGATTTTCAGAGTTTATTGAATATGAATTAGTACAACAGGTACATTACAACTTCATTGGGTAGATTCTTTGGCATTGGTTGTCAAAGAGGGAGAGATTATTGATGGCATGCCAAAGAAATTATTGAGGAAGAGTTATTGATGTCAGAGGGAGAATTTTTATCATAAATAGTGATTGTGAAGACAAAGGAAGTTTTCTAGATGGGAATCAGAATGAAGCTAAGGACATTATAAAATTTTATTCTTGTTTCTGTTGCTCTAGAATTATTTGTATAATGACATGTTGTGTTTCTATCAATGCCAAAGAGGGAGATTGTTGAAGACAATTATTCAATTGTATATTTTCATTGATGTTACACAAATATATACACTAATGTAGTTATTTGTTATATTAACTGAGCTGTGTCGGTTAATAAAGGAAGTTTATTACTAACCAAGTTCACTCGGGCCTTACAGTAAGTTTGGTTTTAGCCGGAGTATCGATCATGCATCGAAGGATTACAGTGTCAACCAAGTTATGCATTTAGTGTCAGTCGAGTAACAGCAGTTTACACTTTATGTTTAATTGGTTAATTGTAGCCAATAGACTTAAGTTTTATTATTGGAAGGGTATTCAAGCCGACTTGACAAGGCCTATCATATATATACAAGGTCAAGTTTGGATTGATTTTTTTGGAGAAGAAGAGTTCTTTGATATGAATAATGAAGGTGAGGTAAGAGGGAATTCTGATTAAGGATAGAATATCTAGACTGAGCTGCAAAAGAAAATTTGATCAATAAGGATCCAGTTAAAGCCAGAATAGATATCCGAATCAGAAAATATAGTTGCTTCTTCAAATAGTTCAAACTCATTGTTACTCTCTAACAATAGTAGAATTGATCCAAATATCTTTACAGAGTAGACTTAATAGTTTTTCATAAATCCTCTCACAAAGTGGCATTTCTACATTGAAGTATCTAAAGACCTCTAACAAGGCCACTCCTAAAAGGGTGATTAAATCCTCTAACAAGGTCACACCTTACAGTGTATTTTGTAACCTTTAACAGGGTTGGCTCCTAACATGGCTCACTTCAGAAGAGTGAAAAATAGTAACTAGTTGCAATTGGTGGTTTTCCTAAATTGGGTTTCTATGGTAAATCTTGGTGTCATATGTGTACATGTTATTTTATTTATGCTTTATGTTTCTGCACTTAATCACTAAAGGATAATTACATTTAATATCTTAATATTTCTTTGTTAACTAAGTGACAGCCGAATATCTTTCTTAACCAAGTAATAGTGATAAGTTTGTTTAAGATATCTAAGGGACTTGGATTTGTTTTTGTGGTAACTGATTCACCCCTCCCCTCTTAGTTACTCAACTCATTTCCAACACTAACAAGGTACTAGTCACTCCTAACAAGGTGAACCCCTAAAAGGGTATTGTAAGGTCTTAGCTCGGAAACTCTTTTAACTGCAATGAAGAGATCTATGGGTGTAATCCCCACCGTATTTTTTTCCCTCTATCAAGGGTTTCCATGATAAAATTAGTGGTGTTATCATTTATTCTTTGTGGTTGACTAAATTACATTACGTTTATTGCATAGTTATAGTTGTTTGATTTTGTGTAAGTTACTTTAGAGCATAATCACATCTTTGGTTGAATCAGTATATGTTATATTTTTATTGACTCGCCCCCTTCTCAGTGCTTCTATATCAACAATTGGTAACAGATCCTTGTGCCCTTGAAGAAGTCTAACAAATTGGGAGAGATCCCTAAGGGGATATGAATTTTTATAGAAGACACCTTGCTGAGGATGAGGACATGATTGAGAAACTTAAAGACCAGTTGAAGATCTCTAGGGGTAAGAGATATGAGCTTCTCAAGAAGTTGACTGAAATCAAGATCTTATTAAACACCTTTCTAAGCAAAGTGGATCCGATGAATTTGCAGTTGAAGTTGTAACTTTGGAGAATGAGAAACTTGCAAAGGATAACAGGAACATGCACAAGATGATTAACAAGATGAAGCTAGAAAAGAAAAAAATGCAAAAGGAGTTACAAAATTTCTCATTAAGAATGGGTGAAGAACTTGAAGTAAGGAGAGCCGCAAATGAAGCTAAGAAAGTTTTTGAGGATTCCCTAAACGCAAAAGATGAAATCCTAGCACCTAAGGTGGATGACCTTTTCAGTTCTAAGAAAGAAATTTCTACATTGAGGGAACATCTACATGAGACTAATAAAGAATATGTTAATTCCATAGGTGAGAATGAACATCTGAGAGAGGAGAATGCAAAGCTGAAAGAAAATTTGAAGAGTTTTAATAACCTGTTGAATAAGTTCAACAAGAGTTCTTCTAAACTTAATGAACAACTCTCAAAACAAATGAGACATGGTGAAAGACAAGGAATAGGTTTTTCAAAATTTGAAGTCGGTAAGTTATCTGATACTAAGGAAACTCATGAAGAAGAGAAGACAACACCCAAGTTGAAAAATAGAAAACCTGGTAAGAGGACTTATAGACTGATATGTTTAAATTGCCACAAGGAAGGACATATTAATAATGTTTGTTGGTCTAAACTCAGTCCATCTATTGCTAGGTTTGTAAATTCTTTTGCTAGATTAATTGGTTATAATGCTAGGTCAAATTCTTTTTAAGGTAATTGTTATTAGTGTAATAAGTATGGTCATAAGGATAATGAGTGTAGGGCTATAATCAACATTGTAAGGCCATCTTTGAACCAAAGAAGACCTTACCAAAGGGAGAGACAATTAAATTTTGTTTTGTCTGTCACAAGTTTGGACATACAACAGTGAATTACGGGATGAGAATGTTAGATATTTTCTTCTATGCAAGTAATTGATTGTATATTTGTCATTGATGATAATATATAATATACAACAGTGTTCCATATGCAATTATCAGTACATATTTTCTAGAGCTATGTGTGTTCATTTCCATGGTGTATACATATTCTAGATCCTATGTGCATTCAGGTCAAGTCAGATATGAAGTTTCAGTTGAGTTGTGCTAATCAGTTATGAGAGTTACACAAACTGAAGACTATCTATGAAGAGCTGACATAATTACATTATTTCTTGAGTTGCGCCTATCTTTGAGATATGCATGTTTTTATACATGTTTAGTTATGAGTTAAAGATAATTATCTAAAGGCGCCAAACATGTTCTATCAGAATCGTAAAGTTGGATTTAATTTGGTGGAGCTGACTTTGTGAAGTGTCGCGTCTATTCAGTTTGAGTTGTGTGTTTCTAATCAGGTTGTGTGGTTGATGTGGCTGACTAAAGAAGTATTGAAGGGACTCCTAGAGCCGATGAAGATCAAATCCTTTGGAGAAGATACTTATAGTAGTTCATTTCATGAATGCCATGTGTGAATGAGAAGAATAAAGACAGGAAACGTACAGAACAGAATAGCTGTTGTTTTGGGACATTAGAGGCATTTCATTCATCAAGAAAATATCTATGTGAAGAAGAAGTGGAAGTATACAATACACTAGAACTGATCAAGACATCAGGTCTAATTAAACAGATCATCTATCAGATATAGTGTATATTTTTTCTATTGAAGGTTGCAGCCTTCATCATGTTAGCAGTGAGCTTTTGGATAGTGAGTCCTCACCCCTAACAGGGTTACTTGTAAAAGACTCATAATAGGGTTTGACCATTAACTAGGTCTTTTTACTTATTGCATTGTAAAGCACAACTGCTAATAGGGTTGAAAGATCTCTTAATAGGGATGATTATACTCAAGTACAGTTCTTTGTGGGTGCTAATTCCCCCTAGGGTTTTTACCTATTTGGTTTCCCTATAATCAAAATTGTTGTGTTCTTGTATCATCTTAAAATGGAAGCACTCCATGTTGAGACCTTTTAGCCCTCCCTAGTAAGTTGTTATGGTCCTAATTTAGACACCTTCATGCTTCCATGAAGTTTCATGTGCTTATGTGCCTGTTCTACCCCTCTTTTCTGCCTTTTCTCTCTATTTCTGAGACTCTGGCACATTTCCCAAGGTTGTGACCCTGTGGGTCAGGGTCAACCTTGAACTTGACCCCTGGGGTCAAGGTCCTTGGGTTTGAGTCCCAGTTTTGGGGTTTCATCAAAATTTTATATTTTCCCTCTTCGGGGCCATTATTCCTTGAGTTAAGTGTCAAACTCTTAAATTAATATTTGAGGTGGACCTTTCTCGAGCTTTGTGTAGGATTCCTAATTTATTATTTGAGATAAGCCTTTCTCAATTTTTGTGCCTAATTCTCAAATTAACTTTGGGGTTGGCCTTACCTCAAATTTTGTGACAAGGCTCTTAAATAATTATTTCTA